>JAUTXW010001141.1:1875000-2475000 GCA_030620095.1 Kuschelorhynchus macadamiae | reverse complement strand
CTATGGATAATTCGGATTCGAAAAGTCTTGGCATCCCCCCCCCCAGAAAAATTAAAGGGCTAAGTAAATATCAAAAAGAGTGGGAAACTCAATTTTCCTGGCTTAAAGAAGATGATAGTTTCTCAAAAGCTTATTGTAAGCTTTGTAAAAAATCGTTTTCATTTGCTTACGGGGGCCTTAAGCAGGTAAAGCGGCACGCTACGGGAGCAGAACATAAAAGGCATAAAATCGTAGCAAAACAAAAGCAGACAGTAATTTTTTTCAACACGTGATGTTATGGACTCTGTACAGGAAAAAATCTTAGTCGCAAGTATACCATACTGTAAAACCTGCTCAGTCATACAGTTCATTAGACTGGGCACAGTGCAGTTGAATTCCTTACGACACTACAATTGCCAGCAAAAAGCAATTGGCTCGAACAAAGGCTAATTCAATAGCCTTCAATGTTCTAGGTCCCTTTTTCATAGAGTCTACATTGGAAGAACTGCGTAACAATAGTACATTCTTTGGAATTTCGACAGATGCATCGAATCACGGTAGTGACAAACTTTTTCCTATACTACTTAGATATTATGTGCCAACTGAAGGCATCAAACTATGCCTCTTTGATTTTCTTGAGGATCCCGATGAATCGGCCAATGCAATTTTTCCCAGTTTAAAAAATAAGATCTAAATTTGGGCCTTTTATTCTGCAGATAATGCGAACGTCAACTTTGGACGGTTTCATTCGGCATACCGATTATTTCGGAACGAAAATCCAAATATTATTCCTGTGTTATGTCCCGTCCACAGGATAAATAATGCTGTAAAGTTTTCATTGGCTAAATGTACTTTCGATTTAGAAACTCTTATTTTAAAAACATTTGGTCACTTTTCATCACAGGTTAAACGAGTTAATGAGTTGATAAATTTTTTCAATTTTGTAGATTTGAATATAAAGCAATTCTACGGCACGTACCAACAGGATGGCTTTCTTTATATCCTGCTGTGGAAAGAATTCTTGCTGTATTTCCAGCTCTCAGGAGTTACTTTCTATCAATGAGGGAAGACATGCCTGTGGCACTTCGAACCTACTTTTTCGACGAAAATGTGACAGACAAAACTGAATGTTTCTTAGGTTTTTTCATAAATGCCTCAAAATGATTTATGACAAAGCAAAAATTGGAAAAAATCGATCTCCTTTGTATTGAAAATTTTCTAATTTTATCTTTTAATCCCTAAAAGATAAAATGAATCAAAGAATTGAAGACAATTTTTTTGGTTTTCATGCTTCAAATGTGCTTAAAAAATATCCTGACAACGAAAAAAAAAACGAACTAAAGAGTCTTTTCTAGAGATTTATTGTAATACAGCATCTTACTTGGAGTCCAAATTTGATCATTCTCAAAATAACTTACTCTCAAAGCTTGAAGTTTTTTCATTGAAAAATGTAATCACGTATGACTCACTCATGGAAATAGTTAAAGAATTATCGATTGAAGTAGGTTTTGGAACCCTGTATGAAGAATTTTGTATTTTAACCCTACAAAAAATATATAGGTACTGAGAAAGTAATACTATTCAAAAATGGAATAAAATTTTTTTGGCCAACCCCAATCTAAAATCTTTTTTAAAAATAATCCAATTTGTT
This sequence comes from Kuschelorhynchus macadamiae, assembly GCA_030620095.1. Classification (NCBI taxonomy): domain Eukaryota; kingdom Metazoa; phylum Arthropoda; class Insecta; order Coleoptera; family Curculionidae; genus Kuschelorhynchus; species Kuschelorhynchus macadamiae. The sequence continues at coordinate 2,473,370 of JAUTXW010001141.1, read as the reverse complement.
TTTATGGGTCTAATTCCGACTCAGAAAGAGTGTTTTCTTTATGCAATGCGGCATCGACTGATAGCCGGAATAGGCTAATAGTAGACCACGTAAAATCAGAGCTTCAAATAAAAACCAATTTAACTTAAATTTACAAGGAATTTTTTGACTACGTTTTAAAAAATAAAAAATTGTTTTTAGCGGCAAAAAGTAACAAGAAATATACATTTTCAAAAAAAATAATTTTCCTGAAGATTTTTTTAGATTAATTTCTAAAATAAATTATTAATATATTTTTGTTTTAGTTTTATTTTTTAACTGAAGTTACTATATGATTTCGTTAATTTTTGTGATATGTCATGACGTTTAAATTTATATTAACATTTTTTTCAACACGTGTCCTGCGAATTCAATTTTCAAACCTAGCAACCCTAGTATTAAGTGCTTTAATTATTAAAAAACGCAGATTTGCTTCAATCAAAATAATTAGACGAAAAAAGTAAAAGCTTTTAAAATTTATTAACTGCCGTTCTATTATTTTATATCAGACATGACATGGTAAACTATTGTCAGTATATTAATATCACAACTGATTAAGAATTATAAACGACACGTTTCCGTTCCAACTATTCGTGTTATTTTCTGGAATACTAATTTATTTAACCTTGGAAAAAATACTTTGATCGATCACCAAGAGTTTCTGAGCATAGACGTAGATATCTGCAAATATTGAAGAACAAATTGCTAAACCAAAATTAAAACCTTAATAGTACTCATCTGAATAAAATTGTATTGTATCTGAATAATATTGTATAAGCAAGAGTGGTAGAGGAGTTTTTTAATATACAAATTTACCGTTTTTCTGTTATAAGAGGAATTTTTTTTAATGGAACACCCTATTCCATATTACTTTTTAAAATCTGCGTAAAATTCTCAATACTTTTTACAAAGAGCGCTTTATACGAAAATCAACAGTTTTTGCGAAAATAGGAGTCTAATATCCATAGTTTAGTATATTACCTTTTATTGAAATACCTGCACACAAAAGGTTACCTGATATGTTTGACAATATCAGTTTTGTCGATTAACAAAAGTGCATCGTTTAACTAAAACCTTAAAGAATTGACATTTTAATTATACTGGGTTAGAATGCAAAACCTGCAAGATGTTTGTAACATTTTTAATTACAAATATTACCAGAAATCCAATAACTACATCTATCCGTAAAAAATTGCGTGAAACTGCGTGAAAGCACAATAATTCCTCATCTTGCTACCAAAATACTAGAGCAGAGAAAAGAGGGCCTCAACTTTAAAAGTAGGTTGTAAAAAACCACGGAAACAATACAATACAAAAAAAGAAATACCTAATACAATAAACAATAAATTAATGAAACTAAGTAAGGTGTTTAAAATATTTTTTATATATATATATATATATATATATATATATATATATATATATATATATATATTCAGTGTGTATCAGCCAAATGGAATAAATTCGATAATAAATAAATGGGGGCGTGTTCGGAAAAACGCTTGGACCCGTCGATTGGTATTTTTAGTTGCTCATTTTCTCCAATAAAAACTTTTTATACAGGGTGTGTCCTGTAACAGTGGTCAATGCCAACTTTCTTATTTCAAATGCAACACCCCGGATATTATTTAATTTTTGGATTCTTTAGGAGATTCTAAACATATTTTATGTTCAATGTCCTATACGTATCTTCAACTATTTCGGCAATATTAAGTGTTTTCAAACTTATTTTTATTTTATTTATTTCGAATTTATTATTATTCATGAAAGTGGCTCTGGTTACTGAACTATTTATTTGATTACAAAAATTCGCTACAACACACTCAATACTTATTTACCATTTAGGTCTTCATATTAAGAATGTAAGCAAAAACCATTTTAGCGTTCCTTTTTATTGATATGGAACAAAAAGAGCCAGTTTTGTTTACTTTTGTGTAAAATGCCTAGCCTTTCTCTTTGCAAGACAGTAGTTGTCAGTGTGAGTGTCATAGTCTTTTGAATTTCGTTAACTGCATAATACCTAATATCAGAAAAATGGTTCATTTAACAGAAATGCATAAAATAACAATTCTACAAATGATTGGTTATGGAGATAACACACGAACACAAGTGGAAGTTGCTCGCTTATTTCATGAAAAATTTCCAAATTTGCCGCATATATCCCAAGGGACAATTAGTAAAATAGAAAAGCAGTTTCGCGAGCTTGGACATGTGAGGCAGATAAAAAAAGCAGCTGCCAATTCAATAAATGATGATACTAAATTGGATCTTATGCTTGAGTTTGAGGAAAACCCACATATTTCTAGTCGACAAGCCGCCGCAATGTTCGATATTAGCCATTCGTCGATTATTCGAACATTAAAAGAAAATAAAATGCATCCCTATAAAGTGATACCAACTCAGGAGCTCATGGAAGACGATTATGATAGGAGAACTTATTTTTGTGAACAAATGATGGCTATGTTAGATAACAATGTTATTCAATTAGAACATGTTTTGTTTTCGGATGAGTGCACCTTTACACTTCACGGTCATGTGAATCGTCAAAATTGCCGCTATTGGTCTAGGGAAAATCCTCACTGGATCAGCGAAGAACATACTCAATATCCTGAAAAGGTTAATGTTTGGGCAGGAATTGTTAGGGATCATATCATAGGTCCCTTTTTCATTGACGGCAATTTGAATGGCGATAATTATTTAGCACTGCTCCAAAACAATGTCGTGCCAACTTTGACAAATTTGTATCCGGATCCAGCAAACCCACAAGTCCCAGCGAATATGATATGGTTTCAGGAAGATGGAGCACCGCCCCATTACCAAATTAATGTCCGGCAGTACCTCAACGGAATATTTCCAAATCGGTAAATAGGGAGACGAGGATCGATAGAATGGCCAGCGCGATCCCCTGATCTGACGCCATTAGACTTTTTCTTATGGGGACATATTAAAAATGTTGTATACAAAACTAAACCCCTCGACTTAGCTGACTTAAGAAGACGAATAACGCTTGCGATTAGATCGGTCACGCCTGATATGCTAAATAACGTTAAAAGAAATTTCTATTTAAGATTAGGAATTTGCCAAGACGTTCGCGACGAGCATATTCAACAGTTCCTAAATTAACTTTTTACTTTTGTTTATACATTATGAAGAAATAAATAATTTAATTTTTTTAATCTTAATTTTTGCAATAAATTTGAAAACACTTAATATTGCCGAAATAGTTGAAGATAGGTATAGGACATTGAACATAAAATATGTTTAGAATCTCCTAAAGAATCCAAAAATTAAATAATATCCGGGGTGTTGCATTTAAAATAAGAAAGTTGGCATTGACCACTGTTACAGGACACACCCTGTATAAAAAGTTTTTATTGGAGAAAATGAGCAACTAAAAATACCAATCGACGGGTCCAAGCGTTTTTCCGAACACGCCCCCATTTATTTATTATCGAATTTATTCCATTTCGCTGATACACACTGTATATATATATATATATATATATATATATATATATATATATATATATATGCACCCTTTATTTTGGGAATTGGGGTATGCTTTTCACGTATCCAATGTAGATTTTCCCTGGTCCAATATCGACAATCATGCCTGTTATATTTTCCATTAAAAAAAGGAGTTGCTTCGTCAGAAAAAATAATTTAATTGACAAAATTTAGATTGTATTGCGACGTTCCATCATGATTCACAAATTTTCAAGCACCTATCGTGATCATCCTCAGAGAGTTCCTGCGTCAAAATCACTTTGTATGAATGGAATATGTCGGTCTACGGACATGTGTGAGACGTCATTTTCTGTTCCTAATGGTCTGGTAAAAAGGTGCGGATTTTCTTCTAAACTGATTAAAACATTCAGAACCATATCACCATCTGTTACACGCTGTATGTACCATAAAACATTTTATGAAAAGAATTTTTCGGGTTTTTATACAGTATTATCTTGTTTGATCCTTATGAGTGATATTTAATACATAAAAATGTATTGAAAAATAAACTTTAAAATATTTAGGATATTAACAGCTTTCAGTATTAAACGTCACAAGCAGTTTTCCAAAACTTTATAAAATGCCTTTTTATGATCTCGATGTGACTTCTACAACATGGGTCTTTATAAACGTCAAGTTAATTGTATGTGCATAACAAGTTTTGAAAAAAGCATTTTGACGTGAATGTGACAGTTTAAAGCCACGAGCGAAAGCCAAAAATCAAACGAGTGTGAAAAGTGACTTTGGCATATACTTTTTACGACTACATTTGGGACCTACACTCAAATTTGCCATTACTTTTCATTTCTTTTTTAAATGCAAAGGTAACTTTCGACAACATAAAAATACTTAAGTTATTTTTAACCCACTGAAATTGAAAAATACAGTACAAGCCAACGAGCAGTCGATAAACATATATCCCTGTATGAATAAAATACATAATGCGCGGGAACTAATCAATGATGAGCATCGCTTTCAGATCTTCATATTGCCTGTTTTTGAACGGTTTCATAGCGGTCGTCGAAAGAATATAAATTAATCCCCTCACCTTAAAAATTGCGGGAATGTAACCCTAAATAAGTATTAAAAAAAATCTTAAATGAGGTTATACAATTTTATCGATATTATTTCTATCTTCATCTAGGCAGCGAATGTTCCCGGTCATTACAAAACAAATTACATACAGCATGTAACAAAAGTAAGGAAACGGCGAAATATCTCAGGTACCGCTTATCTAAATGTAATGAAAATATTTACACTAGACATGAAATTATGCCGGATCCAAAGGCGAGTTCCATATTGCTGCCAACTTTACCGTTTTTCTATTATAATAGAAAAATTATTTTGTTTCTAATTATTACTATAATTAAAATGTGCCTAAAATTATCAATACTTTTTATTAAGAGCACTTTTTATGAAAGTCAACAGTTTTTGTGAAAATAAGGGACCAATATCCATACTTTAATTGATTACCTTTTATTAAAATACCGGTATACACAAGGTTACCTGAGATGTTTGACAATGTCAGTTTTATTGACTTTAACTGAAACCTTAAGAATTGATATTTTAATTATACTGACTTATGGGGATAGAACGCGAAACCTGCAAGATGTTTGCAATATTTTTAATGACAAATATCCTGACAGAACTCTAATAACAAAATCTACCGTAAGAAAAAAAATTCGTGAAACTGGAAAGGTAAAAGATGCTGTACGTTCTGGCAGACCTAAAAGCACAACAGATGGTGATAATGACTTAATCAGTTTAGAAGCAAATCCACACCTTTCTACCAGAACATTAGGAAAAGAAAATGACGTCTCACATATGTCCCTAGACCCACTTCTAAAAACCCAAAACTTTTATCCATACAAAATAACTTTGGTGTAAGAACTCTCTGAGGATAATCACGATAAGCGCTTGGAATTTTATGAAATTATGATCATCAACTTTGCAATACCAATCTAAATTTTATCAATCAGATTATCTTTTCTGACGAAGCAATTTTTTTTTGATGGAGCAGTTAGCAGGTAGCAATGCGGAGCTTGCCATTGGATCCGGCATAATTTTTATCTAAATGTATTTTCAGTAAATTCAGATTCATAGATCTACGAGACATCATTTTTGAAAAAGACGATATCATAGCAAGCCTAGATGTCAAATCGTTGTTTCCTAGTATTCCCATCGACGAAGCATTGGACAGAATTGCTATAAACGGATTTTCAGGCACATATAATTTAACCCTCGGAACATTGCCTTAAAAATACTTATTTTTCATTCAACGGGCAAATTTATAAACAAATAGATGGTACTCCAATGGGGTCCTCGCTATCCCCAGTAGTAGCAAATTTATTTATGGTATACTTCGAGATAGAAGCTCTTGAGAAGGCAAATTTAAGCTCGAAAAGTTTCTGACTCAGGTAAATTCAATCCACCCCACATTACAATTTACTCTATAGTTAGAAGAAAAAACAAACTTCTATTTTTAGAAATTTAGGTCACAAAATTGCATAACGGGCATTTCGAATACACCGTGTATAAAAAAACCAACACATACAGACAGATATTTAAATGCAAGATCATATCATCACCCATCACCCCACACAAGCTGTGGCCAATGATCTAATACCCAGATCCATGCGATTAACTGAAACATATACGTGGCAAAACAAACTTAATATAATATATAGTGCTTTAAAGAAAAATGGCTACACAAATCGCACTATAGAGAGCTATTAATGCACAGGTTTCCCGAACAACGAACAACAAAAATTATGAACCGGAAAAGCAACAAGTAGTCTTACCATATGTAAAAGTCACAAGAGACAGAATCGGAAGAATTCTTAGGAAACACAATATACAACAATAAGTAAACTACTTGGAAACTTAGAAGATAAAATAAAACTGGAAAACCACGGAGTACACAGCATTCCCTGCCAGGACTGTAAAAAAAATGTACTCCGCATCAGAAACAACCAAACAACCTCAGCTCTATTTCTGCATCATCAGGAAACCGGCCACAAAAGGTACGGGTGTATGGAGATTGCCAATATAGAACATTATAAAACCAGAATCATCCGAATATTATTCAAAGATTTTCCAGATATAAAAATTGTCAAATATAATACAAGAGAAAACTTTAATCTATTCTCGAAGGTCAAAGATAAAACACCCTTGTAATTTAACAGTAATATTGTTTTAATATTATTAATATTTCTTTTTACAATCTGATGGCACGGACGCCGCTGTTGTCCCAGTACAACCAGACTTGAGTTGGTTTAATATTGTTCAAGTCAAATAAGTAATGGCCGTTCTTCAAAGCTGCGTCAAGTAAAACATTGTTAAATATCGAAACAACTGAACTAATATATACGAAACCACAATAGTGAGAGCAAAGCGAAGTAAGCAGCTCTTCCAATGTAGCCAGTAGGTCAATATAATCCACACCTATGTTTTATAAATCAAGAGTTTCATTCCACAAAACCATTTGACCTACGCAAACCAAGCTCACAATATTCATCTCGTTTACGACACAAGGTTCACAATAATATTTATGGCACGTGGTGGAGGCGCGCAGCTTATAGGGTAAATTACCTTTTCTCGGGGGAAGGGGAATGTGTAAACAATGCCCAGAGTATAGGGATTTGGAGCTAGAGTTTGCCTTGACAATTAAGGTAATTAATTGTTTATATAACATAAACTAATTAACTGAAAGGGAAACTGCGATGCAGTAAGCATTTTTTCAATATAAATACCGTCCCAGTACAACCAAACTTGATCTAGTCTCAAACAACCTCCCCTGATCTAATCTGCGGTATTAACAAGCTGTTAAAGCTAAGTCAGATGGATCAGACTCTCTTTTCTTCTAATTATCGGCGGTGTTAGCAAGCCGTGAAACCAACTCCGATGTTTAGTACATATTCTACTCTAACACAGTTACCTAAAGTAAACACTTAAGTCGAAAAAGTTGTTATCAGCCTAAAGCTCCTCAAGCGTTTGATATTGTTCAAGTCAAATAAGTAATGGTCATTTTTAAAACCTCCGTCAGGTAAAATATTGTTAAATATAGAAAAAAAACCAACGAAAAATGAGAGACGTCAACAGTAAGGGCAAAGCCAAGCGAGTAGTCAGCTTTCCCAACCATACTAATAAAAGAACTTGGTTTTGCGACTAAATAATAACTGGCTATGCATAACGACCCCCACATGAGGGTAGACTTTTTCACTCTTCACTGAGTTTAATTTCAAAAATTTTTAATTTTAAAAACAATTCGTAATGTGTATCCTTGATTTATTTCATAATGGTTAACTTTTAATTATGATTACGAGGTAATAGCTACTTTCGACATTTTAGATTTTTTTTACTGCTTAGATAAAATACAAAAAACAAATCAAGGCAAGTAGGTATTGGTTTAGTATGTTACAAAACAAATACTTAAAAATGACAAATATTTAATTCATATTTATAATCTCCGCCAATGGACTAAGCTGTACCTCACCCCATATCGTAATTGTGTATTTGACATGCAATTCCAAGCATTGGCATGTTAGGTGACATGTTATTATCATTTTGTTCGGGAATAACAAGTAGCATATCACGTCACAGCATTCATAATTTAAGAGCAGGTTTGATTTATAATAGTAAAAGTTGTAAATTGGTTATTTTCGAGCCCTCTGTTGTTTAAAGATAAAATATTATAGGGTTTTATATCCGGTTGTTATTTAATGACTCTTCAGTTCACCAAAAAAACCATTATAAATTTGTGAGTTCGACTCGGCTAGCTGATTTTAAATTAGAGCATTCGGATAGGTTTTAAGTTTAATAATACTCCGACTACTAATTGAAATTTCCAAAGTTTTTAACGATAATTTATAATTTGGCTATGGGCGCCAGAGCTATAAGAGAGAAGAAGAAAAATAAATTATATAAGTTAAAACAAATAGACAAATTTAGGTTTTAAATTACCCCAATTCAAAAAAAATAATTAGCTTTAGGCAATATGCTGTAAATATTTCCTAAATTAAACAAATGTAAACGACATATTTCATTACTACCAATTTATTCATCCCTCGGACTACAATTATACTTACAGGTTTTTTTTTATTCACACATGAATCATACAAGACATTAATCAATTAGGTTATATAAATGTGCAATAACAAGATTTACAATATATAATAAAGAAATAAAAATAATTAAATCTCTCTTTTAAGGAGAAATGTTATTCAAAGTAATAAAGACGGCTTTGCATTTAAAATTTGAAATTCTGACAGAATATTTATATTTTCTATTATTCAAAAATATTATAGATAAATAAGTTATACCTAAACATATTAACCAATTAATGAAATCATCAAAATTTAATAATGAAAGATTGGAAAACATTTTTCTCTAAAAAAAATACGAATGCAAAATAATCAAATGGTTCAAGAGAGCAGAGCAAATAAAAAAATATTAGAAGAGTTAATCAGTTAATTGGTAGCAAAATCTTAGTTTTTTAAGCAGTTGAGCTTTAACCAGTTCGAAGAAAGTTAATTGCAAAAATGATGTCATCGGATCGTACAAACAATGTAACTCGGTTATGTTCGGTAGTTAATATAAATATTAGAGTTTAAGCAGCTGATCTTTAATCAGTTTGATGCAATTAAAGTGCAAAACTGAAGTCCTTTCAGATCGTACAGACAATCTAACTCAATAATGTTCGGTGGTTAATTAATATAAGTTAATATTTAAACAGTTGATCTTTATTCAGTTTGATGAAATTAAACTGCAAAAAAAAATGAAGTCCTTTCGGATCTTAAATAATGTAACCCAAGTTATGATCGGTTGATAGCTGATCTTATGCAAAATTTCTATATTGAAAACATTCTGGGTTTTTAAAATTTAAGAAAATGTTAAATACTAAACCCATATATTATTATACCCCATTTCAAAGTTACTTAAGAGAATTTCAATTATAGTAGTACATATATATAATATCAGAGGTAAATACAAAAAGCAAAGTAAATCAAAAATTCAATCACTCAATTCTAATAAATATTTCATGTCAAATATGAATAAAAAATTTGATATTTTATAATATTTAATTTACTAAAATACCAATGGTCATATTCAACTGGAATGAAATCTGAGTGATTTTCTGTTTTCCCTCTTAATACTAATGTGGTTTGTCTACAAAAATTATATAAACTCTACATTTAACTAATGTAGAATTTATATAATTTTGGTAGACAAACACTTTGATATTAAGAGGGAAAACAGAAAATCTAATATACAAAATGATGACAAGATATTAATAGTAATAAAGTTACAATTACTATACCAATACTAAACAATATGTTTCATATAAATTCAGTGTATCTTATACACGAATTTTGAACTTAATTAGAAAAATATATTTAAATTTTGATTTATAAAATACTAATGTATAATAGATATACACTAATTTGGAAAAATACAATTTACAGAAATTTTGAAATAAGTACCTATTAATTAGATGTAGACAGAAGAGAGGTTTTGGTAACTATAGGATTTTTTACTCGTTATGTAATTCCTAATGAATTAATGCATGGCCACTACAGCAATTCACAACCACATTATCTTTTCAAAACTCAAATCTGGAATTTGTCCTCGCTACGGCGTCACATCACATTCTGTACACTACCCAAGCCCAAATGAAGAACTGTAACACCCTGGAACCGACCACACAGCACTTGTCCAGAAAACTGATCACAAGGTATTAAAGCAAGGAACTCCAGGAGTTGAAAAATTCGTCAATAAGTAACAGCAAACATTAAATTTTCTTTCGCCCAGGAAGTACTTTAGATTTCTTAGTATGAATGGATTTATTTAAAATTTTGAAAAGAAATTTCAATATTAAATTTTAACTCAGAAGAGAAAGGAAAGAAGGAAAAAAAGGTAACAAACAACCTGAAACAAAATGGCGAATATTAGTCCACGTTTTTACACACAAGAATGGAATTTTTGCAAATATCAATCAAATACTTACCAGATGTCATAGCTTATGAAAGCTTAAATTAATCCATCACTGATTAGAGATTTTATCGGATAAAATCCAGCATCTAGGCTGACTAAGTTAAAATATTAACTAAAATTCCCATTCGGTTTTATTCACTCGGACTATACAAAAAACAGAACCTTCGTCTGTCACTCCAAAACATGGCATCAATACAAAATTATTTCTTAGCAGTGAAGATTTTTAATGACAAGAAAACCAATAAATGAATAGTATTTATTCACTTCAACACTCTGATTTGTTCCCAATACTAAAATCCATGCAATATGCCTCAAAAGAAATCAATTAGGAACCATATTATAGTATATTACTCAAATTATAAAGATTAGGTATGAAATAAATTTCAAATGCAGTGGTTATTAGCCAAACTAGAATATTCACTTTCGAGTATTTCCTGCTATGCGAGACTTTACGAATCAGTTGATTCCGGAGCGATAAAATATTTTAGTACCTTGAACGTGCATGCGGTGTCTGGTATTAGTCCAGGCAAATTGTGATTTTAATGCTATTAATTTAGATAACGTAGAATAATTTCATTTAAATTGCTATGTTTGCTAATTCTTAACCAAACATTGCATTGAACGAAAAAGTTTGTTACAATATGTACAGGGTGTTTCATTCGATTTTAGTGCTATAATGTATCAAATATAAGAATATTATTATCAAAACGGTCCAATAAAATAACATGGAGCAAATCCTGTTTTTTTTTATTCAAAAAGCTTTTATTCTAGCGATAGTTACCATATACGTGGTTTTTAAATTTCACTTGCTATTTAGCCAGAAATATAACCAGGCTTAGTTATTTAAAGTCAAACTGGTACGTTTTTTTGGGGTATCTGATCATGAAATCAAAAAACTATTTAACGTCCGCAAAAAAATATAGCGAAAAGAGACAATTTTTCCAAATATTTCCACCTTGTGTTTTTATTGGGATAATAAATTAAAAGATGTTTTTTTTTTTCCTATAAATTACAGTTCAAATGTGCTTTTCCAAAGTTACAAAACTTCAAAAAAAAACAAAATGTTCAAAAATCAGCCTTTAAAGTATTGAAGTTGAGTCTTGAACATTTTTGAAATCCAATTCCTAAATAGAATTCAAATGGGAAATTACAGTCCCTTATTATTGCAAAGATAGTAAACTGTACTTATGCCATATTTATGCTGTCTTTAAATTTATTCACAATACTAAATTTAAGTTTTTACTTAAACCATTAACTCAAAAGAGAAACCTAAATAGAAAGGTCAAATTTGTACCATTTTTAAAAATTTAAACATCCTTTTATTTGACATTTATAGATTATTAGAGTTTTATTTAATTTATTCCAGCAGAATAGATTTCCATTTTGAATTTCACTTTCGCTTTATCCATAGAGGATTATTAATTAATATATAAAGTGTTTATTCACAAAAATATATTTTTATTTCAATTTTATGATCTCACGTAATGACAACTGCCAGCATAACATTTCATTATTCATTACAAATTTTGTAATTAAAAAATCCACCGTAAAGACATATTTTATTTAATTTATTTACTTTGTTACTTAAATAATTTGAGCATCACTTGGGCTTTATTTACTTGTCGCTAAATAACTTGCTATAAGCGCCAAGTTGTAATAAAGACTTCATAAACTATAATAAGCTCTTTTATAGGCTCTTTCCTTCGTGAATGAATTTTTTGCTTTGTTCAGACTCAAGTCTGACGTTTCTGAAATTTCCTGAATAAATACTTACCAAAATAAATGTCACAACTTTAAGTCATTAATTTTCATGGTAATCGATGAGCGAAAGCTTCTCTGAAATTCTACACGTAGGGTCGAAAATGATTTATTAATTTAAGGGTCAAGCTGTTTTACCTATAAACAAAGCATTTTATAGACGCATCGATTGTTTTCAGAAGAAGGGTAATTTTAATAAGAATGCTAATAAAAAAGTAATTTTACTTGGAAACCACTCTCTCAGGTGAAATAAAATAGAAGTATTTATTCTGTATCTTTACATCCGATTATTTTAATTGGTAAATCCAAGACACACCAGTTAAGATGATATCGAAGTGAATTTAAATCCTGTATTTTCCGTCGCTTGTCCTTGATATAATTATTACAGTGTAGTCTCCAAAAATCTACCCATCAGCACGATTATTTTTAAAATTTACAATAACAGTGATTCATCTTCTCGCCTGATATTCTCAACTGCCGATCTCTGCGTAATTCCGTTTTCTTATTCGTCGGCATCGAATCGACTTCGCAGACAACAATAACAATTGTGTTAGAAAGTGCGTTAAGATGTCAAAAAGGGCTAATTTACCTAAAAAGGTCGACAAGAGTAGTAAAATTAAGAAACTTAAAAGGTAACTGCGTGAAATGCAATAACAAATAAATAAAATTCAGTGATTCATCTTATTCTTCCCCTATACCAAATGGGACAGATCGCTTCATATTAAATATAAAAATAGATCTTAAAGATGCATACTTTTCAGTAGCGATAAAGAAAAAATACAAAAAGTATCTTTATAGATTTAAATTTAATGATTGCTTAAAAACATAACATTTTCCTAGTTCATATATAGGAGAACGTGTGTCACTCCTCCAAAATTGTACGATTTTATTTTTAATAATATTTTGGGAAATCTAAAAATCGAGATTGCACAACAAACTCGTTCTAGTAAAATAAAAGATCGTTACTTTTAGACAATATAATAAAATCTGGCGATTTTATTTATAATATGAACATAGCTCAGCGTGCGTTGCCTATAAATATGGGACAAAATCGGTCGATTTTCATAGTTATGCAAGAAAGTGTGGTGTTACGTTTAAAAGCTTAGGACAACAAACTCGCACTGGTAAAATAAAAGTAACGATCATTACTTTTAGACAATATAATGAAATCGTGCGTAGAGTGCATAAAATGAGAATATTAGAAGAAACAATTGAAAATAAAGTTCCTGACAGATTAAAAATATCTAGATCCAGTAGAATACAACCTATACTCATTTTTCCATAATTTAAAGTAAGATCAGAGCTACGTGTGGCATCCACTATAGAGAATTACTTTAAAGTAAGTTTTCAAAACGTACCAAACGTTCCAGAGCGGGGTCAATGTAGTCAGTTTGTCCAGGTCACGCAACAAAAAACATTATATGTAAAATATGTAAATAATAAAAAAATTTATTATTTTTTATGTACCTATATATTTTAGTCATAAATAAAATTTCAAACAGTAAACTTGATTTTTCACATTAATAAAAAATAAGCACATCAAAATACAACCAAGACAGCAAAACTAAATGGCGGCAAAATAAAATATTTAAAAAATGAAAAATTTTTTCTAGTGCTAAAATTTAGAAAAGTGTCTTTAAGCAACATATTTCCGTTGCTGCTTTTTCTGATACAAAACTATCATGTAACAAAAAAAAATAATGCCTATATATTTTAGTCATAAATAACATTTTAAACAGTAAACTTGATTTTTCACATTAATAAAAAATAAGCACATCAAAATACAACTTCAGACCCCAGAAAATGTATGGGATGCATTTGCACCCCACTTGGCCTATTGTAACGACGGGCTTATGAGTGTTAGGATAACTCATTGTTTCAACCCTCTAAAAATAAATGTCCATTTGCATTTCACGACAATTACAGTGAAGTTTTAAATTATTTTTTTATTTAAGCTTGTAAATGGGTATAACGCCCTGTTTAAGATACCTATTAACTAAATTTAATTACTCATTTCGATTAAATAAATATCTTAAAATCCACAGATAAAATACAAGATCCTTGGATTTATAACTTTCGCCTTCTAATCTCTCAGATCTATGGAACTTTCTCTAGACCCTTCTAACAGCCCCTGACGAATATCCGACGCCCGACTCTTGCCAAGTCAATGGTTGAAATCTGTCCGTTTTACCGGAATAAATAGACCGTATCAATTTTCGGATAGAAAGTGTTGTGACCTTTTATATATGTTTCCCAAAGTGGTAACATGTGTAGCTTGGGTCAGTCTTACGAGCCGAAGGCTAAATCGAAACAATTTTTTTCTTATTTTCAAATAGGACTGAAATGTGCCTTTTCATCTCCTTATTTATACACACGCACATATGTTTTTGTATTCTCTGGAATTTAAGAAATGATAAGGCCAAAATATGAGTATCCGGAGAAACATAAAACTTACTTATGTTAATCTTCTAAATATAATTATTTATATATATATATTTATATTACATATATATATATATATATATATATATATATATATATGTCCTAACACTGGAACCTGTGGTGGAAGATAGATCAAAATACAAGAGTTCTAACCACACTACAACACAACTTGTTACGTTCTGGACGCGCGTTTCGCTAACCAAGTTAGCATCATCAGCAGATGATATAAACTTGTGAAAACCTGTTAGTTTATATCATCTGCTGATGATGCTAACTTGGTTAGCTAAACTCGCGCCCAGAACGTAACAAGTGGTATTGTAGTGTGGTTAGAACTCTTGTATTTTGATATATATATATATATATATATATATATATATATATATATATATATATATATATATATATATATATATATATATATATATGTATATATATATATATATATATATATATATATATATATATAAAATATTCGTAAAAAACGAAATTTTGGCAAAATTGTTATTCTTTTTTGCTGAGTTTATTTCAAAGGGTTTTAAAAAATAAATGACACTTTCTAGGTACTTTTCTCCTCTACAAGATGGGGTTATTAAATTTTGAATCCGGCGTTTCGTCTTCGGACTACCATCGCCAACCATTTTTTAATACGGCCCTGATTTCTCGATATCAAATTCGGAGGGAAGTACATTTAATTCTGAATTCAACAGGATATCACAAGTTGTCGTTTAGTTATGTTTAAGACCGTTTTAAACATTAATAAATGTTTTCGTGCTTTGTAATACAATAATACCCAGAACTACTACAATTTATTTAAAAAAAGCAAACTAGGGCCTACCTTATTTAATTATTTATAATTGGTTAAAATTAATTAAACAGCAGTAAAGAACAATAATAACAACACCAGCAAACAACAACGATATACAAAACGTAATAACAATAAAAAGACAATAAAGTATAGGGTATATCAAGGATAACAAAAACATCAGAAGTCGAATGTCCGTCGGTAAGAGATATTAAAAATGATTTTCTTCATTTTCTAAACATAAATAGCATCTTATTATTGTGTATTCTAAAACATTATTGAGCATTACTGGTGTTACACTCTCAAAAGTCTTCGAAGTTATTCTTCATTTTCAAGATTGTTTTTATAAACGTAATGGTCAACACACCCCCAAAGAAAGAAATCTGAAAGAGTAATGTCAGGTGAACGTGCTGGCCGTGGCATTCTGGAATATGTATTAATAAGTCGTCTTGGAAATCTAGTTGATACATATTCATTAACTGCTCTGGCATTATGGGCAGGTAAACGAGGATTTTCCATGACCCTTAATGATGATTTCTTCTATTTAAAATACCGTTTTTAGTTACCTTGCTCTCACTCCCCTTACTATCTGGTAAATAAAATCTCCATTATCTTGGCATTTCTCATGTACCACTCGCAAAATGTTCGACGCATTTCTGCATCACCAGATCTACGTCCTTGACAAAGGCTGTATTTATGTGGATGAAATTTGTGTTTCTTTAAAATGAATTGCGTTGTGGATTTGGCCACGCCTACGTTTTCTTCAATTTCCTCTGTTGATATTCCAGGGTATTCATTAACAGCTAACAATGCGTTGTTGTGCGGCAAAAAAGAGGATTTTTTAACGCACCGCATTCTTTCAGATTGGTTGTCGTATTTCCGGTTATTTTTTCAAATACATCCGCATCCGCATATCAAATTTTTCTTCATTTGAAATCATTTCCATTTTGTATACAAACAGCAAATATACATATATATATATGTATATTTGCTGTTTGTATACAAAATGGAAAGGATATATATATATATATATATATATATATATATATATATATATATATATATATATATATATATATATATATATATATATATATATATATATATATATAAGGAATAACAAATCACAAATCTTCATGGTTAGTTAAAACGTAAAAACATATTTTACAGTAATAAGAAATATGCCATAGCTTTTTAGTTTTTGCAAGTTTTTTATTAACAAAACATTAAAAATATATTTATTTATTTTGTATCCATTAGTAGAAAAGGCTTAGTCATATTGCTTCTTGAAAGGATAGCAAAAAAATATTCGTCTAATTTTCAGGTTTCTGTCCTTTAATGAAACATTTTTCGAATTTTCTAGAGAGTCGATAACCGAAAATGAAAGTTATTTACTTTCTTGACAAAAGCAAAGTAGATTCAAAACCTTCAATGTATTTTCTACAACTTTCCAACGTACTGTTTGTATCCACAACGTATCGAAACAGCAGAAAATTTCACTTGAAAAAAATATGTACAGAATGTCTCCGTTTTTCTTTTTAGTATTAATTAGCCCCTTCTGTTATGCTGATAAATATATATTTACTTAAATTAGATTTAATTTTAACGACTAAAAAACGATTCTTTGGGTATTTTTGAGATTGGCTGCTTTCCCCAATGTAGAAGACGTTAAAAAATTACTGTCATTTCGTATATATGATATATTTCTATATTCGCTTGAATCAAGACCTACTTGAGTATTATTTTGTATAGCGTTGAGTATCAAAACTATATATATTAAAAAACGGATTTTCGAAACTATATATTAAAAAACGGATTTTCGAAAATCTATAGGTAGGGGACTACGCATATGACGCAATTTTACCTGTATGTAAATACATCCTTCCGCCATCGTAAAAGTTTTCCGGCGTCGCTTAGGTTACGGCGGCGTCGCGAGGCCTTGTCATATTATTAACTTTTCGTCAAACCTATCCTACTTTTCTTTTCTTTCATTTATCATAAAACCTGTGATTCCACTTCTGTGGTGAATTTGGATTTGATTGAGAATTTTTAAATTATGGTGTGGTTAACACATCTGGGTAACAGATCAGACCTCGTATATAAGATTATAACGTAATGCCAAAAAACATGTAAGCAAACTAGGTCTCGTTTTGAATAGTACTTAGTTGATTAAAACCGAATATTTACTTGTTAAATATTTTTAATTTTAAAAAGTTTTTTAAAGTGAAATCTGAGAAAAAAATAAAAATTTGGAAAAACCGTTCTACATCCCTTGTGAAAGGGAAAAAAATCACCCTCCGAGATTTTTCAGATCTTTATGTTTCAGAGCCCCTGTCTGTCTATTGGCTTGTCGATCTATCTATTTGCTGCTTAGATAAAAAACTACTTACCGATTGACTTCAACGTAATATTTTGGTAAAAAAACAATATGACGGAACAAAATGGCGGCTTAGTGAAACACTAAAAAAAATTATTACTAAACAAAACTTATTACTCAGTCTACCTCAAATTTTGTACAAAAATGAAGTGTTACATAAAGGTGAACTGGTAACATTTTGGCATGAATCCAAGACAGCAAAACTAAATGGCGGCAAAATAAAATATTTAAAAAATGAAAAATTTTTTCTAGAGCTAAAATTTAAAAAAGTGCCTTTAAGCAACATATTTCCGTTGCTGCTTTTTCTGATACTAAACTATCATGTAACAGAAAAAAATAATAGTATCCGACGAGTTCTAACATCTACCAGGTTAATCATTGAATTGCCAGTAGAAATGTAACAAGTGCATTAAGTGAAATTAAATAAAGATTTGTCAGGCACAATAAAACTGTGGAATTATTGGAAATTTTACCAGTAAATTTTCCAAAAATGTTAACTTACTTATTTCTAATGGTAAATTAAAATATGATAGATTAAAAATATGTTTCAACTTTGACGGCTTCTCAAATTAAGTGTGATACATTCCATTTGTATTAACATTTTGATCTTCGTTAATAAAACAATAATAACTTCTGTTAGTGTAGCCTTGGCTCAGTAGTGGAATTTCCGGCCACGTATGACGAGGTTATGGGTTTGGTTCCCACGTTTGCCTCAAATTAAGTTTATGCCGAGCGGAATAGACAGGTGTAAAATGCATCTTCTTCATTTTTCAATCCATTCACGTCAGTTTATCGGCTGGATAGGGAAAGTTAGAGCAAACACATACTTGTTAGTCGATAGGTCACTTGATAAAGACCAAACGCTTCACCTATAATTGACAGCTTGAGGCTGA
This sequence comes from Kuschelorhynchus macadamiae, assembly GCA_030620095.1. Classification (NCBI taxonomy): domain Eukaryota; kingdom Metazoa; phylum Arthropoda; class Insecta; order Coleoptera; family Curculionidae; genus Kuschelorhynchus; species Kuschelorhynchus macadamiae. The sequence continues at coordinate 2,454,580 of JAUTXW010001141.1, read as the reverse complement.
AGTGTGAACAAGTGAGAGCGTCGTTCGGAGTCTCGCCCAGTTAGGCCTCGTCACGGAAAGAGAAAATTAAATCTGATATTAATTTTTTCCGTAAATTAAAATGTTTGTAATAATAAACATAAACATAAACATAAACATAAACATAAACATAAACATAAACATAAACATAAACATAAACATAAACATAAACATAAACATAAACATAAACATAAACATAAACATAAACATAAACATAAACATAAACATAAACATAAACATAAACATAAACATAAACATAAACATAAACATAAACATAAACATAAACATAAACATAAACATAAACATAAACATAAACATAAACATAAACATAAACATAAACATAAACATAAACATAAACATAAACATAAACATAAACATAAACATAAACATAAACATAAACATAAACATAAACATAAACATAAACATAAACATAAACATAAACATAAACATAAACATAAACATAAACATAAACATAAACATAAACATAAACATAAACATAAACATAAACATAAACATAAACATAAACATAAACATAAACATAAACATAAACATAAACATAAACATAAACATAATTTATTTAATATCTTTTACATTACATTCTTAGTTCATCTTACTCAAGAATACATGCTGATATTGTATTATAAATAAACTAAATAATTAATGAATATCTAACTTGAGGGAAGTAATCTGGCCTAAATTATAAAATAATTTGCGTGCCTTGATAGCTCCCGAAAAAAAAAATACTTACATGGTATGTGACAAGCGGTTAATGAAGGGCAGACGCAGTAGGCAGAGGGACCATATAAACCAGAATGGATAGAGGACAATATAAGAAAGCTAATAGTTAATTTAAAAATAATGGAGTGAAATAGTCTTTATTTTGCTGGATAAAACTCTTAAGGTGTTTTTTCAAATTTTTATTATTTTCTAAAATTATTTTTTTAAGTTATTGGGCAACATATTAAACATTCTGGGAGCAAGATACGTAATAAACCTAGAGCAAAAAGAATTATGGTAGATAGGCGCAATAAAATTTTCATTAACATTGGTTCGTGTTAGATAGATATGAGATTTCATTGAATATGCAGTCTTTATTTTATTAATGTATGTAAGACATGATAAGGTGTAAAGATTACGAATATTGAGAATATTATTTAAGTTATATAAAAGAGAAGTCGGATACCTTCGACGTTTATGTAAAATTATTTTTAAAACACTATTTTGACAAGTTGCTAAAATTTTTAGGTGTGAGTCATATAAGCCTTCCCAAACAATAATGCAGTATCTTAGAATTGATTCAACCAACGAGTTATACAGTATCAAAATAAGATTTTTACTTAAAATATCCCTAAGCTGAAAGAACTTATAAAACATTTTTCTAATTTTTGTAGTTAAATAATTTGTGTGTTCATTCTATTTTAAATGTTTATCAACAACGACACCTAGATATTTAATTTTAGACACCTTGTTTATTTTAAGACAGTTACAGTTTACATTTTTTTTATCACATTGCGATGAATGGACTTTTAAAAATTCTGTTACTGGTTGATCGACATTTGTTGGGGAAAAGGTCATAAAGTAGGTTTTTTTAATATTGAGACTTAATTTACTGGCATTAAGCCACTCGTGACCAATACCAAATATACCATAATGAGTAAATATTTGAAAACTCCAAGATTAGAACCACTGACCTCTTATGCGTAATGATCAAAAAGTCTATTTTTAGAAATTTTAAACACATTTTCACACAGTTCACCAATAGTCGCAGAAACACAACAAAAAATAATAACACGAGAAAAGTCGAGCAGATGTCCTAAACTCTAAGATTTACTGAAAATACATAAACCAGGTACGCCCATCAAACCTGTTAGGGCTTTTACTTCGCCGTTACAAAAACTGAAAAAATATCTTGCAAAGATTATGCAATCAACAGTCGAAAAAAACTCAGTATTTCACTCGAAATATACGAGACGTCGTCCTTGAAAAAAACAATATTATAGCAGGCCTACATGTCAAATCGCTTATCGTAGTATTTCCATCCACGAAGCATTTAGGATTGCTAGAAATGAGGATGTCGTGACCCATGTAATACAACTCTTAAGCATTGACTTAACGTATTTTTTATTTAACGGGCATACGTATAAACAAGTAGACGGTGCTTTATTGGGGCTCTTACTATCATCAATCGTTGCTAATTTATTTATGATATACTTCAAAGCTCTTAAGAAAGTAATTTGTAAGTATGGATTCATTATGTGGACGATATATTTATTGTATTATTAGTAACCCAACAGATATTTGCATACAAGGTCACGTCATCATCCCGACCACATTCTAATTGTCGGAAATACCCTTTTATCGATATCCGTGTAGACAACTGATACAAAAATGAGACCAAAAGAATTTGTGTATTATAGACATCGGGCCATTGAGAAAGTCGCAATACTAATTGTCGCAAATACCCTTTTATCGATATCCGTGTAGACAACTGATACAAAAATGAGACCAAAAGAACTTGTGCATTATAGAAATCGCGCCATTGAGAAAGTCGTTAATAAATTCGTTTCCCAAACAACAAACACCAAATATGAATCGGGAAGGCAAAAAGTAATAAAGGTAAAAGAAACACCACACAAACAAAATTGGCAGAATTCCAAAAAAACATAACATAAAAACAACACATAAGTCACAAAAAACTGAAGGTGAGGAACTACTTGGAAATCCAAAAAAATAAAATTAATCTGGAAAACCACGAAGGATATACTATTTCATGCCAGACCTGTGGAAATGTGTGTCTTCAGCAAACTAACAAGAGAATATCATCAAGAGTTGGGAAGGATAAACTAAGTATTAGAAATAAACAAATTACCGCATCCCCACACCAACAGAAAACAGGCCACTAAATAAATTTCGAAGGGTGTAAAGGGATTGCCAATATAAAGCACTAAAAAACCCGAATAATTCGAGAAGCCCTGGAAATTGAAAAACAATGTGATTTAAATAAAAGGGACGAACACAACATCCGGAAAATATAAATAATGACTAACCGCCGCCCCGATAGAACCTTCGTAGTGACTATTTATATTTTCCGGATATTGCTATTATTGGGCTAATTCCGCTTAAGTTTTCGTAGGTTTTATATGTCGGCAGTCTACCTACGTGCTTCAACATTTATTGTGTGACAGGTTTCCTATTGGTATAGAAATAGGAACGAGGTAGTTTGTTTATTTCTGATACTGAGTTTATGCTCTTCTACTTTGCTGATATTCTCCTGTGAGTTTGCCCAATATACATTTTTTCACATTCCTGAGATGGAATGCTATATACTCCATGGTTTTCCAATTCACTTTTTCCTTTTGGGTTTCCAAGTAGTTTACCTATATATAGTTGGTTGTGGCTTTGTGTTTGTATGCTGTGTTTTCTGAGAATTGTGTGGTTCGTTTAACGTACGTTAAAATGATTCTTTTCTTTTTCCGAGTAATTAGCTTTGGTGTTCATTATTCGGAAATATATATTAATAGCATTCTCTATGGTAAGATTTGTGTATTAATTTTTTTTTAATTAATCGAGTTCTTTTTCTCTGGTTTGGTTATCACTTTATCGCACAGATTTAGATACAAGGATATTAGCCACAGCTAGAATTTATGCTGAATTGCGTTCAAGTATCTGTCGGTATGTGTTGGTTTTCTATAAACGGTATACTCGATATGTCGGTTATGCAGTTTTGTGACCAGAACATCTAATAATAGTGGTTTATTGTTTTCTTCTAACATTGCAATAAACTGTATCCTAGGATGAACTGAATTTATATGAGTCAAAAAATTGTCAAACTCTATTCGGCCATGTTGCCGTGTAATACATATGTCATCCCTATAATAAATCCGTACTCTGGGCTTCACAATTGTTTTTTCAAGAGATTCTTTCTCGAAGCTATTATAAATAAGTTGGCCATTACTGATGATAGTGAGAGCCCCATTAGAGCAATGAAGTTAAATTTTACCGCACAATATTTCTAAGGGGCTTTAAGAAATTAAGGGGGGAAAGTTTTAATCCGTTCTGTATAATGATCAAGCCATCAGTATTTTTTGAGAAGTAATGTTCAGAGAGACATTCCGAAATACAGGTTTACACTTAGGTAAAATGTCGTCAAAATTGGAAAATAATTGAAAAAGTTAGAGGGCTATTAAATTGACTAAAATTATCCTTGTCCAGAATTTATTGGCGTGGAGTATATATATATATATATATATATATATATATATATATATATATATATATATATATATATCTATAAATATAAATCTATATACATATATATACATACATATATATATATATATATATATATATATATATATATATATATATATTTTTTGTTTGGCGGTGTGTGAGATCGTACCAAAGCCAGACATTACAGATTTTTTTTTGTTACAGATTTGATTGCGGATCAGGAATTGGGGTAGTTCGTTCAGACGAAACAATACTTCTTAACCAATGGAATCACGTAACTTTATACAGACATCGATGGGATGCATGGTTGCAGCTTAATATCGGAAAACATATACAAGGCAGAAGCAAAGGCTTATTTTCAAGGTAGGAATAGAAAACAATAAATACCTAATAGACTTATTATATTTAAATCAAATTTAAATGTCTCTAAAATGTAATATTCTCCTGAAACACTTGTTTGCACTGTTCATTGCTAAACATCAAAATGTTATGGTGTAAAAATTATCTTATATTAACTAATTCTGTTAGATAAAACAAGAACATGGCGAATTGCGACACCTTATTAACTCCACTTTTTATTATACATCTTTGTATATTTATATGTGTACTAAATATTCCTTATACTAAGATTTAGTTAATTGCAAGCAACGATATTGTCATACGAATTATTCGCTCCTTCTACTCTAAACCTGTTGATGATTATGAAGCTTTACTGTTGTTCACAAATCGTATAGAAGATAATTTTCAGAACCTGATTCATCTAATTTTTTAAAGCCTTTCTTATACTTTTCAGGTATAAACTTATAAAGATCAAAACTATTACTGTAATTCAAAAAATATTTTTTGTTGATCAGCAGTGTTGGGCATTAACACTTCGACTTCAATTGTTGACGTCGGCATGTCGACAATACAAAAGACAAAATTATCAGTATCGACAATTACTACCAGAGAACAGAGAATCTTTACATATTTTTAAATTGAACGGAAGTAAGTTATGAATTCTTCAGTTTTACTGTTTAATTTAGTATTGGGGGTCTATTACACCCAGCCGTTTAAATATTAATATTTTGTCAAAATTAGTAGTAGAAATAGAAATAATAACTATGAAATGTCCAATCAAACGAAAATAAAGAGTCAGCAGTACTGACAGATTCAGGACGAGTGTAAGGTAAATCAAAACTAGTAAAGTGTTAATAAAATAAAAATAAAATTAAACAGAAAACTTGAAAATAAAGAAAAAATTAGAAATTCAAATCTTTGCTTTCTATAAAGGTTCATTTACATTCTTAAGTCCTCCTAAGAAAATTAGAAAAACTTCGAACCTAACCGGTTCAAATAAAACCCACCCAGCTAGCTATAACTTTACCAATTTTGTCTTTTTACGTCCATTTTTTAGTAGTTTTTTTTTAATTCAAATAAAAATGAAGTAAGTGAACTAAGTTGTTCGAAGGCTACTGAATTGGAAAATGTCTTTATTTTATTCCATATAGCGAGGATACAAGCAAGCAAATACGTGTAAGCAAAATTATAAATTCTAGACTAATTAAACTCTTCTTGCCCCACAAATTGTAAAGCTCCAGGTAGGGATGTCTATATAAAAATAGCATCTATGCATTCTGTTTTTTTTACTTATGGACATTTAAAAGAAAATAAATATCGCTTATCTGGCATATGAGACACCCTGTACATATACAGGGAAGAACTTGCCAAAACCCAAGTATATATATATATATATATATATATATTTTTTTTTTTTTTCTTTGACTTTATTGATTCTTGGTTTAATAATATATATGTTTTTGTTTGATGGAAAGAATCTAGCGGAATACATAATTTTTCCCGATTTTTAGACATAATTTTTCGGGTACTCTTCAGTCAGATAGGGTTAAACCGGTTAAGCTAAACGTATAGAAAGTTAACATTATTTTTGACTAATTGCTGTAATCTTTACATTATATAAAATACACTTCTTAAAAGTATCTTTTTAATGCCTAAGTGTTTAAGATACTATATTGAAAAATTAACTTTTCGGCTTATTATCGTTCTTGGAGCAGTAAGAAATCTCTCCTTAGCTAGATATATTTTTTTTGCCTTTTTAAGAAACTACATTAAATGTTATATGATTTTTATTTTTGCAAAAATATGAATTTTATTTTTCTCGTTTGGTAAACTTTAATATTTCGTAAATATACCAGCCCTTAAAAACAAACATATGGGGAGGTGCTTCCCACAATAGTTTGCCTGTTGGTGAAATCACATCATTTTTAGCAATATAATAAGCAGCTCTTGACTGTTAACGAATATTTTAATTAAAGAAATTTAATTGCATTCTGTATGCTTTATTTGAGTTTTTACAGAGAAATGTAAGTGACGTACATCTCCAATCATTAATTAAAATGTTTTCCTTATGTTTTTGTAAAAAAAGTATTACCTCTGAAATTAAAATTTTGATTGCATCAATGTACCCGTACAGTAAATTAGACCTTTTTGCGCTACAGGAAAAAGAATTACCATGTTTCGAGATCTGTGCAAAAAAGTTTCCTCATTGCTCTATACAGGGTGTTACAAATTAGAGGTAAGAGCATTGGGCTCTCGGAAACGATAAGAGATACAAGGTCCGTTAAATGGCCCAAAGTTGTACTTTTTGTAAAATTTTCAAAATTCCGAATACTTCCGAATATATTCGTAAAAATCAAAAATTAAATTTTTTTTTAACTTTGAAAAAATAACATAAAAATCAATTTTATATTCCTATTCAACTTTTTGTCCTGTATAAAATAGTAATCTCAGATTTTAATTCAGAACGGCTTTTTTAAATAGAGACTTGCTTTTTTATTGTAGTTTTGGAAACTCCAATAATCACTGCTTCCTAATAAAAATACTGGTTCAATCGTATTAAAACATTTTGAACCCAATAGGATGACTTCAATAATTTTAAAGAACTTTTATATATTTTTTTTGCTTTTCACGTTTTTAATAATTCTATCCTAATTAATTTGAAGGTCTTTTAAAAAGTCGTGATACTAATTTTAATTTTAGAGAATATGGAAAGCAAGAGCTAAACATAGAAACATTTTAAGGTACATTGCATATCATTGAACTAGCATGTAACATGACGAAAAAAAATCAGATTATTAGAAAAGCTAATGTTGAAATCTAGTTTCATTTATGACGGGAGGATTCTCGGGAAACCAAATATCGGTATTATGAAAATTCACAATTGCTTTTCCTGAAAAATTTTTCTCGTCTGTGAATAACAAATAAGCAGCTTTCATATAAGAAAACCATTGACACCACCACCGAACATATACGATGATACCACTGCGTACTACGATAGTAATCGTCTGATAATATAGCCTAAAACCTTTGAACATGATAAGAGAACGTAGACGTAGAGTATTTAAAACCACTTTTTGAGTAGAAAATTTAAAACCAATTGTTTTTCTATCAAATAATGACAGAAATAAGCTAAATATGTCAAATGTATAATACAAAAAGGGAGTACGTTCAAAGATTTTTTAAAACTAGATAATACGTTGTACAGTATATGGAGCAAAATATTAGAGGTAATTTGAAAAAGAAATGATTTTTAGGTAATTATTTGTCGTCTAAATTTAAAATATAAGAATAAATGGAACTTAAATTTTCAATATCGGGTTTTTCGTTCATTGTGAGCTTTTCTTTATGTATTTCAATCATTTCTAGAAAAAAGCTTTTTGCTAGTGTTACGTTCAGTGTGTAAAATTTCTGTTTCGTTTAACTTACATGTGTAAGTCGTATCTATAATATATTCTGAAAGCACAAGACCCGTTTATTAAGGCCTGTATCACTTTTGTCTAATGCAATTCTTTTACTTAATCTTTGTTTTGTTTGACCAATGTATATTTTTTTTTTAACAAGGAATAGAATAAACGCACAGTTTCGTGTAGACTGGCGTATATGTCAGTCGATACCCGGCGAATACCATAAACACTTTTTTTGCGGCGTGTTTTTGTGCGAACATTCATTCGACTCCAAATTTATCTCTTTGTGCAAATATCAACTTTAATTTTATTTAAATAAATCGAAATGGAAAGTGGTACTTATAGGGAGGGTTGCCAACCACCCGGAATACAATCTTCTAATGGAGAAATTAACCTTAATACATCTGGTGAGTCCGTTCCATATTCCCAGTAGGATAATCAAGAGATACCACCACATATCGATTTAAAAATTCGTTATACTTTGTCAGATAAAGGTCCCTTTTTTGTCTATGTTGAGTCGAAAGATAAAAATATAGGTAAACTACATGCTATTCGGGTAGGGCATTATCTAAAACAGGATCCATATATATTTGCTAATAAAACCAACATTACCTCAATAGGGCGAAATAAAATAAAAGTTGAATTTAAAAGTGCAGATGCAGCGAATAAATTAATAAATAATAAAAAATGTATCTTAGACAATAACTTTATTGCTTACATTCCAAGTTTTTTTGTATTACGTAAAGGATTCATAAAACATGTCGATACCTTTTTTAAAGAGGACTATTTACTTAACGAAATAAAACAAGAATACCCAAATGCTACCTCAGTGTATCGTTTTACGCGTAAAATAAATGACATAGTAGTTCCCCGACAAATGATAAGCGTAACTTTCAAATGCACTACATTACCTCAAATTGTACATATAAATTCTGTTGTTTTTGAAATCGAACCTTTTGTATATAAAGTAATTCAATGCGAAAAATGCTTAAGATACGGTCACGTGTCTAACCATTGCAAAGGAAAAGAGAGGTGTAAAAATTGTGGTATGTCACATACAGAAAACAATAGTGACTGCGAAATGAAATGCGTATTTTGTAAAACGAATGACCACAACACTACTTCAAAAAATTGTCCTGAGTTTGATAACCAAAAAAAAATTAAATCACTTATGGCTCAACATAATATTTATAGAAGCTAAACAATTAAAAAATAACCCGTCGTATTTAAATATAACCACACAAAATAGATACCAACCGTTACATAATATTAAGGAATTTCCGCCCTTACCTCAAAATACAAATCAAAGAATAATTTATAAACCCAAAATACCTCATTATCAGCCTATAAAAGTCCCACAAGAATCCAAAAAGCGTAAAGGTGAATACCTCGATAGGGATAATATCCCTCCTTCTCGAAGAGACTCAGTGTCAAGTAATTCGTCTATACTCCCCAACCCTTACAGGGAAGAATTTATGAACTTTAAAGAAAAATTGATCGAAAAAATGTCACTTTATACAAAAAATTTAATTGAGGATATTTTGAAAACAGATATGATGGATATGACAAACTTAGATAACGACATAAAAACATCCTTCGCAGCTTTTTTGAATACATTCTCAGAAAATAGTACTTGAAAATGCATCATTAAACACAAGATAAATTAATATTAATACAGTGGAATTCTAGGTCAATAATCTCAAATCAACACAGTTTTACTAATTTTTTATTATCCAATAAAGTTGATATAGCCATGATTTCTGAAACGTGGTTAAAACCACAACTATTTTTATCTTTTCCAGGTTATAGTGTGGTTCGTTCAGACAGACCCAACGGCAAAGGCGGAGTCGCACTTATCGTGGCCACCCACCTTAACTATCAAGTTTTGGATTTTAAACCACATGAATTTAAAGTCGAACTTTGTGGAGTCAAACTTTACCTTAATAATAATATTTTTCATATTATATCTCTATATAGGCGTCCCTTAACTAGAGTAACGCCACAAGACTGGAACAATATTTTTTCCCGTTTTAATAATGTAATAATTGGGGGCGACTTTAACGCTCACCATGGAGCTTGGGGATCCCACATAAAAAATCGTGAAGGCGAAGAACTGTTATCAGCTGTCGAAAACTCTAATCTAATAATCTTAAACGATGGTTCCGCTACTAGAATTAGTCCAAATAACACAAAATCTTGTATAGACATTAGCCTAGTTTCATCAAATTTAGGCCACCTTTTTAATTGGTTAACACACCTAGATACACTTGGCTCAGATCACTATCCCATCAAAATGGAAATTAGTATATCTTTCAATTTTAACAATTACATCTATCCTATAAGAAAATGGAGATTAGACACAGCCAATTGGCCATTATTTTCCAATACTCTAGAAACATTTTTTACTAATATTCCCGAATTAGGTAGTATTGATGAAAAGTTAAGTTATTTTTTAAATTCTCTTAATAAAACGCTATGTATGTCTATGAAACAAAATAAACCATTTATGCCCAAGACCAAAGATAAACCCGTCTGGTGGGATAACGAGTGCCTAACACTGGTTAATAATAGAAAAAAAGCTTTTGAAAACTATAAAAATTCACCTACCCAGTCAAATTTCTTGGAATGTAAAAGGTTAATGGCTCTAACAAAAAGAAATTTTAAAGAAAAAGCTAAATTACACTGGCAAAATTACTGCAGCACTTTAAATAAAGATACACCAATAAGTAATATCTGGAAAAAAATTAAAAACATTAAGGGAAGTAGGTGTGTTCCTTTAATTGGGGTGCTGGCCAACAAATCGCTTTACTTTTTTATAGAACCTATATAAGGTCTATTATAGATTATGGTTGCATATTTTATGGTTGTGCAAGTAATACACATTTAAAAAAAATAGACAGAGTTCAGTATAAAGCACTTCGTATATGTTTGGGTGTTATGAAATCATCACCAAATACTGCAATTTTGGTAGAATCACTAGAAGCCCCTCTTTGGTGTAGAAGGGAGTACCTCGCTTCTAAATTTGTACTTAAATTATGTATAAAACAGAGAAGCATGCTCCACAAGATTTATTCTTTGTTTATTTCAAATCTTACTGAACGATATTGGGCCAAAAAAAACGCACCCCTGATAGTAAAGGGCTACGAAGAATTGCGAATGTTTAATTTTATTGAAAGTGGTGAACACAATACTAAGAGCATATTTGAAATAAACTACCATACCATTTTTGTTACTCCTGAAGTTACCTTTTCGTCATATCCAGAAAATCGAACTTCAACTCAAATACTTTTTAAAGAAATCATATCCAGATACCCCTTAAATTACCTTATTATTTATACTGATGGTTCAAAAACTGAGAACAACTTAGGTGGAGCTTTCTATTGCCCCTCACCAAATTATCAGTGGTCTTTTACTTGATCCAAATTTAAGCATTTTTTCTGCAGAAGCCGCAGCAATCTATTATGCAATCGAATGGGCTTTAACTCAAAATTATAATTATATAATTATATGCTCTGATTCACAATCAGTTCTTAAAAAGTTATCAAATTTTATTGAGAATACAAATATTTACCCTCACATATTTATAGTACGAACATTAGACTTAATACGTCAAGCAAAAGCCAAAAACATTGAATTTTATTTTATATGGACTAAAGCTCACTCTAGAATAACTGGAAATGAAAAAGTCGATTTCATAGCCAAGAATGCCCAATTAAATAATAACCAAGATCCTACTATAATTATCCAGGATTACTATCCCTTCTTAAAACAAAACATTAAAAAAAAGTGGAATAGTGAGTGGCAAACTTATGGAAGTAACAGTAATACCTTCTATTTTAAGATACATAGAATTATACCTAATAAACATTGGTATTATAACAAATCGATGCCCCGAAGACTGGTATCCACAGTAAGTCGTATAAAACTGAATCATGGCCGTTTTCCCAGTCACTTACATAAGATTGGAATAAAGGACGACCCACTTTGTTTATGTGGAGAGTTTGGCGATTTAAACCATATTTTTTTCAACTGCCAATTACACCAACAACATTCAAATGAATTGATAAAATATTTAATTGAGAACAATTTTATTTTACCTATATGGCTACCTGATATTTTAATAACAAATAATATTGGCTTTTTTGCCTGCTTGTACAACTACAAAATTGGCTTTGAAATTTAGCATACCTTCAGAGAATTTTTTTCCCACATTTATAACTTTATGCTACTAAAATAGATATTATATCCTAAACCTTTCCTAATGTATATTTCCTTTTTTAGAGGTCTTCCATTGTTTGTCTTGTTTAAAGTCGTCCTGACAGACCCCTGGACGTGAAATGTGTGTCCCCGTCTATATGTGGCTAGGTTTGAATTAAAACGTGCAATTTAATTTTACCTTCTTTTCAAATTATTGAAAGCTACATGCTTTCACTAAATATTTATTTATTTCGTGGCTAAAACACATAGTTTGTAAGGCCAAAAACCAGAAACAAAAAAAAAACGCAATTATACTGGTTTTAAACCTGATCTTTATCTTTTAATTTACTATACAAAATACCGATCATTTTATCATTATGTTTTGCGATTTTTATGTTTTCTGTGTTAAAAATTTTAGTAATCTTAGGACACAAATTTTGAACAGACGGAATTGAACCAAAAAGCAAGTCATTAGGATTTATATGATTCCCTTCATGATTGTTTTTGTTTCGAATATTATTATTTCTAGTGTTGTATAATACATTTTTAATAAATTTAATTGGGCATGAGTTATCTGGTAAAATTTGTTGGAGGATTCTGATTTTTTTTTGTTTTAATGTTGGGTGTACTAATTGTTCATTTTTATTTTTTAAAGTTATATTTTTTAAAGAAAATTATTTTCATTTTGTTACTATGATATGTCTTATAAGAAATATATCTACGGGAACTGGTAGGTTTGATATAACAATCTGTAATTAATTTATTATTTTCTACTTCTATGATATCTGCGTCCAAAAAAGGAAGACTTTGATGGGTTTCTTTCTCTAATGTAAATTGTAAATATCTATTATAATCGTTCAAAAATAAATTTTGAGCAATATGACAGTTATTTTGAATTAAATTTCAAATAAAATATATAACCGATGTTAAAAACTTAAGTTCCATTTATTCTTATATTTTAAATTTAGACGACAAATAATTGTATATACTGTATAAGTTATTACCTAGTTTTAAAAATTATAACCCCTTTTTTATATTATGCATTTAACATATTTAACCTATTTCTGTAATTATTTGATAGAAAGACAATTGGTTTTAAATTATTTATTTCTTGCCAAGTAACGTCAAAATTTTAGGAGACAAGGCAAAATCTACCTAGCTAGTGACGGCAAACTAATTGGAAACGATACCTTACGAATATCTGAACCGTTCCTAGTAAAAAATTTGTTTAAGATATTTCCAATATTATAATAATTGTTGCTATTGTTAGGGTATACTATTATATTATTATCGCATTAAACAACCTTATTAAGTTTAAAAAATAATGTATTCATTACAAAATTCGAAGAACACTACATTTTTAAGCGGCAAACTAATTGGAAACCTATTTCTGAATCAACATTTTCTAATGTTAATTTTAATCTTCATTCGAATTTGTGCAAATATGGGATCGCGAATTAGTTGTAACGAAAATGAACGACAAGTCATTATTCATCTTCATAGGAAAAGCTATTCGTATCAAAATATTGCAGAAATGGTTAATCGTTCCAAAAAGTCGGTGTTTAACGCTGTTCATCATGTTAGGATCCATGAAACCAGTACAACTGTCCCTAAAAAGCGAGGTCCCAGAAAAACAAGTATGGAAATAGATCGTCGAATTGTTCGCATTTCTAAGGCAGACCCTCATAAATCAGCTGTTGATATTTGGAAAGAATTTTTTGTTAAAAATCTAAGTGAATTTAGTGTTCAAAGTGTTCGTAATCGTTTGAACGAGGCACAACTTTTTGGCAGGGTACCAAGGAAGAAGCCTCACCTTTCTGAAGTGAATCGAAGGAACCGTTTGGAATTTGCTAGAAATCACCTTCCTTGGAACGTCCAACACCACTCTACTATTGATAAAGAATTTGACCAGCGCTACACCAAGAAAACAGTGAAATGTGGTGGTGGTTGTATCATGGTATGGGACTGCTTCTCTTGGAATTGTGTTGGCAATCTTTATAGGATAACTGGTACTATGGATCAGTATCAATACATTAACATACTGGAAAACGTGATGCAACCATAGGCAGAAGAAAATTTATCAGTACTTTAGAAATTCCAACACGATAATGATCCAACGTACTCTGCTAAGAGGGTAACTGTCTGGCTTCAGGATAATCATTGTAGTCCAGATATTAACCCAATAGAAAATCTTTAGATGATAGTTAAAAGAAAATTAGGTTCAAGAACTTTCCAAAATTTCGACGAAGGATTCTAGGGTTTGAGAGAAGCTCCAGGACTAGTATTCCACTAGAGACTTCTAATAGAATTCATGCCTAGGAGGTGTTTAAAAGTAATTGAAGCCAATGGATATCTAACTAAATTTTTATTAAATCTTGTTATATATAGTTTTTAATATATAATATTAATATAAAATTATATTAAATTTTTTTATATTTTTTTATTAAAAATAAATTTATTATTTTATACAAAATATTTATTAGGTAAATGTTGATTTAGAAATACGTTTCCAATTAGTTTACCGCTTAAAAATGTAGTGTTCTTCGAATTTTGTAATGAATAAATTATTCTTTAAACTTAATAAGGTTATTTAATGTGATAATAATAGATGTACACCCTAACAATAGCAACAGTGATTATAATATTCGAAATATCTTAAACCAATTTCTTACTAGCAACTGTTGAGATTTTCGTATATCGTTTCCAATTAGTTTGTCGTCACTGTATTTCTGAAAATTTATTCAAAATGTCTTTACATATTAATTAGTGTAAATACCTTTTAATGGTAAAAAAATTACTAAAAATTATGTTATGTATAGAGCCCTGAAGAAGAAATTAATTATTTCGAGCTTGGCTTATTAGAAAATAAATGTAATATAGACTTTTTGGTCGTATCCCCATTATTTCTTTATACTATTGATATTATACGGCTATGTATACAAATATATATATATATATATATATATATATATATATATATATATATTGATTTCACTTAATCTAGAAGAAATTGGAATACCGAACCTAATTAATGCCAACCTATTAAATATAGAAAAGGCATTTCCGATTTAGATCCAGAATATTGATTTAATTTATAAGTGGTGTTTACTAAATCGTTTCCCAGTGAACCCATTTTGTTTTATTTCTGTTACGGCTTTTTAACGAAAAATAGACATAGTTAGAAAGTAATAGTTACTGTTAAGTTGCAGCCTCTATTTATGTTACACTTCTCTATCCAAGGTATCATAAAATGTTCTAATAGTTTCTGTATTAAATTTTATTATTAATATTATTATTAAAAATTTATATTATTGTTACAAAAGTAACGCAAACATTATGACATATACAGAGAAAAAAAAAGGAAAAAAAATTGAAATTTATTTCGTGTGTTTTTTAAGACAATCATTTGGAGAGTCAAGTTTCTCAGGTTGTGGGCACTATAAACTATATGCTGATTAATAGTATTCCTTGCTCACTTCCAACCGATGAAGAGCTGGTGTTCCGGATGTTCGTACAAGACTGCTGGTTTAAAGTAAATTGATTTTCTCTTGGGTGCTATACCCATTACTTTTAACATCCAATAAAATTTTCTGATTAATAATAGAACTGTTAAACGTTTGAAGCTGGAAAACAGTATGGTGTGAAACGTAAATTCCTTGTATAAATATAATAGTAACACAAAAATATGCAAACTAGTTTGGGATTTATTCCAGCTCTACGAAGATTTTAAGTCATAATTTATTTTAAAATTTAGAAATCACAACGAATAAAGAAACGAGAATTTTGATAAAGGTTTTTTTTATTCATATAGATATTGATATTCATTATTGTTCTACAGTATTTATTTTGTATAACTATTTGGGTCGCCAAACACGTCTTATATATAATACCAAAAATTAATTTAGGTTATGGTAGCAGACGATATATAAACACTCAAATGCAATAATTCGCTGAGTAATATCACCATACTACAACATGTTAAGCTCTAATAAACCGTGAAATTTGGTGCATGGATTGCAGTTAACCAAAAAAAAGTGATTTGATCATACCTGGAAGTACCCCCACGACCTAAAGGATAGGTGATTATTATTCTTATTAAATGTTGATAATAATTGACTTTTTTATGGACAAAATATGTTTCTTGTGTTAGTACCTGAGGTGCGTGAGGTGGAGGAGTGTGATTCAAAAGAAAGAATAATCAAAAAGGGTGTGTTTCATATGGTTCTCGGGGTTTTTAAGGGCGTGGAGTTTGATTCTACTAATAATTTTAATTTTTGACAATTGCTGTTGATGGATATAAATGTGCATGCCGTGATTTGAGCAAACTTTTAAGCGCAGTGGACCCAAGTACTTTCTTATTAGAAACATCCAACATTTAACCTCGGTTTAAGCCTCGAGAACTTTGAGCCTGACCTTTACAATAAAATTTCTTGTAAATAAAACTAAAGAGAATGAAATAAAAATGTTTATAAAAACATAAAACAGACTTAAATTAAAACATTAAAAAGTAAAAAATTCCAACTTGGCAACTTGACTTTATGAAGTCGGCATCAAAGTAATAAAAACAATAAATAAGAGATTACACTTGAGGTATTAGGCATTAAAACACTCAATACATAAATGTCTTTTTTGTGATGTACTTAGTAATTGGGATTTTAAGAAAGAATGAAATATACATTTTTCACTTTCTAGTGCTTTTTTTGCGGCTGATTTTATTTATTTAGAAATTTATTTGTAAAAATATATGGTGATATATTTTTTAGAGAAAAAATATTACAAAGACCTACCCATAAAACATTTAGACATTTTATTTTTCAAATTATTAGCATTTTTATCTAATTTTAATTAATAAAAAATAGATATTAAAAAACCAGAAGAGAACTCAGATTGGAACGTTGATTGGTCTCTGTTATTCTCTATAAGTTAACTATTATAAAATAAACATCAGTAATCCTTTTATCAACATTTTTAAAAGATAGGCAATTATTGTTTTTAAAACAACACATCCTACAACTCAAAAACAAAACAATTTAGGACAATCAATTTTTAAGACACTTTCATAATAAAAATATTAGAAATAACCTTTTTAAATATATTAGTTTATTTAGGACGAAGAACGTTTGTTTACATTTTTGTTATGTCGGTTATAATAGAACGAAGTATGTATCCGAATATAATAAAATATTTATAGACTTGCTATTCATAATTCCAAATGGGGTTAACCCCCAACCACCCCTCCTAAAATACGTCACTGTTATATATAAATTTAATTATTTGGCAATAACTTTCTACAGATCCTATAAACTGTAATTTATTTCAGTTTTTTTAAGTTATCAGGGAAGTTGTAAGTAAATTCGATTTTACCGATTTTTATTTTATTACTTCCCTCGTAAAAGAAACAAATATTTTCATTCAATAACTTGATTGTCGTTTTAAGTTCGAATACACGTCGATGTTATTTGGTGTTCCTGACAAATAATGAAATTTACGGAATTTGAAGAGCATGCTTGTCAGTATTGCATAGAAAAAAGAAACATTATTTAGGATTGTGTTTATTTTTACAGGATTTTTTTTCATAAACGAATAACATTTACACCAAGCAGAACAATTATTTGTTATTCAGTTGTAAAAGTTTTGAAATAAGTGAAATAATAAAATATATTGAAAATTAACTTAAGTAACTAAAATAATTATTTTAATAATTAATCAACAGACAATTTAGTACAAACGCTCGCAACGTTGCAACACATTACCTTAATGGAATTTATTAACATTATACAATTTATTCAGCTTGCTTGATAAAATGTATTATTTACACTGTAAATAATAAAATAACCCATTCTATCGAAATATTATTTATATAACTATAACTAAAACGAGACCTGCTACGAGGTATATACGCATTTATGAACTGTAATTCTCGAAAATACTTATTTTGGTTTTCGAAGACTTGCAATCTACAATGGACTTTATCAAGACGTACTATTGCTACTTGAATTCTTTTATTTCAACCATGTTCTGTACTAGTAACAGCTATATTCTTATTCTTTTGACAAATAATACATAACTTGAAATTAATTAAGTTACCCATCCAAAACACTTAATGAATTAATAAACACATTTCTTTAGTACAGAAAATAGGGTAATTCGCGAAATAATGACTGTTCGTTACGTTCTGCAACAGTATACATTGTTGCAGGTTAAAACAGGTGAAAACTCAGAAAAAACAAGACAAGAGTGGTAAGTTCCTTACGCACTCCGCATAATGCGCGTGTGAATAAGTAGTCGAAAGCTACTTGTTTACTTGTTTATAACCGAATTAAGCAATTAAGACGTAATTTTTACGTATAGCATTTGAGTATTCCTTGTAAATCTGGATTTGACTAGGAAAAAAGTTTATCCAGTCAGAAGTTACAAGCATTCAAAAATGGCATTTCATTGTTTATCACTAATTAGCTAACTAGGCCTAGTACATAAAAACGTTTAAGGAGCTTTCTTGCTTAAAATTACTTAAAGAACAAGACCCGATAGTTTTGCGAAAATGGGTTTTTCAAAACTTTAAACAATTATTTGTTAATAACAATTTTCTGCCCACTCTGGCGGACCTTTACCCTAAAAAGTATTGTTCAGGGGCTCAAACTACATTAAAAAAACTTTTGTAGATGCGTAAAAATTAAAGAGGCGATTGGTACCCCCTGTTCTATTGTCTAAAATAGGATTCTGTTTTATAAGAGGAATGGTTTTATGTACCACTTCCAATAGTTATGACATTTAGTATATTATGGATAAATCATATTTATAGAGAACATTTTTGTGGAAAATCGATCCGAATGGTAGCCTGTAAAAATGTTTCCAATTTAAAACTAATATAGATTTTTACTTTTTTCAGAATCACATTTAGAGAACCTTTGTTTATCGGCGGTCCTGGAAACACAACGGGTCTAGATGAGAAACTGCCAGTTACAAATGGCCTAAAAGGTTGCATACGCCACTTAGAAGTTAACGATCACATATACAAGTTTGCTTTAGAACCAAGTGGTGAGGCAATTAAAGGATATGGAATAGGTACGTTAGGTTATACTAAGTCATTACATACATGATATGCTTAATACTAAAAGATAATGCAAAAGTGGAGGCAATCCACGGGAAATTTTCGTGAAAAAGGGACTGCTCTTCTCCTCGGTTTTTTTTTGTATACACGTGTTAGTGCCATCACAAAAAAAGGGAATTCTGAGTTTTTACATTGACTCGACGACTGGAAGTCATATATGTTTTTACTTTTGTAGAAAAACTGCCTTTTTGAAATTTGACTCTGACAAAAACATAAGCATAACGTATGTAATCTATTTATTGGTCCGATCGGTTCCAATTCGTTTTTAAATTTCTGATAAAGCTGCACTGCTTTCACACGTTTATGTCTTATACATACCCTATAAAATAACGAAAACTACATGACATAAGGAATTTTCGAATTTTCCTGGTAAATTAAAATTTTTTTTAAATTAATGTTTAAAGTGTTAAAACCTGAAATTCAATAGGGAAATTGAATGGACCGTAGTTTTTGTGCAAACAGGTCAAAAATGTTTTATATTTTTCAAGCAGATTTTTTATTCTCTACAAAATGCCTTCAAAAATGTTTTATCAAACAATTTTAAAAATGCAAGTCTTGATTTTTTTTATTTATAATATTTATTTTTATAATTAAGTGCAGAAAAAAAGAGATTATAGTCAAAACGGAAACCAAATAATTGTTGAACCAAGAAAATATCAAATAATGCCGTTTTTTACAAAAGTAAAAAAAATATATGGCGCCTTAGATAATCGTGAAACGCAAAAATTGAAGATTTCCTTTCTGTCATAGCACCAATAAATTTGCACAAAAAAACGCGAGAAAATCAGCTTGATTATCACAATATTTTCAGCAGATTGACTCCACTACAAGTAATTTAATAGAATCCGCCATCACATTTCTAAGAAAACCGAAAATTACTAAATGACCATGGAAAACTTAGTTAATTTTTTAATCATAGGGACTTAAATATACTCCTCATTGGTGTAAAAAATAAGGCTTTTTTTTAATATTTTAAAAACAGTTACGCCGTTTTTTCTGAAACTTGGCAAGTTTGTTAATAGTACTAGGAGGCTTATTTGAACATAATAACATTATGATTATTCCAGTGATATCTGGGTAGGTAGCATAATTAATTTTTATAGAAAAAAATTGTACGCCACTATTTTGTATATATTTTTATTATTATTTTCGTTAGATTCAGCATGAAAAACTCCAACTTCTTTGTCACATGTCTTCTTTTCGTATCTTGCTTCAGAAATAAACATTTTCAAAATTTAGATTACCTTAAAAGTAAAAAAACCCTGGATGTCTGTGTTCATGTGGCAAGAATTTAGCAGCTAGAAAAACCTTAAAAACAGTAACAAATGATAAAAAATGCTACTAAAATCCCTAAAACTAATATTACATATTGTCTTTGTAATATTAAATAGAGTTATCAGATATGGTTAAATCCTATTTATGATTAACCCCCTTCACCCCTTTGCGTTTTGGTGCCTCCTGCGATAAATAAAACTTTATTTATAAATACTTAAATAGTCAAAGTGCCTTTTTCTTTTAGCGCTGATTTGTTTTCAATAAATGAACGAAGTATTTAAAGTGCCGACTTTGTCCGCGAAAAGATTATGCGTAGTTTTTCTTAATTCTGTTGGCAAATAAAAGCTGGCTATGCCACTGCTTAATACTTCTAATTCTATTTTATTTAGAGATTCTCGGTGCAATATATCTTACACAGACGCTAGCTTAAGCTGGCACCTAACCACTGTCTCAAGTCTGACATAAGAATTTCAACCAGATGCGGCCAGTGATCCTTTCGACTCCCTTTTTTATAACGTAAATTGCTATTCTATAAAACTATAAAATACAAAAATATTTAATAAATTCTAAAACATGCATTTATTGATATTTGTATCGTCTTCAGTGTCATTTTATGCTCCACCGATACGAAGCAATAAACACTAGAAACTACACCAGTATATTTTACATATTGGTTAATTTGCATGATTCATGATATTACTTTAAGATCTAGGCTTACGTGAGCAGTTCCAAACTTATGTTTTATACGATATATTGATACCATATTATTATGATCCAGTATTATAAAAGTGCAAAAATTGATTTATTAAATAGTCTCAACTGATTTTTAAACCTTCTTTAATCCCAACTGCTACGCTGACTGATATATTATACGTTGGGAGTTTTGTAACCCTCAGTATATGAGAGAAGAACTTATTACCTGACTATCATAATTTTTGCTATTTTCATTAGATATTTTACTTTAAAGAAAATTAAAACGTAGGTTTAAAAAAAATGTTCTTTTCATTTTAAAAACAATTAGGTCGATTTTGAAAAACTTTTTTTTATAGTAGTAAGGAGCTTATTTGAACATAATAATATTATAATTACCTATTCCAGTGGAGTTAAGGAGGGTAACATAACTTATATTTAGAGAAAAAGTTACGTACGCCACTGATTTCTAGATATATGTTTTCTTTCAGATTAACTATTTAAAACAATTGTTGCTTCGTTATCGAGAAAAAAAATAAAAACCGTTTCACTGCACGTCCTTAAACATCATAAAATTTATCAAAATGTTTAATACGTTAAAAGTACACAAAACTTTTTCCTAGCTATTAAATTTTTGCCACAAAAACGAGGACAACCAAGTTTTTCTTACTATTAAGGTAAGTCATATTTTGAAAATATTTATCTTTTTTTATATTGTCCAGAGACACCAAGTAAAATGTTTTCTATTTTTTTTTCTCGAAAACGAAGCAACATGAAAAAAGGCATGTGACATCAAAGATGCAGGTGTAATCTAAGCAAATATATACACACATACACACACATACGCATGCACGCTCCCACACACACATATACATCTGTACAGATATCATAATTGTTTTTCTAAAAATATGTTTTTCGAAATCTAGTTTTTTCGAAAATTTTTCTATTCCAATTCTTCCCTTATGTAGCCTATAATAGAGTATATTAATAGTACAATATACTGGCGTGTGGACAAGTAAAAATTATAGCACAAAGTTATCTGCATCTCCAGCCATTTTTTGAAATACTTACCATTTAACAAAAAATTGACGCAAACAGTATTTCTGAATTGTTAAACCGATGGACCAAATCCATATAAAGTCCGCAATTATAAAACCCATTTCTTGAGTTTTTTAATTTTATTAAAATGTGCTATGTGCAGGTGCTATTTAAAATGAAAAATTTTTAGTGTTTTGAAAACTATTATTACATTTTAGATTTTTTTTTCATTTAATTATTGTTTAATTAAGTTATAATACATTTGACATAGATTTTGTATGTCTTTTCTGTCATTTACTGCATTCTAATCTTTCATTATCATTTGTTTAATTGCCAATTTATGACAATTGATGTGTTGAAATAAGATTTTTCTTTCAGAAAAGTTGGTTTCATATTTTTCGCTGTTTTCGTGTTTATGTTAGGCCGTGGAGGCGTTCTTTGTATATTCATGGCGGTTTAATTATAACCCTGTTTTTATGACTGTTTGGGTGGTGGAAATTAAAATTTAGGTATCTATCTGACCAAATTCTTTGAGAACCATTTTGTTTTAATGTTATTTTTGTCACCCAATCTCGTCTTAGGATCTGTATTCGCAAGTGCTCTTAAATTAGGTGATAGAACATCATAAAGTAATTTTTACAATATTAAGTTAGTCGAATACCTGGAAACGTGTAATATAATAATAACAAACTGTTTTTTAATTACAAATTACATTTTCAGTTTATACTTAGGTTATGAAGTAAGTAAGAGATACCTAAACATTGTGTTTTCTCTTTGGGAAATCTACGTCTCTCTACGTGCACATTAAAATGCTATAAAGACCCCTTGATATAAAAGAGACGATTTGTTTTAGTACTTAAACTTTTTTTCTAAAAGAATGTGAAATATCAATTCAGTTTCTTACAAATTAAAAACACCAAATGACTAGTTAAAATACTTCATATTACTGGAGACAACAATCGAAATCAATATATCCAAGTTTCAAGATCCCTTCAAGAAATATTTTGGACATTCTTGAGAATATCTCTACGGTCTAATTTTACGCTAATATTCAAGATTTAAATTATGCCAGTTATGCTCGGAGTGCAATGAATAGCAGGCAATTTATGGCAGGTGAGTTTACACCTCTATTTGCGGTTCTAAAGCACGACCGACGGGAGCTGAATAGCAACAATCCACTTCCTGCTTATGTTAAACACATTGTTGGGGCGATTCATTCCGTAATAATTTCATCCTGTGAGACTAATAGGGCGTGAGTATAATATCATCTTGATTAGAACCCCGAGACAATTCAGATTGACCTAAATTAATACATAAATGTTTACAATGTGTTTTGCTTATATACCTGATATATATATATATATATATATATATATATATATATATATATATATATATATATATATATTGTAGAAAAAGAATTTTTTTTGGAATGACCGCTAAAGCAATGAAATTTGGACAACTATAGACACGACAGGTCTCGACAATTTATGTGTCAGATTTATGATTTTAATGAGAAACAAGCGTACAACTTAGTAAAACAACTTTGATACTTTGAATTATTTAACGTCAAAGTCAAAGCCCACTTTTGTTACAAATAAATCATGGCCTCCTTAGAAAAATTTGAGATCTAGCTTTACGTGAAATTCGATGATACTCAAATCTTTTATGCACTTTCAAAAATGGAAAATTCCAATATAACAAAAGAAGATGGAGACATGTCGTACACGCCATCTTATTCGTCTTAAAAAAGTGTCCGAATATTGTCACATTTTGACAGCTGTCAAATTACCGTTTTGGATTTACTGACGAAAACCGAAATCCGCCATTTTTGGTTTTTCGCCGATATTTCCAAAACCAATTGACTGATCGTAAATCTGAAGCCGGATATCGAATGCGCTAAGTTTCCTCTGAAACTTTTATAATTTAACCTTTGCTGTAGGTATATTTATATATAAGGAGATTCGGCTAAAAGTCTATATTACATTGATTTGTGTAGCATACCAAGCTTTTGAAATAATTCGTTTCTTCTCAGGACTCTATAAATTACATAATTTTGAAAAAATTTAAGTTTTTAAACAGTTAAAAGGTACTGCCCAACTGATAATGATGATGATTATGAATGATTAAAATAATATATTAAATGAGACTACTCTATATAAAGGAACATATAAAATATGGAAATTATTTGCATTAAGTAAAATACATGACGACCTTCTGTCTATGTATGAAAATGGTCTATTCCCTTATGTAAACGTTATATGGTTTACACCAGAATATTTGTTTGCATAATTTTTTCGACTAAAAACTTAAAGAATGCAAAATCTTGATTATAAGCTCCAGAACTATGAAGCGAGTGAGTACGATAAGTTGCCCTGTCTCTAGAATGTCTAATCAAACAGATCTAAAGAGTGTGTTTTTATGTCTACAGAGACAAAATAAATGCTGAACTTAATATCCACATTTAAATACCTTGGAAAAAATCTAAGATATCAGAAGCAGTGAAATTAAATCGCAAAAATAAAATCTATATACTATTGCTATCGTTATTGGAAGTCTGTGAATATAGAGCAATAAAGCTATTCAGACAACATCATCCAATCACATATTGCTTCATTTCCTATTTCCATATACAAATTGACAAATCGTTTGACACGTAAATCATTTCGCCAATTACAAGTACCACCACAATTCTAACTAAATAGTTTATGGAATTAGTTGTATTGCTCGCAGGTAAGGTCAATACTGCTGCTAATTTTAGCACAATCTTTACGGTATTAAATGTATTTTGAATAATTTAAATACATTCATATTAGGCTTGTAATTTTATTTTCAGATATTTGTATGTAAATGTCGAAATAAGTTTGGTAACAATAGCGATATTGTGATAAAAATTCTTTAGAGCTGTTACTTAATAAAATTTTTACCTCAGCGTATTAGTTTAGATTTCGAGAGATGATTTTTATAAGTTTCCAAGTATATTTACCAGTCCCCTTTTGAGTTCGGTATGGTGAGTATATTAAAAAATATTACCCTGTGGCCAATTTTAATTTAAAACTCTTTTTCGACAAGACTTCTTCACAAATTGTAGATTTAATTTGGCAATAAAGTTCTTTTTTTTAATATATGTGAGCCATTCTTTTTTCATATATACCAAGGTCACGTACTTCACAAAATATTTAATCAAATATGAGCACGTCATAATACGACAAATGTTACTAAAGTGATTAACTAAAGTGATTAAATAGATACAAATGGAAAAAACATAAACAACTACTCAGCTGGCTAATACTACGACTGATATTGAATTATACTGTTGATTGCTGACTTTCGTTGGAAGAAATAATGTCAATATATTTTTGTTTCACGTTGCACTAACGTCTGAACAAGGATACCATGATTTTTATCTGGAACGTGTCCTAAAATATCGCAGGCGCATTGATCCGTTTCATGTCTATTGCGGCCTGAAAAGCTCTAAAAAAAGCGAAATCGCGATCGTCGTTTGACTGAAATGGATAATTGTGCCTGCAAAATTACAGGAATGTTCCAGACAGGGAACATGGTAACCTTGTTCAGACGGTGTAACGTGAAACAAAAATATATTAACATTATTTCTCCCAACGAAAGTCGGGAATTAACAGTGTATTTCAATGCCGGTCGTGGTATTAGTTGTTTCTGTGATTCCATTTTGTGCCTTTTCCCTACACGGGGCTTGTTACTCTATAGCGACCTGAAGACCTCTAAAGAGAGCGAAATCGCGATAGTCGTTTGATATGCATCATTGCGCCTGAGGTAGTCCAGATAGGGATCATGGTATACTTGTTCAGACATTTTTAGAGAAATTAACAGGGTGATTTTATTGGTTATTTTTACAACAGTGGCAAATTCCTTGTAATGTTCTTTGACTTTTTATCTAGATTTGTTCGACATTTTGCAGCGATTCAGAGATACTTTGCAAAGTATCTATTTATGCATAGTATACCGTATTAACATTAAATCTTGCCTTTTTTTAAGTTTTATGTCGATTTTTGAAATCTTTATTTGATTTTTATTACATCACTATCTAAAATAGCAACTGGAATAACACAGGAGGTTAGACTGGTAATGAATATGTCTTATTTATCAAATTAAAAAGGTAATCATGCAGGGCCGTTGGTCTTTGCATATGTGGTGTGGAATACTAAAAAATAAAGTTATAAATCCACATCATCTTTAAGGTAAATTTAACAAGACAGCATTATTTAAATTTTCTAAGGTATGAAGTAGAGCAGTTTTTGGAGAACATTCCAATTCGCCAGTATAATCAGAATATTTGGCTTCAGAATAGAACTCCTCCCAATCACATCCAACCCGTAACCCATTTTCTTAGTAACGAGTATAATTTACGGATAGGGAGACACAGAACCATTCACTGGTCAGCAATCAGCCCTGATCTTGCCCCACTGGATAATTTCTTGTAAAGGTATTTAAAGAACAGATCTTACTTTTATAGGACAAATTATTTGATAACTTTACGGCAGAAAATTGAAGAAATTCCAATTTTAAACAGCGAGTATCATTTTTATAATAGCAACTCAATTCATAAATTAAACAAATTATATCATATGATTAAATTAATAAAGCCTCAATTGTGATAACTTTAAGTAGTTTGTTTAAACCCTTCTTGTTATTTCTAATTGTTAAAATTGTATCTTTTTAAAATAAATTGAGAATATTAATTCATTTATTTAGTTATGTAGTCATCCATGGATGGGATCCAACATTCATTAAATTCTGTTTGGATTTCAAGGCTTCTAGACCTACGAAGGCATACTCTATTGGATCTAAAATAAAAGGTCGAATTATTTGTTGCAAAAATCGCTCATACCAATATAGACAAATTATATATTTTTGAAATGAGGAAAACGAGGAGATTTTACATTTTTAGTAAAATGCAATACTCTGTGTATTTCATTAAAAAATATGTTTTTTCCGTTTTTCCACACATTTTGTTGTTATTCGAAATGTCATATTTAAAATTTTCATAGACTCTAAAAACTTTTATATAAACCTTATATTTTGTATTTCTTCAAATAATGCCCTTAAAAGCATGGCAAACTATAAGGAAAAACCATGTACCTCTGCCCTATTTCTGTTACTGCAAGTAATATTGATTTATTTACTTACATTATGGTATATGAGAGCCTGGCAATAAAGCCATTTCATGTCAAATTCCAAATTATTTTCTTTTTAGTAATCATTTCCAAATGTGCCTCGACAAATTGTTCGACACGCAAATCATTTCACAAATTGCAAATACTACCAGAACCGCAACTAAATAATTTTAGAGGATTTACTAACGTTGCTGGTTTGATTGCTTTAATTCCGTTTTGATATTATGGCTTAATTATTATAAAGTTATTGAATATAAATTAATAATTCATATTCATACTTCATTTTTAAGAAATATATAGGGTGGCCTGTTTATCTTTGGACACTACCTTATCTCAGAAACGATATAAGATGGAGCAAAAAAATAAATACAACAGTTATTTACGATAATTTGAGTGTTCAATTTATTTTATTTTCATATATGTAATTTTTCGTGGGCAGGTACCAACTTTCCTATTTTAAATAAGATAATGTGTGCTCATGGTGCTTTCGACCATATTTAACTTGATGGGTTTGTGATGCTGCGTTTCAGATTTATTGACATTTATCATCATTATTTGGTACATTTTTAGAGTGTTATATTAAACAATAAAAATCGACTCTGGCTATATAACTAAATTTTCATTAAGGCAACCCCCAGAAAAAAGAACTTTGACAGGATTTAGCAGCAATTTAGAATAAATAGAAACTGGAAGAAAGAGAAAAGGAGTCGTCAGCGTCGTCAAATTTCAACAACGCTGCAAACGTACCTTTAAATAAACAAATAGAACAAGGTAGCTACAACTATAGGTTAGATTTTTGCAATAGTCTTATAGAGAAACATTTTTTAGAAAATATATTTGCTAATATTATTTGGACTGAAGAGTCCACGTTTACAACCTCACCTAAAACCTAACCTAAACCTAACCGAAAAAATACCTATTATTTAGCAAAGAGAATAAAAAAAGGTGTGGAAATTATAAGATCAGGAAGAACTTCGGTAAAGACTTGAAGATTTTTTTCAGAATTTAAATTCGCAGAATTACTTAGAGCTTCTAAATAACATCCAGCGCCTTGTGGAAAATGAAGTGCCTTCAAGAGAAGTTTTTGAATTGCACATTATAGAGAATGGTTTAGGGAAAACGGTAATTACGCCTAACCCGCGAGGGAGCCCCGACCTTACGCTTCTAGATTTTTTTCTGTGGGGTACACTTAAAGATTTAGTACACAAACACAAACTATTAACTGCGCAGGAACTTACACGTTGAATTCGGGAAGGTCTCCAATATATTATGTATTTGGAAACTTTATATACAACTTACATTGCCCAAAATGGAGGACATATAAAACACTTGTTGCAATAATAATAATTATTGTTAGTCTTTAAGTATAAGTTATTTGTTTCATTTGTTCATTAATAAAACCTTTTAAAGTTCAGATAAATACTATTTCGTTAACAATGTTTGGCAACTCCGTTTGGAGTTGTAAGTCCGAAACGGTGCCTCGCAAACTCATATTTTTACATATCGTTAAACTCCTCGTTTAGGTCTCTATAAAGATCTAACATAATATGCAGGGGGTTGCATTTGAAAACGTCGAGAAAAATAGTTATACGCGAAATTAGGCAATACAGCCATTTTTTTATTTTGAGAGTTGGGTACTAGGCAATAAACAAAACATACATTTATTTTTTATGGCTCAGACAGAGTTTTAAAAGTATCTAAATACCTTCTATATATCGGTCTAAAAATGTACCAAATAATGAAAATAGATGACAATAAATCCGAAACGTTGCATCACAGAGCCATCAAGATATATATGGTTGAAAGCGTCATGAATATCGCTATTTGGATCCGCATCAATATACATGGTGTCCCAATCGAAATAAGAAAGTTGACGTACCCTGTGTATATGAAAACAAAACAAACTAAACTCTCGAATTAACTGAATTGACCTTTGTATTCATCATTTCGATCTGTCCCGTATACTTTCTGTGATAAGGTGTCCCAAGATAAACGTGCCACCCTGTACACTGTATTCCAGGTAAGTTGATGAACGACATATCTGAGAAACGTTATGACGTGCAGAAAAGAGTGTAATACGAATAATTCTTGGTTTATTTCAATTTTACAAGCTTCGTTTTTAACTTGCTTCGTTCGTTTGCCTGTCTATCTGGTTCAAAATTTTTAATCCATTTTTCAAGCAGTTGCTGGCATCCGATTAAGTTACATTTTTCAAATTGCGAATGAAATTTAATATTAAACAAATGAATACGCACATTTGAAAATATTAAGACAGATAATTAAAGAAATTTGAGTCCTAAAAAGTACAAAATAAAATAAACGTAAAAAATCTTTTTACAAAACAAGCTTTATTTATAAATTATTGCACTAAAAAGTAATAGGCTATGAAGTTTAATATTTAATGTAAAAAACAGCTCATTAAGTTATTGGGCGCATGCGCAGTAACAAAAATAAGCAAAAAATTAAAAAACGATGTTTTAAAAAATAAAAAAAAGTAAAAAATAAAAATAACAAAAATAAAAAAATTGAAAACATAACACAAACTTCAAAAAATGCTCTGGAAAATAAAAAGTAACATTTTAAATTATCTTAAAAACTTGAAGTCGGCTTCAAACTAATAAACCGTAATGAATAGACATTATTTGGGGTAATTGACCACATTAGGTCTTTAAAAAGTGTGAATTCGAAAAGAAAATAATAATCAAATAGTAGTTTTTCGACTTCAGTAAGCAACATTTTTAAGATCATTTTAAATGTTGCTTTTTTACTTTTCAGTGCTTTTTTGAAATCGGTTTTATTTTTTTAAGAGTCAATGTTTGTTATTATTTTATGATAAGAAACTTAAATAATTAAAAATTGGAAATTAGAAAAAAGAACTGAAATATTTAAAGAAATCAATGAATAATATAAGGAGAAACAGCAGAAAAAATCGGTAAATTGGATTTACCCAGAACTTTTCTCGTTGAAAAAATAATAATTGTTCCATTTTATTAAGTAAGTATTACCCAGTTGAATTTCGTATGTAGTTTCTTTAAAAATAGGTAAATATACCAATTGTGTTAACTTTTACTTCCGTTAATAATAGAAAGGATACATTACAAGGGAAATTTCGATAAAAATTAATAATACATCCTTCCATTTAATAAGAGAAGTGAAAGATATTACACAATTTGTATATTTATGTATTACTAAATAGCAATACGGAAGACTACTGGATCATACCTTAGATTTCTTGATATACGGAAGGTTTATTTATAACGAGGGAGGTAATTTAAACATATTTCTCTTAAATACAATAAGGAGTATATCAATTTGTTACATAAAGGGGAGGGGTAACTCAAAAACTCAACTAAAAATTTTATTACTTAAGATATTTACTTGTTATAAAAGGCATACGCAACAAAAGAACACCTATTAGTTTAAATCATATTGGCATAAAGAAGTTGTCGGTATGATTATATAACCCCACTAAGTACTTTTTATTGCGGGTATTAACGGTTTTATTGGAAACGTGATAAGCAATAATGTATTAATGGTTAAAGGATCCTTTAAGTTACAACGGTGTCCATTTAAAAACTTATATAGCCCACAGATTCTAAAAATGTTACTTGGAAGAGACTTTTAACATATTTTTAAGTTACCTTTTACACTAAGTATAATATAAATCAACTCTACTCAGAAGTATTAAAATTACTTATTAAGGTACATAACACATTGTAATTCGTTTTTTGCTTAAAGTGTATTTTTATATTATGCATCGAAAAATTTTCTCGCTTTATAGGTAGACATATTTTGATCAATTGTGAAAAAGCCAAAAAAACTTTTTTATAAATGAACTTGTTCACGAATATAGTAATTGTCGAAAAAATCGAATTTCCCTTTCCGGCACAAGACGTTATTTATCGTGAAGCACCAACTTTTTTATACATTGCCTTCCACTTAGCTATAATTGGCTTCTTAACTTAAGCACGGATACAATTTCATTTCTAAACTAGTTTTTTTAAATAATATTTTTTCCATACAAAACGTACTATAGGTAACAGAAGAAGAATGAATATTAAAAATTGATAAAGAGAAGAGGCCATCGTTTCTATTAATAATTCAAACTTTTTCTAATAAGGGTTTTCAGTATTGTTTTTGATAAAAAGGCAAATTATCCTTTAAGTAAAAATAAAATTACGGCTATTAATGCCTATTTGATATTTAAAATAAACAGATTTAAAAAGCCAATTTCTAATTAAGCAATACTAAATTCTCAAATGTTTTACAATTGGATTTTTTCTGCCTCTAACTAATTCAGCCGTTAAATGGATATCAAAGAAAATATTTTTGAACCTATATTTAATTGTTGCTAGTCAAATATGTCAAGCCCATTAAGTAATTATTGATTTAGATTCCATCTTTTTTTATTACGTTTATTTTGCAGGGTGAATTTTTTTCAGGACTCAAAAATATGTGATTTTTGACGACAGTGGCAGACATTTTAAAATTCCTAAACCTGGCAGGACCTCAAAGCGCCAATGTACATTTCGAAAAAATATACTCCAGAACTTTAAAGGATACCATTTAATTATAGTACAATTTTATGTTGGTCAGTGGCGACGAAATTTTTCGCCTGGTAAAAAGAATTAATTCCTGAAGCCTTTAGCAGCGAACTTTACAATTTTATACTTTTTTGCCTCTTATTATCTTTATCTTGTGATATTTTTCAATAGAACTGTGGCAACAACAAAAAATTTAAATTAATTGTTTTAAAATAGTCTTCCTTGACTGCAATTTTCTTACACTTCTACGCCTTTGTCGAGTACTTCAACTGTTTAGGCTCTAGAAGGCATTAAATCTGCCCTTGTTTTTGAGTAAAAAAAAAACTTTTTATACTTCAATCTCGTCCATTCTTATAAAGACCGTAAAGAGAAATGTTCCCCGAAAATTTCAAATAAATATATTTTCTTCGATAGTTGTCGTGTATCAAACAAATTAACGGACGGCAAACTAAAAACGATACGAAATTTTAATGTCATTGGATAATCCCAGGTGTGCTCTAAGAACGTGTCAAATTTAAAAAGTATACTTTAAACCGTTTCTGCTATAGAGCGACTTAAAGGTAAAAAGTTCGTTTTTGCCATTACGACGAGAATTCGCAATTCAAACATATGCTCAATGTCCTGAATTATCGCTCACCATAGTGAACGGTTGTTAACAATAGTAAATACATTAATTTACTATAAAAAAGAGAGCAAGCAGAATAATGTTATAATATATATTATTCAGTTGACAGAACGCCCAGAAATATATGTGATTTTCACAATACGATTGAATAGACTCTACTACTTTTATCTAGCCCGAAGATATGTCAGATATTACTTCCCTCGTAAAAGGAAAGTATTGTAATCCTGAAAAAATCACTCTCCGTGATTTTTTTGGATCTTCATGTTTCAGGGTCCCTAGATGACAAAAAACATGTTTTCTCAAACTACTTACCTGATTGACTTGAAATTTTGGTCAAAAAATTTAACAATAATTAACATTTTAGTAAAAATCCAATATGGAGACACAAAATGGTGGCTTAGTGAAATGTTAAAAAAATTATTATTAAAAAACTACTCATCCAATTTATCCCAAATTTTGCAAAAACATCAAGTATTATGTTGGAATCAACTGAAAACATTTTGGTACGAATCCAAGATGGCGCAACAAAATGGCGGCCTAATAACATATTTAAAAATTCAGCCTGAAAAAACTGCTTAATGGTTTGATTTCAAAGTGTGTGCCTTAACTAATTGTGGTATAGGGATCAACTAGTAAAATAGTGCTACTAAATCAAGATGGTCGAACAAAATGGCGGCCAAATAAAATGTTTGTGATCGTGAAAAAGTCACCCTCTCACTTTTACACATCTCTACGTTTTAGCGTCGGTAGATCCAAAAAAATATGTTTTATCAAGTCCGTCGGTCCGTCTGTCGGTCTTTCTGTCTGTCTGCCAGTTCGCGGCATAGCTTAAAGATTTCTTACCCGATTGACTGACGAGGAAAAATTAAGGGTCATATGGGGATGGCCTGCCAATATGGCGGAACAAAATGGCGGGTTAGTGAAATGTTATTATTACAAAACTACTTATCCAATTTATCTCAAATTTTGCAGAAGCATTAAGTATTATATAGGAATCAACTGGTAACATTGTGTGCCATATAGCTAATTCTGGTATAGGGGTCAACTAGTAAAACTATGGTACTAATTCGAGGTGGCGGAACAAAATGGCGACGAAATAAAATGTTTGTAATCGTGAAAAAATCACCCTCTCAGGTTTTACATATCTTCACGTTTTAGCATCCCTAGATGATAAAAAATATGTTTCATGAATTGCGTCAACCCGTCTGTCGGTCTGTCTGTATGTCTGTCGGTTCGTGGCATAGCTTAAAAACTAACCCGATTGACTTCAAATTTTGAGTAATATGGAGATGATCAAGTAATATTTTGGTAAAAATCGAGTATGGCAAAAACAAAATGGCGGCCAAGTGAAATGTTAAAAAACATTATAAAAAAACTACTTGTCAAATTTATTTCAAATATTTTATAATCATCAAGTATTATATTGGAATCAACTGATAAAATTTTAGTATAAATCCAAGATGGCGGAACAAAACAAAAAACTACGTAACCATTTCCAATTGTGTGCCATAACTAATTGTGGTATAAGGCTCAACTAGTAAAACTAGTTACTAATTCAAGCTAACGGAACAAAATTGCGGTCAAATAAAAATTTTGTAATCCTAAAAAATCACCCTGTCATTTCGTTTGTATATATATATATATATATATATGCATATATATATATTTCGTTTTTTTTCTTTAACCATATATAAATATTTTATTAATTATTTCCTTGGGCATAGGTTAACTCATTGAGAAGTAAAACTATAATTTAATCGACGTTTCGCTCATTATATTGAGCTTTCTCAAGATATTTATTTTCTACAATAAAAACATGTATAGTTATTATTTAAATTTCAAAATGGTTAAAACATTACTGAAAAACTGTTAGGGTCAAGTAAAGAAACAAAAGATTTTTTTAAATTGTCGACGTTTCGCAACTTTATTCTTGCATTCTCAGGACACATATATAGATTTTATATCCCGCATGAAACCCATATTATCAGTCTTTACCTACTCCATTGGTTCGCAGATATTTTCCACATATTAAGTTTCTAAATGGTTTTCGCTAACGAAATTCTTGTTGTTAGAGTGGTGTATTATTTGGGGTTAGGAAATATCTGCAGACTAACGGAGTAGGTAAAGACTGATTATATGGGTTTCATGTAGGATATAAAATCTATGTGTCCTGAGGATGCAATAATAAAGTTGCGAAACGTCGACATTTAAAAAAAAGGCTTTTGTTTTTTTTACGACTTTTGCAATACACCACCTTAACATAACAACAAGAGGAGCGTTAACGGAAACCAGTTAGAAACTTAATATCTAGGAAGTATCTGCGGACCAACGGAGTAGGTAAAGACTGATAATATGGATTTCAATTTACGATGGCGAAGCAAAATGGCGGCCAAATAAAATTTTTAAAAAATCTTGTTCAATTGATTTTGCAGAAAAATTAGACGTGAATACGGGATAAACTAGTACAAATTCAATATGACGTAGCAAAATGGCGGTATGTGTCAATGTAAAAACTACTTATTACATTTATTTGATTATGCCCAAAAGTCACTAGTTAAAAAGAAAATGGTAAAATATTGGTAGGAAACCAATATGTTGGAACAAATAAAAATAAAGACAGTATATGTACCAAATATATACTGTGACTATGTACTGAAGTAAATTGGGTCACAATTGAAAAAAAAATCATAACAATTGAAAAAAAAATCATAACCGATTTTTTTAAGTTAAACTCATTTTTTACCCTGACCGTATTACCTATATGGAAAATAGTTGAACTGATGAACAGAACCATCAACAAAACATCGGACTACGTAGTTAATTTTGCTAGAAAATCTAAAATCGACAAGTAAAATACGTAAACTACTTTCAGTATTAAGTATAATATGTTAGCCTAAGATACAAACGGCTTACCAAATTTTTCAGGAGACGGAAAATCTGTTCAGATATAGCATGTGCATGAACAGAAAATCCAGATGCCATTTTTACCACTTTGTGGGGAATCACTATGTTATTGGGCTATTTTCTAACTGATGAGATTGTTTATTGTCGAGCGTAATAGCTAGTTAACTCAATTTAAATGAAATGTAGAGTTGGACCATTTGCATCTTAGACCGTGATATAACTACAAAATTTGCTGAGAAAATTAAATAGCCATAGTTAGACTGAGGGTCATGCATTAATAATGAAAATATACACACAAATTAGGATTTTGATAATATATGTATGTACAAACGCCCTGTTTGTCTGCGATTTGTTTAAATGATTAAAATCAAGTTTAGTTTTTTTATTGCAACTTGCTTGTTCAGGATCTAACTTAAACACGTTAAAATATAACTTGACCAATTTTAAAGAAACAATATCCTAAAATTCTGTTCGGAAAAAACTTCGTTTTGAGGTACAGGGGTTAACTTTAATAAAATGTTTTTTTATTAATCGAATTCGCCTTAACGAATCGATTTAAATAAAATTACCGACTTATATTATTATGTAGTGTATAACTAACAAGAGAAACAGGCGCTATCTGGGAAAAAGCAGAGTTTCGAAAAAAAGTTTTATACAAAAATTAAATGCTAGAAAAAAATATTAACTTTCAAATAGTTTGGTATATACAGGGTCAGTCGTTTTTATTACTGAAATGGGACGAAAGGAGATAACTATAAAAGTATTGTATTTCAAATGGTTTTCTGTTTTTTTTTTTGAGACGCGAAGTTCAATTTTACTATGCATTTTAATATTGAACCATATGTATTGCTGATTTAGTTACCGCGATTCTGGCAAAATTTTATATGCAATGGACTCAGTAGTTGAACACTTAACACATAAATGGCTTTTTGGGATTAAATAATTAAGAATAAGTTTTAAGTCGACTTTATAGAGTCAAACTTTCAACATGGAATAATTAATATTATTTTCCACTTTTTTTAAATTGGTTTCATTTTTTTATATGTACATACAGCGATTGCCAGTAGCAGAGCGGGAATGGTTTGACTAGTTCGACTGAATTTTTAGGAAGTATTTAAGGTACTGTCAGAGTGCTTTCACAGCGAAACAAATTTATTAAGACAAAAACTCTATTAAAAAAAAGTGAAACATAAAGTGAAACTGACATTACGACGTATTATTAGATTATGAATGTTCTGATATTTAAAGCTAGGCGCACAGTAGTGCAATGGTCAAGTGAGTTCAGGGTCTTGTGTATATTAACTGCCCAGAGTGATAAATAGACACTTTACACAATTAAGTTGTGGTAATCAATGAAACATTTTTTTTCTCATTTGGGCCTGTTTTTATAAAAAACTGGCCAGTATGCACTTTTGTTTCCCAACCTCCCATCTATGCTGTAATTTTATTTTCGCAGCTTCGCAAAATATTGATGAAGAAGCCAGCTGGATTATCTCCTAAACTGCTGTGGGGAATAGTGGAATGAGATCGTTTGCCTAAAATTAATAGATTCCTTAAACTCAAACTTACCCCTCTTCTAAAGTCTATAAGATGTGCACGTATTTCATTAACACTGTGTCTTGGTCAAGCTAAAACTTGGTAACTTAGGTTCTGAGATATAGACAAATCAACAGTGGAAGCTGTTGAGTTGTAAAGAATTATTTCGTTATATTTGGGTGGTATTTCATAATCATTGCAAGCAGTAAAAAACAGGCATATTGACTTATTCAGCACCAAAATATAGAATATTTTAGTACTAAATTTTAAAAACTCGAATATCTATATATATATATATATATATATATATATATAATATATATATATATATATATATATATATATATATATATATATATATATATATATATATATATATATATATATATATATATATATATATATATATATATATATATATATATATACATATATATATATTAGAGGGTAACATAGGGACAATTTGTTTATTTGTGATTTAAGTGAAAATGATCGAATTCGCGATCATCGTTTCAATAAAATGGAACATTGTGTCTAATGAGTTGCTGTACATATTCTAGACTGAGATAACTTAACTTAACCATTTAAATGGGAAGTTATATCCTCGGTCTATTGCATGCATTGACAGTGGCCTACTGTTATTGCTGCTTATAAAGCTGTTTCCGTGTAAGGCATACTATCACAGAGGCATTGTTTTTGATTGAAGATTGTCATTCTTAATTAGGTAGAATATTCATTTATTTTATAAAAAGAAGTAAATGAAAATTGAGTATTCTCAAAAATTAAATCATCTCTTTTTTCGTCTGTAAAAATGTTTTCCAGAAGCCAATTTTCGCTCTCCTTTAAATGCTTCAATGTTCAAGTGATGACTTTCTACGAGAGAAGATTCTACTAAGTGATCTCAAATACTAAAATCGATAAAAATGCGCTTTCACACATCTTTATCAAAAGTTCTTGGCTGGAAAAGATATATATGTAGAATAGCAAAAATATATAATTTCTGCAGGTGCAAAACGGCCTACAAGAAGTATTGCTCTCGATTATGTCACAGGGTACTCTCCTGCGATCATGATTTCTGGGCCTCTACCCTCATCAGGCAGGCTTGTGCCCAGGGAGATCTGAAATAAGAGATTGATCGATATGACAAAATCGAAAACGAAACGTCTATCGTACTGGAACAGTACTACATGCTAAGTGTAACACTTAGCGCCACTTGTTGGGGCTCGGGTGATTTCCGGCTGCAAACCCATAGGTAATTTGGCAAAGTATGCATTAGCGCCATCACGCGGAGAATAGATGCTAAAATCGATGAAAATGCGCTTTCACACATCTTTATCAAAAATCAAAAGTTCTTGGCCAGAAAAGGTATATGTGTAGAATAGCAAAAATATATAATTTCTGCAGGTGCAAAACGGCCTACAAGAAGTATTGCTTTCGATTATGTGACAGGGTACTCTCCTGCGATCATGATTTCTGGGCCTCTACCCTCATCAGGCAGGCTTGTACCCAGGGAGATCTGAAATAACAGATTGATCGATATGACAAAATCGAAAACGAAGCGTCTATCATACTGGAACAGTACTACATGCTAAGTGTAACACTTAGCGCCACCTATTGGGGCTCCGGTGATAAGTGATCTTAAACTTAAGTCAATTAAAGGCAACCGCTCTTTCAGGACTCCATATTCTATCTAGTGGTAGATATTACTAAGGAGATCTCACCAGCTTTGTATACCCTTCCTTCCCGCAACATAACAGGAGACTAAAAGATGAGCATGACGCGATTCAGTACTATCTCTTCTTACACTAGTTCATTTTTTGTTTAATAATAAACTATACTTTTTTGTAAAATGTGTAGAATTTCAATTCAGATATTATTTATTTCTTATATATATATATATATATATATATATATATATATATATATATATATATATATATAGTACTAATAAATAAATCATTATTTGACAGCTTTTAAATAGCGCGCCCCCCTCTAGATTGGATATGTTATTAATATTTAAAAAATTAAATCAGCCTATTTATGGTTAGTTTAAAAATTAGTAAATATTAAATTTGAATTTTACTAGTTAGTATCGTAACTTGTTACTTGTTAATTGATATTTGAAGTAGTTTCTTTATGATAACTTATTTTTGGTTTTCTGTTTTACCCCTTAATCCAGTTTTTAAAGTAATGCTTTAAATAATATACTATTTCAGTTGAATGTTATTATCGTCACGTACATTCTTCATACACATTTGCATTGCCCCATTCTTTATACGTTGGTACCTCAACTGTACAACATTAAATGTTTTAATGCCGTTAAAATTACGTTTCTGTCTCAAGAGCAACATAATAAATAGAATTCCACAAATCCAACAATTTCTCATAAATTCCCGCAAAATAGAAGCTCGCCGTAGAAAGCCACTTGAAAATACCGGAATAAAAACGTACCCTCCTCGAGAAATAATTCAGATGATTTTCACTTTAATGCTTAGATGCTTGCCCTTAGAAAACGTTGCAATATTTAAGTGAATTATATAAATAAATATATTGGTACGACAAGAATATCGTATAAATTGAATTATTAATAATTCTTATACCACATAAATATCGCATCTAAAAAGATTT
Organism: Kuschelorhynchus macadamiae; assembly: GCA_030620095.1. Taxonomy (NCBI): domain Eukaryota; kingdom Metazoa; phylum Arthropoda; class Insecta; order Coleoptera; family Curculionidae; genus Kuschelorhynchus; species Kuschelorhynchus macadamiae. The sequence goes on along the minus strand of JAUTXW010001141.1, from coordinate 2,414,888 downwards.
TTTTCTAAGGCTGGTTAAATAGTTATTTAAATAACAACTTCAACTTATGTTGACTTTATTACGGACTATCAAACAGTGTTAACTAAAACCGTACAATTGAAAGTAATATTCAATTGTAATTTTCAGTTACAAGTTGTCTATCGGCGCCATTGGAATAAGGCCGAATCTATGTTGATGCGGTTGTTGCCTATAGCACATTTTCTAATGTTTTATCTGTCTTAGTTCGCCTCAAGATAACTTACCTAAAAATTATGGTTAAGGTTAATGCCAAACTTCATCTTATAATATTTTTGATGACCGCTATTCCTGCTGTGATATTTTATTGTTTATTAAATCTAATATAATTTTTATTTTTTATACCGAAACTTATTAGTCAACACCATTTATATAGATAACTAATTACTCAGTGTATTTTCGCGTAATGTAGGTTGTAATATATGTCTCCTGTTGTTTTACTAGTAGAGCTTTGCTTGAGGGAATAATGCGTTTTATTGACAAGCTCATAGAAAAAATATTATCAAGCAAGAGCTTCTACGATCCAAAGTCTGCATAGAACCTCGCCGTAACTGGCGCATCGGTCAACGATTCTTCGTACGCGTGGTGCCTTTTTAGTTCCCTCATAAATGGAAAGTATTGTAATCGTGAAAAAAAATCACCGTTCGAAATGTTTTCAGATCTTTACGTTTCAGGGTCCTTAGATGCCGAAAAAAATCTTTTCTCAATTCCGTCGGTCTGTCTGTTCGCGGCATAACTAAAAAACTACTTATCGATTGACTTCAAATTTTGTTACAAAATTGAGGGTCATATGAAAATAACCTGATGACATTAATGAAATCTTAAAATATTAAAAATCTTAAAAAAATATTACTAAAAACGGTTTTACCCAATTTTTTTCAAATTTGGCACAAAAATCAAGTATTATATATGAATCAAATGGTAAAATTTTGGTACGAATCCAAGATGGTAGAACAAAATGGTAGTTTAATAAAATATTTAAAATTCAGCCTGAAAGACTACTTGATGGAATAATTTCAAAATGTATGTCAAACTATTTGAGGTAAAGTGATGGACTAGTAAAATGGTGGTGGAACAAAATGGCGGCCAAATAAAATGTCTGTAATCGTGAGAAAAATCACTCTCTCAGGTTTTTTTACATATCTTCACGTTTTAGTGCCCCTATATGCAAAAAAATATGTATTATCAATTCCATCGATCCGTCTGTCAGTCTGTCTCTGTTTGTCAGTTCACGACATATATAATACTTACCAGATTAACTTCAAATTTTATTCAAAAATTAAGGGTCATAAGGGAATGGCCTGGTAATATTTTGGTAAAAATCCAATATGCCGGAACAAGATGGCGGCCTTGTGAAAAATTAAAAAAATATTACTAAAAACACTAATTATCCGGTTTACCTCAATTACCATAGCAATGGACTGGTGACATTTTGATATGAATCCAATATAGCAAAACAAAATGGTCGCCTAATAAAATATATAAAAAATCAGCTTGAAAAAACTACTTATTGAATTATCTTCAAATTGTGTGCAAGCATTAAGTGTGATATAGAAATAAACTGGTAAAATTATGTTACGAATTCAAAATAGCCAAACAAAGTAACGCCCAAATCAAATTTAAATAAAATTGAACGTAAAAAAAAAGATTCAATTGTCTTTAAATTTTGCAGAAAAATTAAATGTGATTTAGGAATTTACGAATCTAGTATGATGGAACAGTGACGCATAATAAAAATGTTTTGGGAAGACAGTATGTACTATGTATGTGTAACTAAATTCTTAATAAAAGGAAAGATTCCCAACGAGAGAAGTTCCGGATAAAGGAAATTTACCAATTCTTTGGATAGCACGTCAAATGGCGACGTCCAAGTCTTTTACAGGGTACATTCAGAAAGTTCTTTTAACCCTCCTGTAGCCCGAAGCTACATCGAATTGGTTTGCAGCCGTCTTGAGAAATTTATATCCTCGTAGATGCCTTGGTGGTTAAGCTTTCGACAGAAAAAAATACGCTTCCACGTGCAAAATCAACTTTGTAATTTGTTGCCTTTTTTTCACAGCCCCTTTTGTTTTTTCTACCTGAGTGAAAGAGTGATTCTCTCTTATTTTTTTATGTTTAACAAATTAAAAATCACAAAAAGAAAAAATAAAGAATAGACAAACAATTAAGCGTATTCAAAAGCTTAGTTCAAATTGAGATTCTGCATTGATATGAATTAAATAAAATAAGTGAGATACCAAGAATTAATATATCGGATTCAAATAATTTTTGACCTATTAGTACTACTAATACTATGGCTAAAATCAATTATTTCATGAAGCAGTTACACAGTACGAAGCACCATGTACATTTAAAAAATCTTATTTTTCGTGCAATATTTGGAAAACTAAAAGGTAAAACGATTATTTCTAGTCGCATAGAACTTACTACACGGAATCAAATAAATAATATTTTATTTTCAGACCAGAGATCTTGTTCTTCTTATTACAAAAACTACATCATGTTAGGACGCAGGCTAAAAGAAATTTGTATAGCTTTTGTGTCAATTGTCAATATCTCAGAAGGCTGATTTTTTTAAATCAATAGTGAACGAACATTAATTCGCAGAGAATAACAATTTTCAAAAATATTTAACACCACAATATCAATTAACTGTACGTCGTAAATAACCTGATAGTTTGGAAGTGCTATACACTATTTATTATTTTTACTGCTGAGACGTTGTACAATATTGATATGATGACAATCTATACGATTATCTTCTTTCTACTAACAATTTTTGTGAATCCGTTCATCATTAGTCGTCTTAGATAATAAAAGAAATTTGTATAGCTTTGTGTCAATTGTCAATATTTCAGAAGGCTAATTTTTGTTAAATCAATAGTGACCGAACATTAATTCGCGGAGAATAACAATTTTCAAAAATATTTAACACCACAATATCAATTAACTGTACGTCGTAAATAACCTGATAGTTTGGAAGTGCTATACAATATTTATTATTTTTACTGCTGAGACGTTGTACAATATTGATATGATGACAATCTATACGATTATCTTCTTTCTACTAACAATTTTTGTGAATCCGTTCATCATTAGCCATCTTAGATAATAAATGAGGTTCAAAATCTTGGACATCAAGAACCTCAAGTAACACAGACACAAAAGTACGAACATACAACACAAAATACAGACACCAACATGTTTTAAGCAATAGAGCCCCCTGCACGGGATCAAGTAAAAAATATAATACCTTGTGGACAACAAAATATGAAGACATACCAGCCTTTCAAGAATTGAACTCTAACGAAAATATATTTGTATTCTTTTTGATTTCCATACATTTTTTGACGTTTCAATAAGTTTTCGCAATCGCAATTTAGGATTCAATTGAGACATTCAGGGGGGATATTTAAAAAAGAAGACTCTTCCTGTGCACCAGTGTTCACCTTCAGAATACGAGGATCACAGCATATGCCTAAGTAGCCATTAAATTTTAAGAACATCTCCTCTAGGCATTAATATGGATGGAGAATACTATATTCCAGAGACAACACTGAATCCGCACTTTGTTCCTGAATGTGCACCTAACGGCAGGAATAAAGATAGAATAGTAGAAATCCATAACTTAAGATCTGAGTACACCTGTATAATACATCTTAAAGCGGAATCACTAAATGAATTTTCTACTTTTCAAGATTCAATATGCATGTTTTAGCAACAATATAATAGAACAATTACTGAGTATGCAGCACTTGAAGGTTAAGGAAAAACAATTAAAGTTATTTCATGTCTTTTATGGTGTATTCCAGTATCCGCTCCTTTCATCTATTGCTCCAACTTAACATTTAATTCGCACCACTTTTGAGAAACCAGTTTATACAAAGTCCTATAGGTCTCCAGAAGTTCACAAGAATGAAGTTTAAGAACAAATCAGTAAGATGTTAGAAAAACGAATCATCCAAAATTGTCATTCCATGGTCAAGCCCAATTTGAATTGTATCAAAGAAACAAAACGCTTCCGGATTTCAGAAATAAAGAATCGTTGTAGACTATAGAAAACTGAATAACGAGATGATTCAGGACTGATTTTCGATTCCCAATATCCACGAAATACTGAACAAAGACTTAGTAGATTTGGCCAGTGGTTTTCATCAGATAAATATTAATAAAGATGGCGACTCGAAGACAGCTTTTTCAACTGAATACGGGCATTTTGAACACTTAAGAATGCTATTTGGTTTAAGGAATACCATTGCAACATTTCAGAGATAAATGATGTTTCATTGGTAAGCTAAATAAGTAAAAATCATCATCATCAAGTAAGAATTCCTACAAACCGACTTCCATACTTGATACGAGGATGAAGGGGATTTTTCAAACTAGTCGTACACTCAGGACCGGATCTAGAATGGGTGAAAGGAGTGCCGGCCCTAGATTCGAAGTACTGAGGGGGCCAAATCTTGATATACCTAGTAATATACTAATTAAACATATTATAGAAAAACTCTTAAAAGGGGGATTATTTTTAAATGTTTTCCTAGCCTTCTGTTTGATATTATATATCTATATTTCTTAGAAAAAGTTGATTTCGAGCAGCCGATTTGGATAATGACGAAATACGTTTTGTCAATAACTTTTTTTAGTGCAAATACTAAAACTACAAAATTGGTATAACTAAAATTTAAAAAAAACTTTTTATGATTTTCCTAGTCTGAATAGTTTTTCTAAGGGATTGTACACATTGCAATCCAAGGAGAGGGCAATGGAAGTAATTGACTCCCTCCTAATGCAAAAAGCCATTCATTTCAAAAATAAATGTTTTAAGTAAGCCGCCATTTCTGTTTTTTTTATAATACGGATCTCTATTTGTCTTGGTTTCAAGTGATTTGTGAACTCCCTTGCATTAATTGGCTTTAATAGTTTGGATGTTTATATCATTAGTCCCAGTCTCATTAGTTCAAAATTTATGTACTGGTATTTAAACTAATGTGTTTTTTTTGTTATAATATTGAGTTAAAATATTAAACTCAACCACTTTCTGTACTTGTAATTAAAATGCTTCAAAAAATATGACATTTTATTTATTTTTATTATAATATTACAAACGTAATATACAAAAAATACTAAAAATACATAAGAACTGTTACTACTTAATGAAAGCAACTCGAGGCACACTAATTTTGTTTTGTTGTCCATATTTTCTCAAAAAATCAATCAATTTAAAGACGAAAACCAGGAAACAAAACACAAACAATAATCCAATTCTCTGTATATACGTACTAAGTTCCGGAGTGCTAGTGCAAACGCCAGCCGTAAGCCGAACACGAACATTTCACGTCGAACGTGATAATTTTTTCTCCTCGGCGGAGGGCGCGTACTCGGACATGAAAAACCGCATTGCACTCTGACGATTCAAATACGGTATGCACCAGTGAAGGTAGTTAAATTCGCTATTAGATACAGACTACATAACTGCATAATTTATAAACTTTATACCCGCACGGGCATAAATAATATATCCTGGCACCCTATAATATAATATCCCTGTGACAAAAATAAGTCGGATTAATCAAATGCTACATGCTTTAACATTTTTTTTAATTTGTGGAGGCGACAAATGTAAATAAATGTTACATTAATGACACATTTATAAGATCCGAGGTCACAGCCAGATCCAGGAAAAAATTCCGAAAGTCTTTTTCTTACCAATTTTCTGTCTTATGTGCTGAATTCGAATTTTATGTTTGCCACCTTAAGAAAGTTGAGCTTCGTAGAGAAAATTGCGGAAAAACTTAAAACTATCGCATATTTTTCCGTTTCTCGTTTGTATGTCAAAAACAATGCGTTGTATCGAAAAGAATCGATAAAATTAAAGTAGACATTAAGTTTTAAAATTTAAATTTTCTTAAAAAGGCGACTTTTAGATCCCCTGCGCACACGGGTTTCAGCGCTTTAATTGTTTCACTATGACATGCCTTAAAACAAATAATAGGTAAAGGGTTAATAAAAAGAATAATTATGTATTACTAAGGTTAAAGGTTGTAGTTGATTCTCTTATTTAAAAATTATATCTGACTTTATAGGGGAGCAGTAGCGAAGTGAAATAAGTTTAATACACATTTTTATTTATCTATATTCATCTTGTCTTACAGCCCATCAAATTTGAGAAGGCCTAAGTCGAATGAAGGTCACATTGATTCTTTTTTAAAACCATCCTCAACTGATTGTTCTAAAACTTTGGTTTCTCAATTGGGAATAAAAATATGTAGCATTAAAGATGACTTAAAAATTTAATTTTCAGTAGTGGAGTATGAAACGAGGAAAGATATAACCAATAAGAGGTATTTTGAAGTATTAGTGTCAATTAAGTAATACCTGCTGTCATCGATATAGTTATTTAAGTCTTTCTCGTGTGTGTCTGGATCTGCTGGGCTGGTCAACTTAAACTAATGTGGATGGCGGTTCCTCAACTTAAAAAGACATTGTTATAGTAAAAATGTGAATAATTTAGATATAATACAATACTACTAATGTGAGATATTGTATGAATTAATACCTTCTGTCCTGCTTCAGTGGTATTGCAAATACTACTGCGGCTCGTTTTCATCTTCCAGGTCGAATCTGTTAAGGATATTTGAACATGTTTCTTCCGCAAGTCTCTTCTGTTTAAAACTTTTTTTCAATGCAAATGGATATGTTCAGACATCGATGACAGACTCGACCTGGAAGATGAGTGGTGGAACTTGAAAATACAAGTTTTCCGTTATACCTCCTTTCGTTTCATAGTCTACGACTGAAAATTAACCTTTTTATTATCTTTCCACACTACATACTTTCCTTTTCAGTTGAGAAACTAAAGTTTTGGAACATCCAGATGACGAAGGTAAAGAATCAATGTGACCTTCAAACCGAGACTTCTAAAAATGGATGTGTATATAATTATCTTTTCGATACAACTCATAGCTTTGTACATAAGGGCGAAAAATTTAAAAGTGCGAAATGTTTTTAGTTTTTTTTACGAAACCGTTAAGTTGATTTTTTGAAAGTGGTAAAAAAGTATTAAAAAAAAACCGGTAAGAAAAAATTCCGGAATTTTTTCCCATGAAAACCACTGGTTGAGCGAAGTTAATTAGATAGGCCGCAAGGGCTAATTTGACTTATTGGCCTAGGATTTAGCGTCTTTTCAACTATTGCTACGGCTACTAGATATATAAGCACTTAGTAGAAATGTTATTCAGCTTCAACTTAATATCGAGCATGGTTGGAAAAAATTAAACTTAAATTTCGCAACCGGCATAATAGAAAATATCGAAATTTAAAGAAGAAAACAAAAGCGTCTTTTTGCCATTATTGTAATTTTCCATGGTCTAATGGATAAACAAAAATATTTTAGCTCCCCTCTCAACTTTTTTACACATGATTGTTCTTTATCCTATTGAACTTAAAATAAGCTAATTAAAAGTATCTTATCACGTAAATAAATTAAGAATAAATAAAAGAATGCTTTTGAAATAGTTTAAGTTAAAAATATTGCTATATAATTACTGACACAGAGATATCCCTATATTTTTATACAGGTTGACCAGCCATATTTTGACCCATTTTAGACTTAAACAGCTCTGAAACAAAAAAAATATCGAGGTGTGGTTTTTTTTCTTTTTTTGAAAAGTCGCCGATGAAAACTTTTACATTTATATGGTCCCAACGTCGATCGCTTTTTACATATTCTTTTGAAACAGAATAAATGTGCAAAATTAAAAACACTGCTAATGAAATATTTTAAGTTAGTTGCAAGCGTGTTAAAACTATGGACTAAATATCTTCTATTACGTTGTAAATATTTGTTTTTAACTGTTCTAAAGATTGTGGTAGCGGATTATAGCCTCGTTCTTTTACGTACCTTCTTAAAAAATTCGGGAACCGTTAGGTCCGCTGAAGAAGGAGCCCATGGAATAAGGCATCCTCTTCCAATCCACCTGTTTTCAAAGACGTTATTTAGTGAATCTCTGGTAATTAACGCGTAGTGCGGTGTAGCTCCATCTGAATTCAGAATATTTTCCTGATGTAATTGCGGATAAAAAAAGTGTCCAACATATGCATGAGAATTAACAATTGGATTTTCAAAAAAGAATGGACTATACATTTTTTCCCTGGAGACACCATACGAAATTGTGACTTTCGGCGAATCGTTAATGTTTTCATGAAATTGCCAGGGACTCTCTTCTGCCCATATTCTACAACTAGGTTTATTAACATTTCCATTTATAGAAATCAACCGACATTGTTAGCCTTTCGAGAAAATGCCTGCGTGTTCTTATTAAATTTTATGAAGTATAGTTCTACCCTTTTGGAAAAATCCGATTCTTTAATTTCTTGCAAAATTTGTATCTTATATGGCTTTAGTTTGAGTATATTTGTCATAATGGTTAGCACTGTGGACCGGGCAATTTTTGTTGAACCTGCGATTTTTCGTGTTGATAAGCTTGGATCTGATTGGGTTGCCGGCATAACTTGTAATGTCTTGTTTAGTAAATTTTCATTATTTCATGTTCTTTTCTTACGTTTTAAAGGTCCCAAATGTTCTATACCAGGTTTTAATTGCGTTTTTTGGCGGTGGAGTTTTATTAAACATATTTCTAAATCTTCTTTGAGTTACCTTATCATACACTTTGCCTTTTCACTCAAAGGAATCTTATTTCACTTCCACTTCAAAATAATATGTCAAAAGCGATCGACGTTGGAACAATATGAATTTGTTTCCACAGGCGACTTTTCAAAAAAGAAAACATTAATCGTGAAATTCCTATAGACATGCAGTATCTTTTTCGGGCTTAAAAAAATCAACCATTCTGCAACGTAACTATACCTTATATTACATTTTTTGAAAAGGGGAAGGCCTAAGCTTTATGATTTTGAAAAAATATACAGGGTGTTCCATATAAAATAACAAAGTTGCCCCATACCTGAATGTCGGTCATTTTGTTTTCAATACTGGTTGCAAAAATAAAATGACATATGCTTCAAACAAAACTTTCGGCAAATTGAAAATATTCAGTGAAAACTTCATCTCGATAATTTTTTTCGTTTCAGAGCTATTTAAGTCCAAAATGGGTTAAAATATGGCTGGCCACCCAGTATATTAAGAGTACGCCCTAGTACGGGATTTTTTTGATGGATTCTAGAGAAGACCGGTTAAAGTTTCATAGACAGTCCACCAGATACTTTGCACTTTTAATCGTCCATGTGCTATTTAATCGCTAGGTAATCGAGAATTACCTTGCGCGTAACAAGATTAACTGCAGAGTTGCCAAGAGCGCGAGTTAGGTCTATTTGTTTTGAAATATTTGTGTGCGTAATTCAGTTCGGAGGTACGAGACTGCTACATTTACTGGTAATACTGGCCGTGAAATTGAGTTACAGGGAAATATCTTGATGGATACCTACTATAGGGAAGAAAATGCAAAGTTGGGATCCATTTAGGGTTGTTTTATTTAACATTGGATGGATCATGTATACCGAGTATTATCTGTCTTTGATTGTAGTCAGAAGGATTATTAAGGACAACCCACACCGTCCTTACTTATCATCCTTTTGAAATCACTTACATCACATTCTAACAAGCAAGTCCTTACATAACTTGATCTTCTCAGATTGAATTCTTCTATATTAGATTTTTCAACATTGAGGTATAGTGCATTTTAAATGATTGCAGCCTAAACTCTAAAATATAAACGGTTTATTAAGCTACATAACATCCAAAGTATTTACAACTTGTACAGAGGCGCAATAGGTCAAATTTTGTATATACCTATTTTTGGTAAACTTATATGTTTTTATTTATCTGAGCTCAATTAAATGTTGCGTAATATTTATTTTGAAGACATACCAAATTTTTGTGGTTTGAAAGAAAAATAGAGTAATGGCTGTTTCACTGAAAATTCTACACGCAGTTTTCTCGGTAGTTAAAGGGAATATCAAAATGTAGTAAAAATAATTTATTTGATAAAGTAACATTAATTATTTAAGGTTAAAATAAGAACAATTCCGTCTTCATATCGGGAATCTGGATGTCAAGAAACAACAAAGCAATTGCAAAAACTTTAAAAGTCTGGTTTCAGTTTGATTACTATACTGGTTACAGATACGGGTGAGTCACTTAAATCAAATCCCAATTTCTCCCAAATTAACGAGTCTTTTAAAATTTGATGAAAAATAACTCTTTAATTAAGTAAATCGTAGCAACCAACTTGAAGGGACAAACAGTATTTTTTGGTTTCAAGTCAGTCCATAATAATTTGAAACGAAATTTACACAATTTTTAGTTTGTGGGCAGCTAACACCCACAACCCGAATAATGTATGTGTACCACTGTACGCCAATAAACAAAATATGTTATCAGTTGTCAAGTTCCCGGTTTTTTAATCTTAAAGGGTTAAAAGTTTTCAAAAATAGACCAAATACCATGTATTTTTATATTTTGCAACGTTTCGGCAGCTGTTTCCTACCATCGTCGGGCTAAAATAAACTTTTATTTTCATTTTAAGATAATTGTTAATTTGTTTTTCTTTTTTAGAGGAGTGTACAGCCGACAGATGTAGCAGAGTACCTTGTCAGCATGGTGGAAAATGCCTTACGAGTGAAACGTCAGCTGTATGTTTGTGTCCATTGGGGTTTTCAGGAGACCTCTGTGAAATAAGGGTAGATTTACAGGTATGTTTTATTTACTATTTTAGTTATAATCGCTAATGAAAAAATTAGGAAACTATTATAAAAATTAAATTATTAATATACTACCATTAAAATCAGCAACTTAACTATGTGAATTTTATAAATGGAAACAATTAGAAAGTAATTAAAAATTTAACACTATTTAATTTGTACTTCCTTTATAAAAGGGGAGGAATTGTAAATGTAAAAATCACTCTCTAAGACTTGTTCAGACCTTCAGTGGGTCTCCAGATAGCGAAAAACATGTATTCGCATATTCGTAGGACTGCCTGTCTATATGTCTGGCTATCTGTCTATTTTTTCGCGGCATAGTTAAAATATTACTTGTCGAATTAATTCCCTAGTTATAAAAGCTTCATTTAACACAGTTTAGTTCTACATTAGTAATATATGAATATAAAAATTATGTTATAGAAGCAAGCTTTAGAAGTGGAGAACTGGCTCTGACCAGGCACAATGTTGATCCAACCATTACTGCTGGATCAGCTGTATGCTGAAAAACAGAATACTTGAACTAAAAAGGTGAGCAGAGGCTGCCCCCAAGATGGCGTGCTGTTACCGCTTCTCTATAACATGGTAGTCAACAGCCTTATTAAGAATCTTAATGAACATGATTTCTACTCAACGGCTATGCAGACGATATCACTGTTCTGCCAACAGGAAAATTTGAAAACATCCTGGGTAAAACCAAGCAGGCCGCTTCACCAGGAAAAGAGAGCCGGTCAACACAAGACCACCTTTTCTGTGCGGCATGCAGCTCGGTCTGTCAAAAGAAGTCAAACATCTAGAACTCATCCTTGATAGCACCCTCAACTGGAATAAGCAAAAATCAAAACAAGTAACAAGATTTTCCTTTGGCTCTACACGACTATAATCTAACCCATGTTCGTGTACGAAGACACACAAGCAAGAAGTAGTAGCACAAAACAAAATGCAACAGCAGCTAAGATTAGCATGTCTGGCTGTTAGAGGTACAATGAGATCCACACCTACGATAGCAATGCTGTGCTTGTCGCCTCTTGATGTATTTCTGGCGAGGCAGAGAAAACGGTAATTAGGGTGCATGCCGTTGGCCTGTGGTTTGGAAAAAACCGGGGTCCGGGACATACCCGAGAGTTCCTGGAGGCTGTCGCAAGACAACACCATGTGGAACACCGAACGGATGCCCTGATCCGACGTTTCGTTTTCAATATTAACTTTGAAATTGACATCAGCGGCTTAACAGAAACGGGACAATCTGGAGCTGGCTTGGGTATGTATATACAAGAACTCAACCTGGAAATTAGTATGTCCCTAGGCAAGGAGGTGACCGTCTTCCAGGCAGATCTGCTTGGGATTCTGCAAGGGGCCATACAAGTACAAAAAAATATAATGGGTAAAAATATTATTATTCTTACGGACAGCAAACAAGTTTTGAAAATTTAAAAAAATAATAAAATGACATCCAAACTAATTCTTGAGTATCACCAGATACTGGAGACGGTTTCCCAAGGAAACACGGTCACAGTGTCTTGGATTAAAGGACATAGCGGAATCGAAGGAAGTGGAAAAGCAGATAGGTAGACGCGTAACGCAGCAAAGAGCCAACCATGCGGTCTAGAAACCTTTGAGCCATGTCCTCTAAGGCGATTAATCTTAAGAGAAATAAGCAGTCAGGAAAGATTCTAAGGGAGAGATGGGAGATACAAGAGTTCAGACACTCAGGTGCCGCTTTACGCCTTCTCAGGCTCCCTCTAAGTAATCTCAGAAAGCTAAAAAGAATGCTAACAGGATACTGTAAGTTAAACAAACACCTTCACGCCTTGGGAGTCCTCCTCGCTCTAACTTGTAGGGGGTGCAACGAGGACGACGAGACTGGTGAACATGTCCAGCTCTCGTAAATATCAGAGAATCCATCGTGTGGTAAAGAAGGCCAGAAATGGCCACGATCGATCGAAGGATGCTCGGCCGGCACAGTGTTGAACGAAATCAATGCTGTTGGCTGGCTCGATGAGTAAAACTCCATGTCTCTATTTATCTAGTAATATATGAATATGAAAATTATGTGAATCGGCAATATTCTAATTTGCAAATTTAAAATTTGTCGCTAAGAGCAGTAAGTTTATTACATTAAATACGGAAATTTAAAGGTAAAATAAATGAAAATGATAAATAAATAAAGACGCAAAGAAATATTTCTATATTTGATTACGTTAACTGAGGAAAGAAAAAGTTTATTAAAAGGAGATTTAATAAGTCGCAGATTAGGTGAAGACGGAAAGAACTTTCTTGGCCAGTCACAGATTCCATAATTGGGACACTTGGGAACAAAGCGCCATATAAAGTAGAAAATCTTTAAACTTTGTAGTTGGACTGTGAATGGACGCATGAGGATCTACGCTCGTATCTTTCTGAGGGATATATCTAAAGAAGGCCTAATAGATGATAACTTGTTAGATCAAAACCTAGTTTTTGCAAAACAGAGACAGATCATCCAAATCGGCGATTCTTTCTTAATATACAGGATTTTTCAAAAGAAACGCACAAAATTCATATCTTCTGTATGAGTAATTTTTTACAATACCGCTGGAATAAATGGTTTAAATGGTTTATTTACTTTATTTTTCAAAAAGCAATCTAGGTCATGTAGGGGTTCTATGAAAAGGTCTTGTAAAACCGAATCCGACACTAGCAACAAATTAGAAGTCTGCTCACTTCATTACAGTAAAACGAGTCCACATAAGTTTTTAATTAAAATTAACTATCAACGTAGATCCTTATGTTGTAATGTTAAACGACCTTGATTATCAATTATTACACCCAATCAACCTATCCAGTAACTTGGGAAAATTTCATTAAATTATCTTGAGAGGAATGATTAAACGATAGTGATATTTATTATTGCACCATACGTTAAAAAGCACACACATTTTTACATTGCAAAATGCAGGTAAAAAAGTACCCAAATTCTTGAAATTCTAAGACAGTTTCTTACCACATTTGGTTGTTTGCCAGGCGTTAGGATGTGTGTTGTTCAATGAAAAGTATTCCGAGAAAACAATTACGCGGTCAAGTATGAATAGGATATTTCACAAATTTGAAGTGCATGGAAAAATTGTGGATTTCCCTAAAACGGGCCCAAGTAGCACTTTTAGTCATGAATACGTTATTGTTATCACTAAAGTAACCGGAACTTAGTGTTGCTACGTTCTGTTTAAGCTGGGACTACGTAGTCTTTACCAAAATGGGAAATAATTTTAGGATAACTATTTCGTGAATAACATGTAACTGTGACTTTGAATATTACGTAGATAGTACGGAATTGTGTAGTTCCATTTAAGAAGCCGAATAGTAATAATTTACCCTATTCGTCACTTCCTTATTTCTGTCTTTATTTAATCCGTTTTAAAAATATGTATAGTTCATTTTAATACAAGCAAAACAGTTTTGGCGACTACAAAGACTCAAATTGGGAATATTGTGTAGAGCGTATAGAATACGTTATAAGTATTTGAGGTAGAATACTCGCGTTTCACTTAGTTTTCTGGCTATGCTAAAGAACTAAAATTAAAACGCAGGCAATTTCCCTGGTGAATATGCTGATGATAGTCGTAAAAAAATTACGCGTCTTTAAAATTCGTTAATTTTCAATACATTTTGGTCAAATATATTGGCCAATTTAAATCTCAAAAATGTAATTTTGGGCTTTGGTTTAAATAGTAATTATCATTAAATATCTGATTATAAAGAGTGATTCTTTCTGTAACGTAATGTTTAATTTGTACGCATTTTTAATCTATACTCACAAAAATAAATATCATAGCCAAATATTTATAGGGAGATGAAAATAAACAATGGCGTTCTATTGGACTTTTACTTTTAGGTTGCCTGCATTTCTTTACTGAGAAAATTACTTAACATCGTGTCTACGACTGCTCCCATACGCTTTTATAGTTTTGGATTCTTTAAATACGCAACTGTCACTTATACCCAATTACTTTGAAGTCTACTAGTTATCTACAAAGTTCCTATTAATCCCATACTATATATTATTACCAAGCGGTTACGATTTACGAACTTCCCTCCGGTTCTTTAAAATTTAATGCGTTGTGTAGTATTCGGAGAGTTGCGGTACTTGAGTCATTACTATATTTCTACCATCTATCATAACCATAACCATTTGTTTTGTTTTTATTTTTTGTTTGCTTAAAATACCGCCTTAGGTTGTTTTGTTCAGGTATCACATAACCAAGTTGTGGTATTTTTAATTTTCTATAAAATGACGAAAGCTACTTTTTTTCTTATGGTTTCAAGAGGCGACATTGATGCAAAATTTCTAAAGATTTAAAAGAGGGCATCCATATTATCGTTAGGTTTTCGCAAAATATTACTAAATTAATATACTTTTATATTGACAACCTCTGTCGGCGTCAGTTGTAAATGTAGGGTTATGTTAATGTTTTACTTTAATAATCTATTCGAACTATCTAGTACAAACGTACGTTTTCATTTAGATTTTTAACAAATAACAATGTTTGTGCAAGCGATTAATGAGAGTTGTCTGCCAAGTAAATTTAGTAATGTAATATGTACTGAAGAAGGCCTACAAAATAAAGTTTCTTTTATGCTAATCTTAGAGAGCTTCTACCTCAAATTGAGGTACTGAATGAAGTAAATAAAACATACACTAAGACACGAAACAATATTGTCTTTTACAGCAAAATAAAACCAAAATACAATAATGTGCACTATTTAATAACTTTTCTTGGAGTAAACTTGAACTTAAGATATTTACGGTCATAGTCATTTACACATTCATCACAAACACTTTATAATTACAAGCAAAAAACAGGTGAACAGGCTTAAATACATTTCTCTATATGGCCAATGACTGCGAACTTCTTGTTTGAATCAATATTAATTTTAATAATCACAAAAACTGATAAAATGAGCCACTAAAACAACAAATCTAATAAGAAACCTATGTAGGCGAAAAGTAAACAAAGCGATTTTAGCAGCAAAATGGTCGAACCAATCAAAAATTGATTAACAAACAAAAATCTTTTTTGGCTTTTTCGCAACTGAATAAAAATATTTAACTTTAAATTAATTGAAGCAAATATTTAATATAATTACATACCTCAACATGTAGACTAGTCTGTCTACGGAATGTTTCGATACATAATATAAACAATATTATTATGTATCGAAACATTCCGTAGACAGACTAGTCTATATGTTGAGGTATGTAATTATATTAAATATTTGCTTCAATTAATTTAAAGTTAAATATTTTTATTCAGTTGCGAAAAAGCCAAAAAAGATTTTTGTTTGTCAGTCTATACGCAACAAATAATGTGAACACATTCAAAAATTGGTTACTCTATTGTTGCCACTGTCCTTATAAAATCACCGACCGAATCTCGTACCAGCGCCTCCTATCTCTGGAACCTCAAGTACAAGAGGTAATAGTTTACTTGTAGTAAATAATTGCTGTAATTCTTACTTCTAAGTTGCAATAAAAGAATAATGACTGGTAATAGCCAGTTTAAAGTAGCAGTAATCGATAGTTTTTTCTACTCTGCAACGACTCGTTTTACTTTATAGTAATACATTATACGAGTACAATTGAACGTAATGGAGTAGTCTCTGCAAAGTTCAATAAGGTGCTGATACTTAAAAAAAATGTAATTTAGTAAACAGATTAGAAACAGTAACTTTGAATATTTACAATTATGTCACGGAAAAGAAATGACGACCTTGGAGTCAATTCCTTAAGTAATTTACATGAAAAATTACTATAAAGTATTATTTGCAATAACAAATACATATATAATACTTAAAAAAATGTAACCCAAAGTGTTTGTTGATATATAGCAGGATTATTAGTAATAAATACGTAAAAACTCTTAAAGAGTAGTAGTGGAAACAGCTAGCTGGGGACCAACCATCCACTTTAACTGACGACACAAAACTTAATATAATATCAGTACAAAAAAGTCCACATTCTTCAACTAATACCTTAGCGCTAAATAATGATGTCAGTAGAGCTTCTGTACAGAGATTATTAAAGAGCCAAAAGTATCACTCGCGTAAAGTGCATTTTGTACAGGAACTGTTTGAAGACGACTATGATAGGAGAATACAGTTCTGTAAAGAAATGTTGATGAGGCTACATTTTATTTAAATGGTATGATCAGTAGACATAATTATCGATTCTAGTCTGATCAAAATCCACAGCTGATACATGAAGGGCATACACAACATCCCCAAAAAGCCAATGGGCTGGCATAATAAATAACCGAATTTTAAGACCATATTTATTTGAAGAAAATCTTACTGCTGAGCATTACTTAGATTTCCTCTCATGCGATTTTATACGTGCATTGGCCAGTAATGTTTTCTAACGGAAGTAATCCAGATATTCCCCATGAAAGAATAGAGTTTCAGCAAGATGGCGTACCACCGCATTCTGGTATAAATATCCAAATCGGTGGATAGGTCGAAGGGGTCCCATTGAATTGCCATCACGAACCTTAAACCATTGAATTTCTTTCTATGGGGATATTTCTTGTGTTTAAAAATAGAAAAAACAATATTGAGATAGAATAAGGATGTAGGTTACTAATTTATCAGTCGAAAGTATTCATAGTGTGGTTCATAGTTTTACCACATCACGGTGCATGTCAAGTAGAAGGCGGAGATCACTTTCAGCATTTGTTACATTAGCCGAATCAGGTGAATGCGAAGGATCTCCGTCGAATATTCATTTTAATTAAAAAACTTATGTGGACTCGTTTTATTCTAGCGAAATGGGCAGAACCCTAATTTGTTGCTAGCATCGGATTCAATTTTAGAAGACTTTCTCGTAGCGATTCCACATAACCTAGATTGCCATTTGAAAAAAAAATGTTTAAGTGCCTTCAACCATTTAAACCACTTCCGTGTTCCAGCGTTTTTGTGAAAAATGACTAATACAGAAGATAATCGGATCACAGACACATCCTCTTTAAACTAAACCTTGAGCATGACATGGGGCTCAGTAGTTTTCGAAACCCGAGGCCAACCAACTGGGCTCACTATGTGGAGTCGCTTAAGGTGCGGTTAGATATGCCACTAATGCCATGCTGTAGAGTAAGGCAAGTGGAAAATGTGGCAAACTCTATACAGGAAGCCATAATAGACTCCTATAAGGAGAATTGTGCATTGCGGACCTATCGAGGTACCAAGAAA
Organism: Kuschelorhynchus macadamiae; assembly: GCA_030620095.1. Classification (NCBI taxonomy): domain Eukaryota; kingdom Metazoa; phylum Arthropoda; class Insecta; order Coleoptera; family Curculionidae; genus Kuschelorhynchus; species Kuschelorhynchus macadamiae. Next base: position 2,396,930 of record JAUTXW010001141.1, on the reverse strand, counting down.
ACACCTTGGTGGAACTTGGTACATGGCCATGTCGACGAAGACGGCGCTTCATAGTCTAGTCAGTAGACTGAAGGTGGGGGTCTACTCCAAGGAGATGGCTCTGGGTGTGTTCTTGGATAGCGAGGGGGCGTTTAACAACACCACCTTTGACTCCATTACCGAGGCTGCTGAGAGTTTTGGCGTGGATAGGGCTGTAATTAGGTGGGTTCGCGTCATGCTTGAAAGCAAAATCATAACATCTTCTCTTGGGAGCGTGACAGTATGCTCGTCCGTGGTCAAAGGATTTTCGCAGGGCGGAGTTCTTTCTCCGCTCTTGTTGTGTCTGGTTGTGGATGGGCTGCTTCATATTCTCAACGAGAGCGGAATTTATGCTCAAAGCTACGCTGATAATCCTGCCATTATAGTAATAGGCAAGTTCCCAAACACCATTATAAGACTCATGCAGAGGGCTTTGGCCATGATGGAAAAGTGGTGCCAAAAACACGGTTTGTCTGTTAATCCGGATAAGACCGAAATGGTACCATTTACCCATAAGAGAAAAGTGGACCTTGAGAGGCTCACCCTCTTTGGGAAAGAGTTCCGGGTCAGTAAAGCATCTAGGTGTCTTAATAGACTCCCGACTGACATGGAGGGATCATATTGAAAGGATCACAAAAAGGACCACAGCGTGTCTATTGGCGTGTCTGGGCATAACTGGAGCCATAAGAACCACAGCGACCCGATCTATCGAGGCTATTCTGGGACTAAGTCCTCTGCACTTGGTTGTAAAGGAAGAGGCTCGGAAGGCTTCTGTTCGTTTAAACGGCTGGGGTCGTTAGATACACAGAGACTGGAATTTTGGGCATACGCGAGTTTGGACTGAACTAATCAGATCAGACCCTCTCCTAGCAGAGATGCCATTATTCCGGTCTCAATTGCCTCTAAAAGGTTTTGTGTAATTGTTCCTGACAGAGAACAATGGAGGGATCCTTCCTCAAACCGGAGGGCCTTGTCTGGTTTACAGATGGCTCTCTAATGAAGGAGGGATCTGGGGCGGGAATTTATGGAGAGAGTCCCAGGGCAAGAATTAGTCTTGCTCTTGGACGGTATGCGACTGTATATCAGGCTGAGATTACAGCAATCTTGGACTGCTTACAGGAAAACATTTCCAGAGGATATCACGACAAGCATATCTATATATGCTGTGATAGTCAAGCCGTGATTAAAGCTCTGTCTTCGAACGGGGTCAATTCGCTGCTAACACTTGAATGCAGGAGAGCCCCAGAGAGGCTGTGTGAGTCAAATAGGGTTAGCCTCATTTGGGTGCCTGTAATGAAGGGGCGGATCAGCTGGATCGGGGAGGTAGCAACACTGCTTTCACTAGGCCGGAACCTGCTCTTGGAATTGCTCCTTCAGCTGTCAAGGCTAGGATTAAGAATCGCACTGTCGAGGAATTCCGTGCTGAATGGCACGAGCTAGCAGGACTTAAACAGTCTAAGGTCTTCATATCAGGCCCTTATAGCCGTTCTGAGTCTAATATCTAAACAGAAGTCAACTTAGAACTATTACCGGGGTCCTAACTGGGCACTGGCTAGTGAAGTATTACCTGCATAAGATTAGAGTCGACAACGATCCATACTGCAGGTTTTGTGCTGAGGTAGATGAAACTACCGAGCATCTAGTCTGTCGATGTGGAACCCGACCTTGTGGGACGTGCGCGACCTGAAAGGGTCCTTTCCTTTCTAAAAAGGAGTGGGCTCTTGGCCTGACACGCCTACTTGGGGGATAGCACAATGGGCCCCAGTAAGTCTAAATGCTGCCCTTGTCGGGTTTCCCATCTATGTCTATGTCTAATACAGAAAAATATGAATTTTATGCGTTTCTTTTTAACAACCCTGTATAGTTGTTTCATCACCACTTTCCTCTGGAATATGTTTATAATAGTTTATTTATCCGAACCTTGTGAATAAAGTAGATTATTGTATTTTAAATTGACGGATTTATTAAGATTTATTTATTATCCAAAACTCAGTTTCATTTAACCACGATTAGAGATTAGTACTATTCCACAAAATACGACGTATTGTAGCAGAGTTTGTTATGTTCGAACATGGAACATAACTCCAAAGCAGCTTGAAAAGTCCAATAGGGATTTAAGCACTGAATTATTCATATTTAAGTGGTGTCAACATCTCCGTTTGTAATCTCTACGGTGACATCAAATTTTGGAAACTGGCACACTTTTTTCAATTTGAATAGGACGAGGAACTATAACCATTAATTTCCATATTCACGTCATAATTGCCAAGCAAATAAATATTCAAACGCTAAAATACTGAAATGTCAACTAATATGTGAAAAGTTTATTTTATTAATGTGTAAAATCGTAAGTTTAGCATTAAACTTTTGAACCTACTCCATCAAATATTTATTACCATATGTATATTTGCTGCTTATATATAAATGTATAATTATTAGTTCTCTAGAGAATACTTATAAAAAGTTAATTACAAAAATTAACATATTAGAAATATATATTTGGTTTTTGGATACCTAAACCGGGGTCAAGCACCTCCGCATCAGAAAAGAAACAGACCGGTACAAACTAAGTTTGTGTATTTTGGTACCAACATCTATAACAAAAATTAAAAGTAGGCAAGAAATAAAAGAAAAAATTTAAAAAAATAAAACTTCAAACACTATATATATATATTAATTGGACATCTTTCTTGGGTATAGGTTTATTTGCAAAATCAAATAATGGGATTAACTTGACGTTTCGCATATCATAGTAGGCTTTCTCAAAAATTGCTCATTCCTTTATTTTTTTTTTTTTGGTATATAAGGCATTTCCTTTCCTATCTACAATTAATTTAAAAAACGTTTAATGGTCTAATTATAAAGAGACATTTACAATTTTTCTAAAACTGATTTAAAATTTTATACTATTGACAAATAATTACATACCTCGAAAAATGAAATATATTTATATATATATATATATATATATATATATATATATATATATATATATAATATAAATATAAATATATATATATATATATATATATATATATATATATATGTATATATTTAGTAAACTGGATGTGGTTATTTTAGTAAATTATATTCTCTGAGTGGAGTCTTGAATTCAAAAGTATCAGTACTATACCAAGGGCTTCCCGAATGAAAGTGGAATTGGGAAAAGTCGCCCAAACTTGTTTCTGCGTAGATTTTTTCACTTTGTAATTCTATATTATATATATTATAAAGAAAGGTACTTTTAGTTTAATTCATTAGTCTACAACGTTTTCAAGAAAAATTGGATTAAAACTGTCTTACATGAAAAATTTAACGTATTTTGGGTTCAGTAAATAATTAAACCGTTTCGTTTCTACTTTCAACAGAAAATTGTGTTTTTAATGCCATGTAAGACAATTTTCCAATCAATTTTCCTCGAAAATGGTGCAGCCCAATGAATTAAACCAACATTACCTTTCTTTTCTAGAAAACTCTAAGCTTTTATAATTTGAGAATAAATTGAGAGAGACTTTTCCCTCTCCGCCTCCCATTCGGGACGCCACTGATTTAGTATTGATATTTTTGACTTCAGAATTTGACTAAAAGAATAAAAGTTACCAAAACACCCAAATTTTATAGCCTAATATTTAAACGTTTCGAAAATTTAGGGACATACATCTTCAGATCATTCACAGAAGCCCTTAACAAAGCAATTCTATATGTATGTTTACACGAGATTTTAGTTTTCTTTTATGACATATATTACTCCAATATTAACCCTTGATTTCGAGACATCCGAACATATTACATTACTATTAAAAGAATGTCTTAATTAATTTGAACAGAACGTGATTCGCAGCTTACTCAAAATGTTCTATTAGGGGTTTTCCCTTAAAACTTGTCACGCATTTCCGTCAATACAATATGTCATAACTACAGCTAAATTTAATTATCCAAACCTGCCTTGTCCCCTATTCGCCAAGTCTTGGTAGCAGCGCCTGCGGCGGTCTTAGAACATTACAGACATGTTCCATAAACCTTTATTACTAGTTATAAGGATACTATTTTATGTAAGACTTAACAGCACGGACATATATTGTTTTCATAAAGCGTGATGGCTAGTTATGTGCTAAAGCTTATTTATGATGGCGATATTTAACTTAAAACTGAAACTTGAATAGCCAGGGGATAGAAAGATGAGAATCACATTTTCCCAAAAAAATTGTAATCAGTTAAATTCATAGTTTTTCATGTATATTTTATGCGAGCACCATCATACAAGCAAATAACTCTGACAGTCCAGAATTAGAATGGATTTAAAATAAGATACACTACCGAAAAATGCTGAAAGTCACGGCGTAACCGAAAAAAAGCTCTGAGTACAGTACTCTCAAATTTTTTTCGCTGGTCTGAATAATGCGACTCGATTATTTACTGTAATTTTAATATTCCAATTATTGCTTTGCCTAAGACCACTTGTAAACTTAAAATATATCCGACAGTAAGATTAAGAACAAATTTTCAATTCAAAATTGTAGAATACGGTGGAATAACGATGACAGGCACTGGATTATGATTTTTTCGCAACAATATTTATTGATTTAACTTTACAATTCCACTAGTTCCCCCTCATTGGAAGTATTGTTCAACCAAACAAACAAAGTAATTGAAGTAAAAATAAACATGTAGATGATATTAATAATAAGTTTAATGATAAGATTTCCACAACTATGTTGACGGCCATAAACAATTAAAATATCTATCATTGCTATACGATCAAAGCATTACTAGTATACTTCGTTTTTGAGGGTAAATTGGTTTATTTGTATTGTGGACTAAAATATTTTTAAAAAAACATGAACAATGTTTTTGGAAGTTTTGCATTTGGGTTATTTAGAAAGTCATATTTAGGTTAACTTTCAATGTCAAAGTTGACTTTTTTAAGCTCCTAAAAAACATATAATTCGCGAATTTGTTATTAGATAGATTTAAAAGAATTAGTATATGAATAAAAGAAACAAGCAGAGTTCCGGAAAAATCAGTTCGTTGGAAGGGGAAATCTCCTGTAGCTAATGAAAAGTCAATTTCTATTAAATTGATGGATATGTCAGAAACAAAGTTTAAGGAAAATATAACAATATCGGAATGGAAAAATTTGTATTTGGAAATTATAAAAAACAAAGAGGAAATTATAAAGTCTAAAGAGGACTAAGAATTAGTTCAAAAGATATACTAATTACAAAATTGAATGAAAAAGTAATTTTACTTTAAGAGAAAATTTTAAGAAATTATCCAGGTTCTTCAAAAACTGAATCAAAAACTTATTCTGAAGTGGCTACAGTTAAACATACAAGTAGTTTAAGCCACAAAAACAAAAATGTAACCGACACTAAAAATGATATAGCAATAAAACCCACAAATCAAGAAAATAAGAAGGAAAACATGGTTAAACATAAGGATATTACAGTAAATAATAATTATTTGGTGATAAAACCAACAAATAACCAGGAAAACAAAATAACAAGAAGAGATACATAAATCCAACAGATCTAAAAATAGAAATTACAAAAGTACAGCATCTTAAAAATGGAGTAATCAAGTGTGAATGTGAGAAAAGTGACGATATTATAAAATTACAAAAGAAAGCCGAAAGTAGTCTGGGAGAAAATTATAAAATTATGTTTCAAAAAAGATAAAACCTAAAAATAAAGATAGTTGGTATAGAAGACGAAATAACAGCAGAAAATTTGATAAATTGTATTCAAAATAAAAATGATTACCTGGAAAATCCAAATTTGAAAGTAATTATTATTGTACTATGTACACCATATATAAAATATATGGCAATTGTGGAATTAGATGGTGAAAATTTTAGGCGTATTATTGAAAAAGGAGTGTTATTAACATAATGAGATGTTTTAACTGCACGGGTTATCACCATACAGCGAAAACTTAAAATTACAACACTGTTTAAAATATGGAAACAAAGAACATAAAGCCAACAGAATGTCAAACTTTAGTGGAAAATATTGTGTGCCCAATTTGTTGTGAACAAAATGAAACATTTAATACTGGTTATTTTATTAATCACAAACCCTTTGATTTGGAATGTCAATCATATAAATTACATATTGAAAAAATGAAAAGACATATCAACTAGGAAGTCCCAAAGTAGCAATTACAGGGGATTAACAATGATATAAATTTTGAAAAGAATCTATATAAATCGAATATTTTTTATCTTAATAGACAAGGCTTCCAAAATAGTAAGAATGAAGTTGAAAGTGTTTTGTATAATGAAAAGCCCCTTACTTTATGTCTAAGTGAATATCAGATGAAGAAATTAGTTTTCAAAATTATTTTACTTTAAGATGTAATTCAAACTAAAAACATACTGGAGGTTTATTAATATTCGTTTTGCATAAAATTTCACTTGTCAGATTTAGTAGAACATCTGTTCAATATTGTATTGGTTTATACATTTGAAGATAAAAATGGGAGAAGAAAAGTTTCATTTAGTCTCTACTATCGATCACCAAGTGGAAATGTAAACGAAAGTATATATTTTTGGGATAATGACAATACAGTAATTCACATAGGTGATTTCAATATAAATTTTGTAAATGGTGATTCTTACGTAAAAAAATTGAAACAAATAATCAACTCATATGGACTTAAACAACTTATTAAAGAATATACTCGCATAACCAAAAATTCAAAAACTTTAATTGACCTTTTAATATCAAGGGATCATTCTAATAAAGCAGATGTTAAAAAATCCCACAAGGTAAGTGATCATGACTGGATATTTTTGAAAATGATATCCGAGAAACGGATTCACTAGTTATAGCTGAAAAATTGAAGATATATTTTGTCAAAAGTATTGAAGAAATTGTAAACACAATAGATTCTGGAAATATATGTCCAAAATTACCAGAACCTAAAGATATTTTGCAAACTTTTCATTACGTTTCTATAAGTAAACTGAAAAAAATCGTTTGTAAATTAAAATCTAATAATAATCATTCGGAAATTCTTTCAAAAATTGTCATGAATGGGATATTTGTAGCACTTGGAAGCAGAATAGTAAATTTTATAAATTTATGTTTAAAAAATGGGGAAATACCAGATGAACTGAAATGTTCGGATATAACTCCAGTTCCAAAAATTAAAAATTCTAAGAAATGGAATGAATTAAGACCTATAAATGTGTTATTGGATATTAAAAAACTTTTAGAACGGATAGTTTATGACCAAATTTTATAATTCACTGAAGAAAACAAAATTGTAATACACCTTCAAGCTGGTTTCCGAAAAGGACATTCAACTGAAACTGCAATATAGTACGTAATTGAGAGCTGGAAAAGGAGTTTAGATGAAAATGAAACTGTTGCAGCAGTGTTCTTGGATTTCGAACGTGCGTTTGAAACAATTAACAGAAAAAGATTATTATGTAAACTATATCAATATGGTTTTAGGGATTCGGTTTTTAAATGGCTAAAAAATTATTTGGAAAGTATAACATAAAAAACTAAATTTAATAACAAATTTTCTCAAAAGATTTCAAACAACATTGGTGTTCCACAAGAAAGTTTTTTGTGTCCTTTATTATTTGTTTTGTATATAAATGATATGCCTAATATTTTAAATTCTTGTAAAATTCAGTTATTTGCTGATGACACTTTAATATATTTAAACGGAATGGATATTAATAACATTACAAATAAGTTAAATTTTAAATTGAAACTTGTATGTAATTGGCTTAAAGTAAATAAATTAAAATTAAATGCATCAAAAACCAAGTATATGACACTTGGAAATAATAATTTAAATATTAGTAAAAATATTTTAATTGATAATGAAAATTTAGAAATGGTTACTTCTTTTAAATACTTAGGAATTTAAATTGATTCATATTTAAAGTTTTACATTTATTTTGAAAAAGTAAAATTTCGCAAAAAACAAACTATTTAAAAAGAATTAGTAAAGATTTAAACTATTTTTCCAAAAAGATGATATATAATACAATAATTTTACCCCATTACCTATACTGTTCAACAATTTTATATAATGCCAATGAAGGTTTAAAAACAGATTACAAATATTACAAAACAAAGTAATGCGTATAATTTTAGGCATGAATAAATATACAAAGATATCAATCATGTTAAAAAAATTACAATGGTTAAATGTCAAAAATTTTATATTTTTTCTTGTTTGCATATTTATATATAAAATTCAAAATAACTTGCTTCCGGAACATTTATGTAATTTTGTTATACTAAATTGTCAAAATCACGCATGACACTAGAAATTGTCAAACTTTTTACCTAAATAGAATTTCGAAATCGTTAAGCTATACGTGGGTGTTTTATAATGGTCTAATAAATTATAATAAATTAAAACCATCTATTAGGTCACAAAAGTCTTTAAATAAATTTAAAAAAGTGTTAAAAGAATATAAATAACCAAGATTGATATATTTATAAAATAATCTTATTGTAATATTAATAAAATATATAAGTTCTGTATTTAAATAGAATGTAAGAGTAGCATTTTTGCTAAATAAACCATATTACTACTACTACTAGTAGTCGACTTAAGTACTTTGAAAATTAAACTTTGTTTTTAAAAAACAATTTTATTTCAAATATCCCTTTTTACAGTAAGATGTCAATAAAAAATTGACAACAAAAATAGTGTATGTAATGTCTTTATTCAATAATATTGTGGGAATTAATGGTATATATTATTTAAAAAGTCATATTTTGAGCACTCGACTTAAACACTTCGAAAAATAAACTTTTAAAAAACAATTTTATTTGAAATATACGTTTTTATAGTAAGATGTCAAGAAAGAGAATGCTTTATACAATTATTTTGAAACAGAATGACACCTTCAGGCCTGGGAATCTACATTAGCAAAAACGGTATCAATTCTTGAAATTGCAAGTGTGGGAATCTTTTTTGTCAACGGTTTCCTTGGGAAACGTACATGTAACTCTCGTTTACGTACTTGAACTAAAAATATTGTCTATTAAAATATCTTCAGGGTCATTGACCTATACCCTCTATTTTGTTATGGTAAAAAAAAAATTAAAATATGTATGTATATATTTACAAATCCAAGGCAAAGCAGACCGTTGGGTTAGATAAATTGGAGCAAAATTGCACATTTTAGTGCTTAGTCATTTTCCGTTCAGTAACTAAAAAAAATCCACAACTTTCAAGATATTGTAGTAAACAAACATATTTCAATTAACTTGCAAAAACAGGCAAGTATTTTGAGGTCATAAAGTTATAGAGGTCAGTGATGAAGGAATCCTTCTCAACTCTTACGTTGCAACTGAAGCTGACCGGAAACTATTCTCAACTGTGGCGTAGAATTCATAGGTTGGTAATTTGTAAACCTTTCTCATAACTTAGATCAAGGGCAAGGCAAAAAATATTCCTTGAACGAAATGAGTATATTATAACTTAGCTATATTATGGACATATCATGCGTCAGCCGTTTTATTTGATTCGGTTACACCTAACCTGGCCTGCGAGTTACAATTATGTAGGTATATGTTAGAATTATATAACAGAGATACCTAATTATGGATGGGTTCGAAATATGAATTTTTAGATAAGCAAATTTTTGGTTTACCATATTATAACACAATAAACTTATCTGAAAAACCAAAAATTGTACAGGCCACTTGAGGTCTTTCAGCTAAATTTGCAGTTTTTAATTTAACATAAATAAAAAAAAGGATATTGTGAAGGTAAATTCTTCAAATTGTAAAAGCCGTTGTCATACGAGATAACCTCTTCGTCTCTCCAAAACTAAATAGAAATATGAACTCCAAATTTTTAAAATGGAATGCCCTGTATATCAAATGGGTTTTTTTCCTGCTGAGTATAAATATATTAGGACTGATACTTTTATACTTAGATACTCGATATAACTATATCAAAGACTCCGCCATGAAGGACAATGTGTTAGAGAGAGAGTAGAAAAACGTTCTACTACATAGTGGAGTTAATGGGATTGCATTACTATAGTCGCATGCGGTCTTATCGTGCGGGTCACCAACATTATGAATCAAATCAGAAAACACAGTGAATACCAAAATGTGTGATTCTTTTATCGAGCTATTAAATCTCGATGGGCCGTTTACAAATATACAAGGAGAAAGAAAATAGTTTTTTTTTATTATATTACGCAATATTATTAAGATAGTCACTTAATATTATTTTATATATTAAATGCCGAGGGACTAAATAAGAAAATTCGCTAAATATATATTTGGTTAAAATTTTTTGGTTGGCAAAAACAAAAATACACAAAATGGCAAGCGCCCTAATAAAATCGGAAGGCGGTTCGAATCAGTGTAACAATCAGGATATGTCCTGTTTATACAGCCACTTAATGAAAGTGAGATTTTTTTATCAATCACCAAAAATTATGAGCCCCGCTTACCCAAAAAATCTAACCACTTATACAGTGTCATTTATTTAAATGCGGGCTACCCCTGTGCAAAGAAAACTTGTTTTTTTTTGTATTGTGATAACAAAAAAATTTTATTTTGAAAAAATATTAAACACTTTTGTTTAAAAGACAAGATAATTAGTTATTACTTCCCTCGTGAGATTTGTTCAGATCTTTACGTTTAAGGGTCCCTAGATGCCGGAAAACATGTTTTCTCAATTCCGTCTGTCTGTAGGTATGTCTGTCCGTCAGTCTGTCTGTTCGCGGCTTAGCTAAAAAACTACTTATCCGATTTCTTCAAATTTCAGTCTAAAATTAAGGGCCATGCACGCGAAAAATACAGAGTATATATATATATATATATATATATATATATATATATATATATATATATTATACATATATATATATATATATATATATATATATATATATATATATATATATATATATATATATATATATATATATATATATATATATATATATATATATATATATATATAATACCTGTATTTTTCGTAAGCCCCGAGTTTCTGGTAACGCGATTTTACCGATTTTTATGTATCAAATTTTGTCTTATAATTAATAAAAAAATTTACTTATTTTAAACACGCTTTAAAATTGAAAAAAGAAAAGTAAGCAAAAAAATGGTGTCAAATCTAATAAAATTTTAAATTAAAATTCACTGGCTAATATCCAGGAGTCAGTGGCAAAAGCTCTGAGAATCGGTACAAGGAATGTACAGAAACTTGTGCATGAAAAAAAAACATAATTTACTTCCGAAGAAGATTAAGAAATGTACACGAAAGAATCCAAAGGCAAAAGACTTAAGTTAAAATGCAAAAATGGATATTCATAATGAATTTTATGATTTATATACGTCAAAGACTAATATAATTCTTCAGAAACGTTTTAATATTATAGAGTCGTTCTCAAATGGCGCAATGATCATTGGTGCTATTTCGACATCTAGAACTCGTTCTCGATTCCACCAATCCCATATTAATTTCTCCGTATGTTCCACAGATTTCTTCTAGTATTCCGGCGTAATATAATATAATGAATCTTGCCAAACAATTTGCACTTCATCTGATGTAAGACCATCGTTCACGCTTTTTTCCTAATATGATTTTGCCCCAGCCCATATTAATTATATTGCGTTAAACTGGCAATGGTATGGCGGCAGTCGGAAAACCTCATGTTCATTTTCCCGTAATATTTCATCTACGGTGTAATTTGTTAGTTTTTTAATTGATTTTGCCATTAAAAGAAGTTCTAGTTTCAGCATATTGGGTAAAGGGTTTTGTTTTTGTTTTATTAGCCAGTCATAAATATCACTTTTCTTCCGGGATGAAGTAGGTTGTTTATTTAAGATTCTGGAATGATAAGATGCATTGTCCAGAATGATTAAAGATGGAGCATCTAAATTTGGAATCAGTTGTTCTTTTAACCACTTTTCAAACAGTTCACAGTTCATATTATCAGGGTAGTCCTTACTTTTGGATGTTGAAGAAAACAGTAAACTTGCACCTGGGAGAAATCCTGTTGAAGAACCTGCATGCAAAATGATGAACCGTTTTCCCGTCTCACATCCCTTTTTTTTCTTGACACTTTTTACAGACTCGTCCTGCCAAGATTTCGAAATTAGAAAATATCCAAGTCTCGTCTAAAAATACCATTTCTAAATTTTGAATTAACAGTTTCCGTGTATTTCTCGCATAAAAATCTTTCATTACAGTCCTTTTTATATCGAAAACTCAACATTTTTATTAATTTTGACAACGATTTTCTGCACAGTCCTTATACCGATTCCCAGAGCTTTTGCTACTGTCTCCTGGATATTGGCCGGTAAATTTTCATTTACCTAATATTTTATTAGATTTAAAACCATTTTTTTCGCTTGTGGATGCAAAGAACCCGAAAATTGTTTTCTATTGCTCATTTTGTCACTGACTTGTCAATCTGACTTTGAAGTGACATCGCTCAAAGATTTTTGCCACTGCTGCTATTTATATGTTTATCCCCTTTTTTCATATGAAAATATCATAGGTCTATCTAATTCATCTTCCGGATTTTATGCGGAGGATATCATTACACGTAATAAAAGAAAAACAAACTTAAAAAGTTTGTCGTTGATAAATCGTATGACTACTTTTGACTTTACTTAAGACGTGTATCAAACTTAGTATAATTAAAATCAGCAAGACTAGACTCATTTGATGGGCATATACAGAGTGACCCATTTAAAAGATAATAACTTTTCGATATACCCGTTATTTACGGTAAGTTTACATAGCTTTGCAATACATGTGTAAAAAGTTTAAAAAAATTCTAAGAGGTCAGAGCTTTTAATTTTTTGAAGTACTAGTAGTTGCCACTGCAACCAGTTTTTATTTAACATTTTGCAACATCATATTTACAATAATCAGCGATACCCACACATTAACTAAAAAATATCTTTTAAAAATTTAAAGCCTTAACAAATTTATTCATAATTTTGTTTATGAAATAAATAACGTTTTTTTTTCAAGTACTTCATTGTAGGGCTATCCTATTTTCGGCGCTTATGCGGAGTATCTTTCTTATTTTTAAAAATAGAAGATTGGGGTTCTTGCGACAGTAGCATTTTTTGTAAAACTAAAGAAGGTGCCACAGGCAGAATTTTCATAGCCCATTTGGTTTTTGAGATACAGGGCGTTTTTGAAAATGTTGAATTTTCAGCCACCCCTCGTATCCCAGCTGTCTGATAACTTATTAAAAAGGCGAAAACTCTTCTTTATATGTCTTTTTTTTTGTATAATTCAGTACCTCTTTCAGTATAAGTATACGGGGTCAGCTCAAAAAGTTATCGGACACCCTGTATATTATTCTTTATATTAGGAATAATGTGGGCTTTCCAAAAATATATACATGTATGCAGTTCTTTTCAAAAACAAGTTCAAAATTCGAGATTTTCGAAAATGTTCTTTTGTTCCAATTAGTAGGTAGTAGGCGATAGCTAAAATTTATGAAAATCAAAATTCATGTAAGTAACTAAAGTTGTAATACTTTCAAACTTAAATCAAAAGATCTTTTTTAATTCTCAACTCATAATTAACATTAATAAACAAAACAATAATAACCATACCATAACATAATGAAACTTAAGTCAGGAAAAACAAAAGAGAAACAAAATTTTAAAAAAGCAAAGAGTTTTCAAAGGTGGTTTTCAAAATGAAGGCCATTTTCACGTATGCAAAATTGGCACATTATCGTTATTCTTCTAATAGCGATTAAGATAATCATAGGCCTTCTTTGCAAATTTCGGAAAGTTAGATTGATTGCCGCACAAAGCACCGCTACAGACTGCCATCGTATTTTTATATATTTTATTTTGGTACCCCTGGTAACAATCCACCTTTGAGGAAAGTTATCGTCTAAGAGCGCCCTTAAAAGCAAAGAGTTGTGGCTTGGTTCGCCGCCTTGTTGAAGATAAACGATATTATAAAGTGCAAATGGAACATTTTTCATTAGTTTTGGAATAACTCCCTCAAGGATTTCTAGGTAACGACACGCTGTGAGACCTCCTTCTAAAATTCTATAGACTATGCGTCTTCCAAAAATGAAACACGAGATCCCAACCCCAAAGCGTCTTCTCAAAAATCAAATGGTGATTTTCTGAAAACTAGTTTCTTGTCTTACGGCGATTGAAAATTCCCGCACTTGAAAAATAAGATTCATCGGACCAGATAACGAGACTGCCAAAAGCTTCACCAGGATGGATTTGTTCTCAATACCATTGGCAAAACCAAATTCGGCACTCGGCATCGCCAGGGTATAAATATTGAACTATGTGTAATTTATATGGGTGATACTTATATATTTTTACTTGGATACATCAGTTGCTTCCTCTATTTACTGGCGAGAAGATGAAGGCGTCGCTTCTACATAACCAAATACGTTTACTTTTTTCTCTATCCATCTTGTTTGGTGTATGCTTTAGGACGGAGCTTGATAAAATCGTTTTTCAACATTTTCAAGCTTCCAGCTGATTTTACACTATAATCTAATTTATTTAACTCCGGCAATCCTTTATAAAAAATTGGTTAATATGTAATATCTTTTGAAAACCCATTTACAAATAAATTTGTATTGTTTCTTGTTGCATAATTATGATACTCAGAGTTTAGATTAGTAAATTCTTTCAAATGATCTGGAAGTAAATTATTCTGAATTTTATAACTAGCGGGCGCTTACTTATCATGCGTAGCTGGTGCATCCGGTACTCTATGCAGCATTTTTTAATATTTGCTTCTTTGCATTTAAAACTATTTCGTTACAAATATTAATTCAAAAGCCGCTTTGAAAGTGTTTTAAGATTTATTCTTTCTTTAATACGGCATACAGCCTTTTATAAGATTAAATGCCAAATTAATAAAAAAGATATCTTTTTCTGAACATTTTATAGATTGTTCGCCTTGAACCCAATCAATACGCTATCGCACAGGTTTTTCTCGACAATCTTATTTTCTCATTTACTTTCATCCGAAAAATCAATTGGATCTATCCTTTTCTCGCTCAGCAATACACACTAATTCTTTAGACCGCAAATAAGATCGAACATAATGGGTAGAAGACGTAAAATTGGAGGTTAAATATATAGGAACTTACTTATTAATAAAATCAAACTATAAACTATATTCAAATAACGTTTCAAAAGAAACCTGGTCCATATCAATAACCTCAGAAACAAATCAAACCCTGTGACTCAGATCTTGCCAGGGGCTAATGATCTAAATGATTATTTTATTAATGTAAGCAAAAATGTTACCTCTAGTATCTCGCCAAGTTTGGACCCTCTTTCGTTTCTCCCTCCTTCAAAAAATTTAGCTGATAGCTTTTCCTTAAGTTCCGTTAGCAACACTGAACTATTGAAGGTAATAAATAATATCAAAAGTAAATCTTCGTGTAGCACTGATGGCCTATCAATTAGAATATTCCTGAACTTACCACTCCCAGTCATAGAGGCCCTTACAACATTAATAAATGAGTCCTTTATAAAAGGTGTATTCCCTCATTGCCTTAAAACAGCTCTAATTATTCCACTTCATAAAGGCGTCGAAAAAACTAACTCTTGCAATTATCGCCCAATTGCACTACTACCATTGCTATCAAAAATCATCGAAAGGCTACTGAAGAATCGTCTTATGCCATTTCTCCTGAAACATCAGATAATATCCCCGGAGCAGTTCGGATTTCTACCCAACAAGTGCACCAGCGACGCCATGTTCACGTTGCTTAGAGGCGTCTACTTATCTCTCAATAACAACCACCCAACTGCCTCAGTTTTTTGTGACTATGCGAAAGCCTTTGATTGTGGTAGTCATGAAATTCTGATAAACAAACTAAATTTTTATGGAATTCGTGGTACTTCTTTAAATTGGTTCCAATCTTATCTTGGGAAAAGGCAACAACTTGTAAGGGCTAATGGTTCCGATTCTGATTGTAAGTTGATTACAAGTGGAGTCCCTCAAGGTTCAGTCTTGGGACCTATTCTTTTTTTGTTATACATTAATGATATCACGAACCTTAAAATTAATGGAAGAATTTCCCTTTTTGCTGACGACACAAGCATAACTTGGAGTGATTTTGATACAACGTCTTTACACTCTAGTATCTCCAAAGACTTGGTTATAATTAAGGCTTGGTCCGATTCCAATGTGCTTTATTTTAATGCCGATAAAACGGTGGCGTTATCTTATAAAGGAACTTTACAACCACTTCTGGTACATAACAGCAATATTGAATACGTAGAGTCGGTTAAATTCCTGGGTTAAATATAAATAACAACCTAAAATGGTCTAATCATATTGACACCTTAATTAAAAAACTTTCTACCGCCTGCTTCGCCATTCGCTCAGTTTCAAAAGAACTAGACGTTCCTTCTGCCAGACTTACTTATTTCTCTTTATTTGAATCCCACCTCCGCTATGGCCTCCCCTTTTGGGGCTGCTGTACCACCGAGCAATTTCGTAGTATTTTTATGCTTCAAAAGAGAGCCATTCGTTATTTGTTTGGTCTAAATAATAGAGCTCACTGACAATACTATTTCAAAAAACATGAAATATTAACACTTCCTGCATTATTTATTTTGGAAACGGTATGTTTGCTGAGAAAACATATAAACACTCTCCCAGAAAGGCCACAACATGTATACCCTACCGGAAACTCTAGGCATGATATATATCTTCCCATTCCTTCCTCAGAATTAATAAAAAAATCAATTATTTACAACGCCATAAAACTTTACAACAATCTGCCAGTACATTTAAAATCTATCCCTATGCTTGCACAATTTCGAAAAAACACCAAAGCATACCTCATTGAGAGACCATTTTACAGCGTTAATGATTTTTACAGCGAGTAAGTCTCTTTAAATTGTCACTAAATTCGCTTGTTTACTTAAACCTTTTGTGAGTCATGTCCTAACTCGTAACATAGAATTTTGAAAATCATCATATAGAGAAAAGAACTGTCGAACATTCACTTAAAACTTAATTATTTTTGTTAGGTATTGGATTAAAAACAAAATTTAATTCTTTTTTGTATACTACATTCTACACTAGTTCATTATACCTTCTGTTTACCATCACAATTATTTGTATAACTATAATAACATAGAGTTTAAGGTCGCATAGTTGCAATTTTAATTTCAATGTCATCGAAATTATTCACCTCGTACATGTGTGTTCGTTTACTTTTATAAGGTTAAGGTTTACTTTTATAAGGTTATTAGGATTCATTAACTGTTTTGTGGCAATGTTATGTTATATTCTAACGTGTGTTTTACGATTTGGTAAATTGATAATTTACATTTTTAAAAAGCATTGACCTATCGAAATTCTTTTCGATTAATGTTTTGATATGTCTTATTTTAGGTATATTTTGCTTTGTCCATAAAATTGTAAAATTTTTCTGCGGCAATAAAGCATACTTTTGTTTGTTTGTTTGTTTGTTAATGTCTCATTATTTATTTCTTTATTTCTATAAATGTTTATGCTCGTAGAAAAAGCACGGTTTCCAATTCTTGCGCAGAATGTCTTGTAAATTCGCACTCAACTGCAGCCAGCGTGTGAGCAAGACTTACTTTGCGCAGTACTTAAAAAATATACAATCCTTTTTTTCATATCTAGGGTACATGTCAAACAAACTGACACATTTTAAAATTTTGAAATCAATTCTTTTCTATTATTTAATGTTCTTCTCTTACAATCGGAGCACTGATGAGTCCTGATAGGATAAAAATATTTGTACGACTACTATGTGTCTATAAAAACTTAAGGTAAATGACATAATTTCTTATGCTTGTTTAAATAATATTGTCTATATTATTTATCGAAACATTCCGTAGACAGACTAGTCTACATGTTGAGGTATGTAATTTTATTAAATATTTGATTCAATTAATTTAAAGTTAAATATTTTTATTCAGTTGCGAAAAAGTCAAAAAAGATTTTTGTTTGTCAATCTAAACGCAAAAAATAATCTGAATACATTTAAAAATAACAAAAACGCAAGTGTACATCTCAGTGTGTCAAATGTCATCTGGAATAGGAACTAACCCAACCCAGAGTTATACACAGGACATCAATATTAGTGGTTACTGTAGAACAAATTACTAATAGTAAACGTCACGGAATTTGGAAATCCACAGCTATGGGGGAGAGATGTTTAGAGGAGTCATTAAAAAATAACAAAGAAGTGTCAAACAATATCTTCAACTTTCTTGTGGTACTACCACTACTAGCAGTTTTTCTACAAGCTTTGAGACCCACCATAACAATGTGCTTCGCGTCGTTCAGTCAACTGCAGCCAGACAGATTATTCTCAAAAATATAGTGCCAGCACTACAGCCATCCACTATTCTCTCTGATTTTGAATCAGCAGTAATTTTGGCATTAAACGTATTCTTTCCAAATTAAGAGGAGTTGGATGCTTTTTTCATCTTACACAAATCCTCTGGCGAAACACTCAGAAAATAACAGGACTTATTCTTCTTGACAAAGACAGCGCAGAACTAAGAAAACAATGTAAAATACTTTTACCTCTTAGCTATGTACCTGAAAGAGATGTACAGTTTGCATTTGAATTTCTCAAATGGAGGTCACATTCTGCCTGTTAGTAATTTCTACTTACAGACCTTTTTGCTCTTAGTTTTTGCCATTGTTTTAATGTACTTTTATATTTATTACAACCCTTCTGTTAGCGTATTATAAGCACGGGCAATATACACCTGTAACAGCTAACAAATAATAAATAAAACAGATTAAAAATAAATCAATATCATTGCTGTTTTCGTTACTTGTCTTACTTGGGATGTCTTTTTAAAAAATGTTTAAATAATTATCTGAATTTATGGTATAATATTATTATAACAATGATATTTAATGTTTTTAATAGGGTAACTATTTTTCACAAACACTTCCACTATATTTGGTAACAACTCGTAACATGTTTCGCTACACAGTAGCTTCTTCAGATGTTACATCTCGAGTGATACACTTAAACAGTAAAAGAACATTTATATAACTAAGTGTAATACAACGATTCAGAAATTTAAAAATTGTAAAAGTATGGGAATTTTTAAGAGCTAGCCATAAACTTAAACTATCTAAAATTATTAAAATAAATTAAACCAGGATGAATTATTGAGTTCGTTTAACAAACAATTTGAAGACTTGAGCTTATTTATTTTTAGACACTGCAGTATATTCAACATATGAACCTTAGTTTTTTTTTATAAAATTTTAAAAATTTTATCAAAGGTATGACTGGTCTCCATTAAGTGGTTTGCTTAATTGGATTTGGTTTTTCTCTTGATGAAACATTTTTAATGCTCATACTGAACAGAACTAGCTGTTACTTGATGGAAATCCATTTTAACTAACACTGTGTTGCCGAAACAATTGTCATGTATTGTATTCTTTGTAAAATAAATTAAGTAAACATTTTAAATAAGTGTTTTTGTTTACTTATTTATAATGCTCGTCTATTCTTTTATCAAAATATCTGCTTGTTTGACCTATATACGTTTTATCACAAACTCCACAGGTTACACACCTGATTGTTCACGTTTATCAGATTTTGTATTATTATTTTTAATATACTTACTTAAAAAAAAATTGTTTTTATATGCTATTTTAATAGCCAAACCGTTTAGAAATTTA
Source organism: Kuschelorhynchus macadamiae (assembly GCA_030620095.1). NCBI lineage: Eukaryota > Metazoa > Arthropoda > Insecta > Coleoptera > Curculionidae > Kuschelorhynchus > Kuschelorhynchus macadamiae. The sequence continues at coordinate 2,377,247 of JAUTXW010001141.1, read as the reverse complement.
CAATTAGGATCACAGAAATCCGAGCATATACTTGACACTTTTTCATTTTTAGCATGGTGGGAAGAAAACAATGTGTACTCGCCAGCCAGCGCATCTACGTCAGATGTGAAGTAGCTTTGGAAAAAAATGTAGTAGTCCTTGGAAATAAACGTCAATAAAAATTGTAGGTTAGGTTACTAGTTTGACAAAAATTTATATTTGCTTTGTGCAAAATAAATTTTATTCAAGAACAATATATCTAGTGCGGTTACTGGTTGCTTCAACCACAATAAAACGAAATACAAATGTAATATAAGGTCTGATATTTTTTCTAAAAGCCCTGATTTCTACAGTACATAGGTTTCATGCTTGCCACAAATATGATAAAATTAAATAACGGTATATATTTGGTTAAACATTTCTAAATCAAAGGATTTTTAGCGGTTATATGCTAAGCTAAGCATTTTGAAAATGAAAAGAAAAATTAATGATGCTACAGGGAGCTACCTACTCCAGACTTGTTTAAAAACCAATAATTGAAAAAATAAAAAAAATATTACAGATGAGACTGAGGATCGGAATTTGGCACGCGTGAATTTGAGTGACTAAATCAGATAAAGATTCAGCTAAAATGTGTATAAAAAGTAACATACATTGTTCTAAGGTATTTTCGTCACGTGATATTCTCACATACCTAAGGTAACCAGATGTCCTCTTTTTAAACATGTGTTCTATATATAGCATATATTTTATATATCCGAATTGTTTTTTATTGTTCATGGAAATTACATTAAAAAAAAACCATATAATTATTTTTTTTACATCTGAAATAAAAGATTACTAATGATCTTACTCTGAACAAAAATTAGGACGTTTTCTTTTTAGTCATTGGTTTAGATCATGGTTATTAGTACAAAGTCACAAAAGGGGTGATCTTTTTTTAGTCACTTGTTAGATCTGATTAGGGTAATTTTGCTGTAGTAGATAGTATTTTAAACACTTGTCCGTTTGAAGTTATTAGAGTCCATTAACTTCTAAGTCTTTAGTTCTGTAAAAAACAGCTAAAAAGTTACAAAAAAAAATACATTTTAACATTATATTTTTAATATGTTTTATTTACAATCATTTCATTAACATTTCCTTTCCTTTTTCTCTTTTCATTTGATTATTTAAGCTGTATTTATTTTTTGTTTGTCATCAGTTGATTTTCATTATTTCTTAGATATCCCAGATTGGTATTTCTTAAAGCTGTCGACCTTAATTTAATTAAATAATGAATTAAAGATTCCTTTAAGTTATAAGATTTATACCACTCCACAGTCAACTTTACTAGTGTATGAAAAATATAAGGTAATAACCATCAAAAGTTTCCCTTTTGGGATTCAGCAGATACTGCATCTGCATTTCATTTGAAAGTGTAAGCTCGAAGGCATATCAGTATTTAAAAAGGAATGGCTATTCGTTGCCAGCCTTAAGTACCCTTCGAGGGTGGGCTTTAGACATTCAGCTGAATCCCGGGATTTTGTCACATATTATTTAAAATAATGAGTCAAAAGTCTGCAGCATTAAAAGACATGGAAAGGTTATGTTCATTATCATTTGGGAGGTAGATAAGATAATTCTTAAGTTGACATGATTTTCACGTTTAAAAAATGACACCTAATTATATATTTCTTAAATTAGATATACTTATGTACAGTGTAGTGTAAATTTAACATACATATTTTCATTTATTTTTAACATTTACTTTAATGAGGTAATTGCCATAGTTCCTATAAAACTAGTAAAAATAATACTTTAATAAATAAATTTAGGTTTGTCTAATAAAAAATGTTTTAGGCTTAACTCTAAAAGGTTAGGAAAACTAGTCATTATAATAAGATATCCTTAGTCACTAAAGTACAACACAGATACACCGAGCAGTGGTTTTACAAATAGCATATACTCTATCTCACTTTGACTATGTATCTATAACATCTGACTTTAACACAGCAGAAGTAAACAAGCTTTTGGGCGACTTGAAAAATATCAGCATAAAAAAAACTTCTTACATATGAGGGATCCAGTGTGTCCAATAATTTTTACTTAAAAAATTTACCATTTTGCTGCCCAAGTTAAATAGATATATTCTACTGTGTAAATGTTTTCTACAGAATTTTACATAGAACTAGAATAAAGTTCAACTAAATGCTTATAGAAAGTACGCATTTTTTAAACCGGTCGATTTTAACTCATTTTCTTTACCTATAATAGACTTAACGTGTGGCTTACAAACATCCTAGAATAATATACATAGATGAAAGCCTTGAGGTAGGCAACGAATAATAGAAACCAGAAAAAAAACTGATACTGGAAAACTCCTATATTGTCAGATACACAACCAAATACAAAAACATTTTCTTAATCTTGATTAATTAAATGGGTACCACGCACTGTTTATTGTAAATTGAATAATACAGTTTTAGTTAATACCACTTAACACACAATTGGCAGAGACATAATATAGATATGAATTTTCCAAGCCGGTAATCTAATTTAGTTTTAATATGTAGTTACAAGCATATATCAAAATTTTCACATTATATCTCCTTTTAACATAATTAGGTTTGTGCAGTACTAAAATTTCATCAAGTTCTTCTATATAGTAGCTAAACACTTCCTAGTTTAAATAATACAAGTTCACACAGAAGACTTAAAGTTTTTTGTTTTTTTTATTTCTGCCTAGAAGTTCCTTCTGAATGAGGGGTAGGCTCGGAGGTAGGTAACTGTTAAACATTTTCGGTTTTATTACCTTTTTTTTTGGTAATTGCCATCATGACATGTATGTTGTTTGTTATCCGTAGTGCATTCATTAGTCAGCATTCTTAGGTATCAGCTAAAACAAAAATATCTTGTTACGTACATATAAAAACTATTGAAACATACATATGTATGCTTAAATAAGATTATAATCTACATAATAGCAAAACATGTGTTTTATTTACTATCAATTGTGTTATGTAAGGCTTCAATAGCCTTCTTTCAGTATTTGTCAAAGTAATTACTCAAGTACTTATGAATATTAAGCAACGTAGGATATTTGACTTACTATACCATTTGAAACCAAATATATTTTTTAAAATACTTGAGTTTAAAATATAGAGCTTGAACTAGTCCAAATAAAAATATTTCTACATACTGTCTTGAGTTCTTTTACATCAGTTTAATGACTATTTGTGTATTTACATAAATCATCTAGTTTTTTAAGAATCACCGAATTCCAGCTCTAAAATAGGCAAATTTCGAAACGGTTTAGATATTAGAATAACCTATAATATCAAGAATTCTGTAAGTAAGTACATTAAAAATAGTAAAACAAAATCTGATAAGCGTGAACAATCAGGTCTATACCAACTAAATTGTGAAGATTGTGACAATAAGTATATGGATCAAACCGCCAGATATTTTGATACAATAATAGACCAGCTTTATAAACGTTTCATCAAGGGAAAAACCGAATCCAATTATGCAGGCCACTTAATTGAGACCGGTCATACCTTTGATAAAACGTTTGAAAATAAGGGTCATAAATATAATATACTGGAGTCTAGAAATAACTAAGCTCAAAGTTTTAAATTATTTGTTAAACAAGTAGAACTCAATAATTCACCTCTGTCAAATAAACTTTAACAATTTTAAGTAGTTTAAGTTTATGGCTAGTACTTAAAAAATCCCGGAGTTTTATATTTTTAAAGTTTCGGAATCATTGTATTCCACCTGGTTATATAAATACTCCTTCACTCTTTAAGTTTATTTACTGGAGATGTAACATCCGAAGAAACTACCGTGTAGCCAAATATGTTACGTGTTGTTAACAAATATAGTGAAAGTATTTGTGAAAGATAGATTTGTTTTTACATTTTACATAATTTTATTATAGATTTCCACCGAGTATCGGCGGACACAATTCTAATTCGTTAAGCACTGTGTTAATTCGATGGCAAATTGTTTTTTCCATTTTATCATTTAGTGCTAATATTCAAATTTAAATAAATTCACAAACACTCCGTATATAAAGTTAACTTTGTGTTAGGATAGATAACTTTTGTTTCTAGCTTTAACTATATTACTTCACTAGAGAATGTTTCAATGCGTATAACTTGATTTCAGTTTACAGCTTGTTGAGAATTAAATGAGGCGCTTCTGAGGAAACTTGGAAGACCTTCCATAACGTACTCGTAGACTTTACAAAGTACGTAATAATGTTCAGATAAATCTATTTGGCCGAATTTACATCCCGAGAAATATTGATATTCTTAGGAAAGATACAAAATCTAATATGTTTAATTTTTTTTTAAATATTGCTTCAATATACAGGTTTTTTAACTTTTGGCAAATTATTCCTAAATACTTTTTACGAAATGTAAAAGATAAATACATTTTTAATCGCAACGGCCATTATTATAGAAACTGGGATAATTAAGGCAAAAAACCTGTATGAAGCAACATATAAAAAAGATGTGTTAATTTAATGATGCACATTTTTCATATCGTATTCAAGATTGAATTCAAGCTGAATTTAACGATATTTTTATAAAATTGATAATTTTTCGTGAAAAATGAAACATCAAATGAAAAAGATATACGATATAACTATTTAAAAAAAAAACAATCTAGACTCACCGACAAAAAAAACAGTACCTAAAATTTGTTAACAATTTTGATATGGCATAGCTTTTTTATTTTTGATTTTATTGCAATGAATTTTTCGCTGGCCGATATACGAATTCATTAAGAATCCGCTGCAGTTTGTCGTGATGGAATTTTGGTTGCTAGAATGTTTATATACCAGGATAAGTCTAAATTATGTTTTTAGTTGTAAGTTTGAAACACCCTGTGGAAAAAACACGCCAAAAAACTCTGTTCCAACATAATTTACGTTTCCTTTATGAGCTATGAATTTTAAATCAATCGCTGCATTTGAAAACATCTTTTAATTCATACATTTAAAGTATACTGATTTAGTAATTATACTAATTACACTAAAAATTAAAATGAAAGTTAAGGGGTGTGCCGACCTGTAGCCGCCATGGCAGCCTGCATTCTTCGTGGCGACACATCAATTAGATTGAGTGTCTTTTTCGAGGAATAGCTTCATATTCTTCATTTAATGCTAATCTGAGTTCTACCAAAGTTGTATAGTCGTGATGAGCCGGTGACGAACGTGTCTTTTAATTGCATTTAATTTCAAAAATGCTCATCAATTATTGAGTTGAGATCTGGGCTGCAGTTTGATCATTCTAACCATTCTTCCTCCTCATTTCAGCATTCATACATTGTCTTGAATGAGATAAACTCTACCCCGGTGAAAGGGCCAAATGGAATAACAGCTTCCTGTAGTTTTTCTGATGGTTACTTCACTAACGTTATTCCTACATATCTGTTGTAGGTCTTGTTTTTATGAACTGGCAGTAGCTCTTCGGTCACCTAATGATTTTAGCAATGTGAAACGGATGTCAGCTAAGGTGGTTGATTTTTTTTCTTCCGGACCCTGGCCTTCTGGTATAATTTGCCGTTTCTAGATATCTATTCCAAGTATCTTGTGTCACTGATCGCGGAATTCGTACGGGCAACATAAATTTCATTACGACCATCTTATGATAAAGCGACGACGCTAACACTATTTTGATTAGATAATATTGATAACGTCACTGTCAAAATAATCTAATAAAGTAACAACTAGCTAACTTGACTATTTTACGCTGATTATTTTTATTGATATTAAAAAAATGCTGCGTTTCATTTAAAAATGCGTAGTTCGTTAAATAAACGAGATAGACGGATGGTTTAAAATTTTTTTCCATTTTTCATTTTTTTTACAGAGTGTTATAAACTTACATATAAAAACATCATTTTGACCTACCCCGGTGTATAATCATTCAAGCAAACAAAATTTCGTCACGACAAATTGCAGCGCAATCTTAATGAATTGGTTGGTCTATGGGCCGCTAAAAAAGAATTGGAATAAAATCAAAAATAAAAAAAGTCATGCAATATCAAAATTTTCAAAATAAATTAAATGCCGTTTTTTTGTCGGTGAGTTTATATTAATTGTAATCGTATATTTTAATGATGTTTTAGAATCTGCAAAGTAAATTATATAACCTTTTTCGAGATATTTAAAGCTAAATATGAACTCTTTCTAACACGAGTTATGAACAATTGATATCTAATGGAAACAAATGAAATCCATATTCTTATATTATTATTTTATAATCTTACCTAAGATTACAAAAAAAATATGTTAAAAATACACTAAAATATAATGCATATTAACATTCGCATTTATACTTCAAGGAGGTCTATTGTTTATTCAAATATTAATGTATCCTATATTACTACTTTTATTTATTTAGTATCCAATTTTTTTCTTACCTTAGGATTCATTATAAAATTAATAATAGAAAAGTAATATACAAGCATAGGCAACATTTGTTTCTATTACGTCATCAATTGATGACGCGTGCTTGAAGTTAAAAACAATTTACTTATATAAAATTTGCCTAGTTCTTTCCATAAAATTTGAATATTTAGTGAAATATTGGTCATCATCCAGGACTTTATAACGTATCTTCAACTGGATTTAAATGGAAGATACTCCTTTTTATTAGGTAGCCATAAATTTGAATAATTTCCTGAAATTTCTTTTTTATTTGAAGTTTAACTATTATTTCGAAAACAAATATGACTTTTTTATAAATATCCCAGCTACTTTTATATTTAACTTTTTTTTATCTAATTACGGAGATATAAAGCGTTTTAAGTTTTCCTTTAAATATTAAGCTAAAAACAGTTTGGACTTTAATACAGGTTTTAGATTTTCGGAAATGATTAACAAGAGTTACATCCGGTATCCGTTTTCAAAATTTAAATTGCTTTTAGGTTAATCGGGGGTGTGTACAATTTTGATTTTTGTACCGAGATCTCTAAACCCGTTATAACAAGTTTTCCTTAGCTATCGGTACTCTTGGGAAAGTAATTTTGATTGCCGGGAACGTTCAAAATGATGGGAATATAGTGAAACAGTTACTGTAAAAATTAATTTCTCAGTTTTTAAAGGTCAGAACCGGAATAAGAGTATTGATTTTTTTTTAAGTTTAAGCTAATCATGGGCCGTAAAATACAGAAAAAGCTGAAGAAACTATTTAATATAAAAATAGAACCAGAGGGGAAGACGTTTCTACGACTCCATTTTGTGCCTACACAATAAGCCTCCCTTTGTATTTTTGTTTTATATACAGAGTAAGGTATCTTATTTTAAAATTCCTCTATAGTATTTATTTAAAGATAGGAATAGACTTTATATATCAAAGAATGTATCCTGTACCTCCGGGATTTTTATCAGTTTAAACAATCATCTAGTATAAGTAGCCAGTATAAATAACTAAATATGCTGACATCAATTTATATTAATAAGATAGTGGCAGAGTAAAAGAAAATAATCAAATTACAACAATGTTTTGTTTATATCCATTTTTTTTCTTTGGAACTAGTCCTGCATTGGATTTATTCGAGCAATATAGGCAGACTTAACACTTTTTCTGGCAGTTAAGGACCTATACCATTACCATTTTAAAGCAATTTCAAAAATGCATATTACAGTTTTTTCCAAAACTACTTAATAACCTAACTAGCAGTTTAGGGCATGACGTTGATGTTTTGTGTAAGCTTTGTAATAATACTTTATTCATTGTGAAAAAAATATGGCAAGTCAGGATGAACCTTAAAAATCTTACAATTTTTTTTTTCTATTTTTTCCGATTTACTTTATAGGTAGGTATCAAAGCATAAATAACAGTATTTACTATTATTATAAAAAAACGTATCTAAGTGAGTAATGTAAAAGAAATTATATCTTTTTACTTCCCTCGTAAAAGTGAAGTATTGTAATCGTGAAAAAATCACCCTTCGAGATTTTTTTAGATCATCGTGTTTCAGGGTCCCTAGATGTCGAAAAATATGTTTTCTCAATTTCGTCGAACCGATGCATAGCTAAAAAACTACTTGATTGACGTCAAATTTTGATAAAAAATTAAGGGTCATATGGGGATGACCCGATAAAATCTTGGTAAAAATCCGAATGGCGGCCTAGTAAAATGTTAAAACAATTATTATTAAAAAACTGCTTATCCAATTTATGTCAAATTTGCATACACATCAGGTATTATGTTGTAATCAGCCGATAAAACAGCTGAAAAAACTGCTTAATGGATTGATTTCAAATTGTGTGCCATAACTAATTGTGGTATAGGGATCAACTATAGTAAAATTGTGGTACTAATTCAAGATGGCCGAAGAAAATGGCGGCCAAATATAATGTTTGTGATGTGAAAAAATCACTTTCTCAATTTTTACATATGTTCACGTTTTAAAGTTCCTAGATGCCAAAATATATGTTTTATCAATTCCTTCGGTCCGTCTATCGATCTGTCTGTCTGTCAATTCGCGGCATGGCTTAAAGGCTAGTTACCCGATTGAAAAATTGGAGATGATGAATTCTGAATTCAAGATGGCCGAACAAAATTTGTAATCGTGAAAAAAATTACCCTCTCAGGTTTTACATATCTTCATGTTTTCGCGTTCCTAGATGCTAAAAACCCGTTCTATCGATTCCGTCGGTCCTTCTGTCGGTCTGTCTGTTAAAAACTACTCACCAGAGTGACTTCAAATTTTAGGGGTCATATGGGGATCACCTAGTAATATTTTGGTAAAATCCAATGTTAAAAACATTATTTCTAATAAACTAATGCAATTTACCTCAAATTTTGCATAAAATTAACATTTTGATATGAATCCAGTATAGCAAAACAAAATAGCGGTCTAATAAAGTATTTTAAAAATCGGCCAAGAATTAAATGTAGTATGGAGATAAACTGGTAAATTTTTGGTACGAATTTAAGATGGCGGCCAAACAATTTTTTTTTTAAATCAACGTAAAAAGTGAAAATGGGATAAACTGGTACGACTTCAACATGACGTAACAAAATAACGGTATGTGTCAATCTAAAAACTAGTTATTTGTCTTAAAATGTGCCCTAAAGTCAAGTATGGCTTAAGTAGAAAGAAACTGGTAAAATATTGGCGGGAATCCAATATGATTTAATAAATTGGCGATCAATAAAAATATTTGAAAAGGCAGCATATGTAACACATAAATTGGGTCTCACTTCGCTATTCTTAACAAATGAAAAAAAATCATAAGGAGGAAAGTTCTGGATAAAGGAAATTTACCGATTTTTTTAGATACTTACAACAGTAGTAAATTGGAAAGTTCATTATATCGCTTTTCTTATAAACAGATACCTATTTTTTTTTTTGCAAAAGGAATAAATTCATAGGCTTTTATCATTTTTGTGGATTTTGTATTAAGACAAATAGATATAATTTCAGACATTTTAACACGAATACTTTTTAAAAAATATTTTTTATTTCAGGTACCGTCATTCAATGGGTCAAGTCACCTCCGCTATCGTGGCCTGGCAGAAACCTCTTTAACTTGGTTGGATTTAGAAATTACATTCAAACCAACAACTTCTGATGGACTAATAATATACAATGGACATAGAATAGACGGAACAGGGGACTTTATGGGATTGTATCTTAATGATGGATTTATAGAATTTGCATACGATTTGGGCACGGGAGCAGCCATAATTCGCAGTCATGATCGCGTCGAACTTAATGAATGGCACGAGGTATGCATTTAAAGTCACAGTAAATAAATTTAATAATTTTTTTTGACGATTTATTGAAATACATATAAATAAAACTAAAAATATTACAATTAAATATTATCTATATAGAAACTAACTAAAATTAGAGAAAAGGTAACCTACTAGTTGGCACAGTTGATTTTGAGTAATCAGTCTTCTAATCCCACCTCACGATTAATAGTTTTGGTGTTTTTCTAAATGATTCACTTTGAGGTTTTTTTATTTCATAAGGAATATTATGGTACATGTATTTAAAAGCATTATAGAACATACAAATTTAAAAGATGATTTATATTTTTCTGTTTAAAGAACAGGAATAAATATTATTTTGAAATTGAATATTTCCATATAAATAGTTAGACAACAAATTGTTTGAACAAATTAATAATAATTTAGATTTACTTCCATTAATTTTTAACCCACGGTTTTTAATGTTTCTACATATATTAAAAATGTCTTAATTTATTGAATTAACAAAATATATTATATTTTCAAAATTAATTTTATGATAAATTTGAGTATCATCTGCAAATGATAAAAGGTTACCATGTTTAACTGACAAATAAAAAATGCGTAAACAATAATAAGCAATATGCCAAGTACAGACCCTGAGGCACTCCTTTATGTATCGATAGCATATTAGAAGTATGAAATATTGAATCGTTAGAAATTCTAATAAACTGATTACGGTTTGAAAGGTAATTAATCAACCATTGACATGTCTTTTCACTGAAACCTAAGTATTTAAGTTGGGTAAAAGCATCTTATAATTTAAAGAGTCACAAGCTTTAGCTAGATTCAGTAATATTACATTAGTAGCAAATCTAGTAACTCAATTTTCTGAGCTACATTAATTATCTGGTAAAATATTATGTGTATTAATATAATGTATAATTTGTTTAAATATATTGCTTTTTAGATATTGTTGAAAGTAATGCAATAGGACGAAAATCGCATACTTCAGGTGCAGTATTTATTTTGGGTATTGGAATAATGGTGCTATTTTTCCACATATCTGCAAAATAATTATTTAATACTCACATTGATTAATATGAGTAAGAGCATCCAAACAATCACATTTATTTTAATATCAGATATAATTTTTAAAACCTCATAATTGTATACCGTATTTAAAGTGGGAGGATTTTTATTTATAATTTGAGTTAATTTTTGTGTTAAGTAAAATATAATTAAGTCTTTTTCAGGCAATAAATTACCTGAAGAATTTATAAAATAATTATATTTATTTTATAAATTATAAAATTTTAAGCTGAAGGAAATTCACTTATAGATCTCGACTGTTTTAACTTAATATTATATTTTTAATATATTTCCAATATTATTTGGGGTTAGTTGAATTTGGATTATATTTTAAAAATGCTTTTTTCTCCTTTTTTATGTCTTTCGATAAATATTTTTTTTTAATTTACATAATACTCCCATGACGATTGAGTTTTTTGTTTATGGTATTTCTGTAATGCTTTCTTTTTCAATTTTATCATTTCTTTTATATTACGATTACTTGTAATCCATTGACGACATTTTTTATTCTTAATTAATTGAAGTGGAGCATGGATATTAAATAGATTGATTATTTTATTATTATTAAATATTCAATTTTCAATTCAAAATTATCAGGAACTTTCCCTAATTCCAGTTAGTGTTTGATGTTTGACAAATGGGTATTTAATAAATCAAAATTAATATTATTATAATTTCTAAAATACTTCATTTGACAAGGAGTGTTAAATTGAACTATAATAATACAAACAATCATTTCATAACTAGTTAACTTAATTAATTAAATTCGATTGTTTAGGTCTCTATGACCTGAAAATAATTTTATTCATTTTTTTTTCTGAAAATAATAACTTTTTTTACTGAAAACTTTCATATTTAGATTATATGTTGCATTTAGAATAATAAAAACATTTTTTAGGTTTTTGCAAATCAATAAGAAATACTTAATTATACCACCGAATATTGACACGACTTAATATTCGGTGACTATACTTTGTCAAGTTATTTGGAATGCAATCTAGAAAATAATAAAAATAAAAACGAGCAGATTCTGCACCATTTTTTGAAATATTCAGGTTTGCTGTGTTTAACATTTATAAATATATGTAACTACTGGCTTTTTCGCAGCTTCAAAAAAGAATATTTTAAGAGATTATATATTTCGACATGTAGCAGTTTCGAAGCATATAATAAATAGCATCATCAATAGCCCATCAATCAAAGAAAAATAATTTAAATAGAAATAAATAAATATATTGGAAAATTAAATTTGTCAATCTGTTTGACATCAAACATTTTTTAGGCTTCATGTCAAACAAATTGACAAATTTTATTTTTTAGTACTTTAAATGCTATTTTACTATAATTATTAGCTACTTGAGATAAATTATTTACATCTATATGACTAAATTCAGTTTTAATTAAAGATCTAAAGATTTTACTTATGTAAAAAATGCGTTTTTAATAACTTCTTTAACAAAAACATACGTAAAGCAGCTTCTTCTGGTCCGTATAACCTACAAAACAACAAAAACCGCAATACGTAAAAAATTACGAAAATTTGTAATTTTACTTATATTTAAGGAATTTTCAATTTGAAAACTGAATCGTCTGTAGTTTTTGTGGAAATCATCTAACTCAAATGTAATATTTTATTAAATATAAGTTTTATTATTCACTTCAAAATGGCACTAAAAATTACTTATAGTTTTGTATTTTTTTATAGCATTTTTTTAATTAAATGTATAAAAAACGCGGTTATACTCAAAAGGAATATCAAATAATTATAAAAGCCTATTTAATAAAAAAAGGGTTATACTGAATAATATTTTAAACAAATTGCATTTTACTTTCAAGTAGTATTTATTCAGGAAAAAGGATTATTATTAAATGTTTTAATATAAAATAAAATGTATTTTCTTAAAAAATAAAATATTATGTTATATAATCCACAAAATAAGCTTTTGAAATCATTTGGTTTTCTTTTTGAATATAATTTGTTTTTTCTCTGCATTTACTTAAAAACCAAATTTTCTCAAAATTTATATTTTTCATAAAATTGGAAATTAAATGTACTTTTTTATTTACTCAATAATATTTTGTGTCACGCTCTAAAGTCTTTTCTGAAAAAGCTAAAACTTTTTAATTTTGACCAAAAATCGCCTTTATTATAATTTAGAGCATCCTTTCATTATTAAATAGGAATCGCTTGGCCCGAACCATTGAATAAATAAACTTACATAAAACAGCCTAGCCGTGACCTTGACAGGACCGAGAAGGTCCAAAGCGACGGCCTGTCAAAATGACAAAACCTTGTTTCCGATTTTCAGTAGCGTATCCACTTTGATTTTTACATTGAAATTTAGAAAGTAATTTGAACGCTTGTACTTTTGAAAGAGAATTATGATTAAGATATGGACTAAATTAAACAAGCCAATTAGTGTGATACATTATTTCAGGTGCCAATTTAACAAAAAATTGGTAAAACATTAAAAATCATGTCTTTAACAACTCACTTCCAATCCAATGTTATAAAAGTAACACTACCTTTAAACATTCCGATTTGTAAATTAGTGCCGTCTGCGTCTGTGAAACGAAGGTTATATAGCTAACAGTAGTAAACAGAGTTCCTACAGAACAATATTCAACAAATACCTCTAGTTATGATTCTTATTTCGAGATGCAATAACACTTGAAAAATTGTTGAGATATTAAAAGCCAAACTAACAAATTTCCACCATAATAATGTTTCAACACTCTACATGTATTTTAGTACAAGCTTTAATAAACATAAACATGGAACTTGACTTGACATATTCTATACAACTGGCTTCAAAAATAAAGTTTATGATTTAATTGAATTTTCCAAATATTCAAAGTACTATATATTTTTTAATACAAACGTAGCTACTTGTTTCGGCAAAATAGGTCATCGTTAGAACATAATTTACCTTGTTAATGGCAAAAGTAAACATGAATTATTCTACAGCTCATATTTTTTTGTTTGCCTTTACAAATAACATTTGTTGAGAAATATAATCAAACTGTTTCCCCTTCAGCACAGTACCAAAATAAAATGTTGGACATTAAAACTTATTTTGTCCCAGGAAATTGTTTCTAGAAACTCATAACTTTTTTTTTTCATTTTAAAACATTCTTAAGATAATTTAAATGTTTTGGCCTAACAAAATATTACATGAAATATTACGCTACTGTTTGCCACTTTAAGATTTATGATTTTCATTATAAAAACAATTATGAACTGACCATTTTTTGTATTCATGACAACACAAACTACCAAAAATGTGTTTGTTACGATTTATAACATAAAACACAACTTATCAATCAACTTTTATACTAATACGATGTGAATATTATTTATGAACTGCTAAAACTTAAGCTTAAATTTGCAAAAGCCACGGTTTGACAATACACGTCAACAAACTAAAACGTAAACATCGGAAAAACAACGTCCCAAAAATGACGTAGTTCCGTCAAAAGCCTACTAATTTAACATAAGGCTCTTTCCTGTTGTCTATTTATTCAAAGGCCCGAACGGATTGTCCACTGTTCTGTTGAAGAAGAGCAGCTCTATTTTGCCAATACATTATAACTCATATTTAAAAAAACATTGCAGTTAGATGAATTTCTCAAATATTGGAACTCGAAGTATACAACTTCAATATATAAATCTAAATGTAAAGGCAAAATCGTAAACTATGGACCTAGTGTATTGAGTACAATCCCGAGAGTTTTTGAGAATAAAATAATAAATTCTGTGTCAATAAATTCATAGGAACTGAATGTGTCGTATTATGTAAACTTTCTGAAGCAAAAACCGCTTGAAAAGCAGGTTACAGGTTGATGCGTTTTATATCGGTTTTTCCAAGGCGTTTGACGAAGTAGACCAAAATGCCAACGTCAGAATTAATAATGCTTTGGAAAGAGAGAAAATTGAGAACATTTTCCTGAAATTCAAAACTATGTTGCAACGTCAACTGTTTTTAAATATCTTATTTTTTACGTTTATCTTTAAAACGATGGAAAAGAAGGTGGACGGAAGAATTAAAGCCTGGGTTATAGATTGAAAACGTTTGCGTCTTGCTTCGCCGTTTGCGCTGTTCTTGAAGTTTACTTAACGCAAAGCAATCGCTTGGTTATATTTTTGCCGCCATCCGTTTGAGTTTCCGCTAGCCGTCGAAAAGATTGCGATCTTTAACTTTGACGGAAACGGAAGATTTTAGGGGACCTTTTAAAACGTTCGTCCTTCGTAATAAATTTGACAATATATATAAATATATACATAACATCCCCGTCTATTTAAAAAAAACTGCTTGGGGTCATTGTCTTTAATTTTAAGAAAATGCTTTTACGAGTTTTGAGTAGTTCCAACCCAATTAACAGGCCAAAGTAGTATGGCTTATTTAGCAAAAATGCTGCTCTTACATTCTATCTAAATACATACATTTTATTAATATTTCAATAAGATTATTTTATCAATATATCAATCTTGGTTATTTAACAAATATTTTTTTAACACTTTTTTAAATTTATTTACAGAATTTGTGGCCTAATAGATGGTTTTAATTTCTTAGACCATTATAAAACACCGACCTTTAGCTCTTTTTAGGTTAAAACTTTGACAGTTTCTAGTGTCATATGCGTGATTTTGACAATTTAGTATGACAAAATTACATAAATGTTTCGGAAGAAAATTATTTTGAATTTCATATATAAATATGCAAACAAGAAAAAATATTAAATTTTTGACATTTAACCATTGTAATTTTTTTAACATGATTGATATCTTTGTATATTTATTCATGCCTAAAATTATATGCATTGCTTTGTTTTGTAATATTTGTAATCTGTTTTTAATACCTTCATTGACATTATATAACATTTTTGAACAGTACAGGTAATGAGGTAAAATTATTGTATAATATATCATCTTTTTGGAAAAATAATTCAAAACTTTACTAATTCTTTTTAAATAGTTTGTTTTTTGCGAAATTTTAGAAATTACTTTTTCAAAATAAATGTCAAACTTTAAATTTGAATAAATTAAAATGCCTAAGTATTTAAAAGAAGTAACCATTTCTAAACTTCCATTATCAATTATAATTATTTCCAAGTATCATATATTTGGTTTTTGATACATTTAATTTTCATTTATTTACTTTAAGCCAATTCCATAAAAGTTTCAACTCAAAATTTAACTTATTTGTAATGTTATTAATATCCATTTCGTTTAAATATATTAAGGTATCATCAGCAAATAACTGAATTTTACAAGAATTTAAATTATTAGACATATCATCTATATACAAAACAAATAATAAACGATCCAAAATACTTCCTTGTAGAACACCAATGTTGTTTGAAATCTTTTGAGAAAATTTGTTATTAATTTTAGTTTTCCGTGTTCTACTTTCCAAGTAATTTTTTAGGCTTTTAAAAACTGAACCCCTAAAACCATATTGATATAGTTTACATAATAATCTTTTTCTGTCAATTGTTTCAAATACTCGTTTGAAATCGAAGAACATTGCTGTAACAGTTTCCTTTTTATCTAAACTCCTTTTCAGCTCCCAATTACATACTGTATTGCAGTTTCAGTTGAATGTTCTTTTCGGAAATCAGCTTGAAGGTGTATCAAAATTTAGTTTTCTTCAGTGAATTGTAAAATTTGGTCATAAACTATCCGTTCTGAAAGAAATAACACATTTATAGGTCTTAATTCATTCAATTTCTTAGAACTTTTGATTTTTGGAACTGGAGTTATATCCGAACATTTCCGTTCATCTGGTATTTCCCCATTTTTTAAACATAAATTTATAAAATTTACTATTCTGCTTCCAAGCACTTCAAATGTCTTTCATGACAATTTATGAAAGAATTTTCGAATGGTTATTATTAGATTTTAATTTACAAACGAGTTTTTTCAGTTTACTTATATATATATATATATATATATATATATATATATATATATATATATATATATATATATATATTAACGTAACGAAAAGTTTGGCAAAAGCCACGGTTTGACAATACACGTCAACAAACTAAAACGTAAACATCGGAAAAACAACGTCCCAAAAATGACGTAGTTCCGTCAAAAGCCTACTAATTTAACATAAGGCTCTTTCCTGTTGTCTATTTATTCAAAGGCCCGAACGGATTGTCCACTGTTCTGTTGAAGAAGAGCAGCTCTATTTTGCCAATACCTTATAACTCATATTTAAAAAAACATTGCAGTTAGATGAATTTCTCAAATATTGGAACTCGAAGTATACAACTTCAATATATAAATCTAAATGTAAAGCCAAAATCGTAAACTATGAACCTAGTGTATTGAGTACAATCCCGAGAGTTTTTGAGAATAAAATAATAAATTCTGTGTCAACAAATTCATAGGAACTGAATGTGTCGTATTATGTAAACTTTCTGAAGCAAAAACCGCTTGAAAAGCAGGTTACAGGTTGATGCGTTTTATATCGGTTTTTCCAAGGCGTTTGACGAAGTAGACCATGAATCCAGTAGTCAACCATTTCTTTTATTTTGTAAAATGAAAGTAGAAGCCAAAATGCCAACGTCAGAATTAATAATGCTTTGGAAACAGAGAAAATTGAGAACATTTTCCTGAAATTCAAAACTATGTTGCAACGTCAACTATTTTTAAATATCTTATTTTTTACGTTTATCTTTAAAACGATGGAAAAGAAGGTGGACGGAAGAATTAAAGCCTGGGTTATAGATTGAAAACGTTTGCGTCTTGCTTCGCCGTTTGCGCTGTTCTTGAAGTTTACTTAACGCAAAGCAATCGCTTGGTTATATTTTTGCCGCCATCCGTTTGAGTTTCCGCTAGCCGTCGAAAAGATTGCGATCTTTAACTTTGACGGAAACGGAAGATTTTAGGGGACCTTTTAAAACGTTCGTCCTTCGTAATAAATTTGACATTAATATATATATATATATATATATATATATATATATATATATATATATACATAACATCCCCGTCTATTTAAAAAAAACTGCTTGGGGTCATTGTCTTTAATTTTAAGAAAATGCTTTTACGAGTTTTGAGTAGTTCCAACCCAATTAACAGGCCAAAGTAGTATGGCTTATTTAGCAAAAATGCTGCTCTTACATTCTATCTAAATACATACATTTTATTAATATTTCAATAAGATTATTTTATCAATATATCAGTCTTGGTTATTTAACAAATATCTTTTTAACACTTTTTTAAATTTATTTACAGAATTTGTGGCCTAATAGATGGTTTTAATTTCTTAGACCATTATAAAACACCGACCTTTAGCTCTTTTTAGGTTAAAACTTTGACAGTTTCTAGTGTCATATGCGTGATTTTGACAATTTAGTATGACAAAATTACATAAATGTTTCGGAAGAAAATTATTTTGAATTTCATATATAAATATGCAAACAAGAAAAAATATTAAATTTTTGACATTTAACCATTGTAATTTTTTTAACATGATTGATATCTTTGTATATTTATTCATGCCTAAAATTATATGCATTGCTTTGTTTTGTAATATTTGTAATCTGTTTTTAATACCTTCATTGACATTATATAACATTTTTGAACAGTACAGGTAATGAGGTAAAATTATTGTATAATATATCATCTTTTTGGAAAAATAATTCAAAACTTTACTAATTCTTTTTAAATAGTTTGTTTTTTGCGAAATTTTAGAAATTACTTTTTCAAAATAAATGTCAAACTTTAAATTTGAATAAATTAAAATGCCTAAGTATTTAAAAGAAGTAACCATTTCTAAACTTCCATTATCAATTATAATGTTTTTATTAATATTTAAATTATTGTTTCCAAGTATCATATATTTGGTTTTTGATACATTTAATTTTCATTTATTTACTTTAAGCCAATTCCATAAAAGTTTCAACTCAAAATTTAACTTATTTGTAATGTTATTAATATCCATTTCGTTTAAATATATTAAGGTATCATCAGCAAATAACTGAATTTTACAAGAATTTAAATTATTAGACATATCATCTATATACAAAACAAATAATAAACGATCCAAAATACTTCCTTGTAGAACACCAATGTTGTTTGAAATCTTTTGAGAAAATTTGTTATTAATTTTAGTTTTCCGTGTTCTACTTTCCAAGTAATTTTTTAGGCTTTTAAAAACTGAACCCCTAAAACCATATTGATATAGTTTACATAATAATCTTTTTCTGTCAATTGTTTCAAATACTCGTTTGAAATCGAAGAACATTGCTGTAACAGTATCCTTTTTATCTAAACTCCTTTTCAGCTCCCAATTACATACTGTATTGCAGTTTCAGTTGAATGTTCTTTTCGGAAATCAGCTTGAAGGTGTATCAAAATTTAGTTTTCTTCAGTGAATTGTAAAATTTGGTCATAAACTATCCGTTCTGAAAGAAATAACACATTTATAGGTCTTAATTCATTCAA
This sequence comes from Kuschelorhynchus macadamiae, assembly GCA_030620095.1. NCBI lineage: Eukaryota > Metazoa > Arthropoda > Insecta > Coleoptera > Curculionidae > Kuschelorhynchus > Kuschelorhynchus macadamiae. Next base: position 2,358,011 of record JAUTXW010001141.1, on the reverse strand, counting down.
TTTCTTAGAACTTTTGATTTTTGGAACTGGAGTTATATCCGAACATTTCCGTTCATCTGGTATTTCCCTATTTTTTAAACATAAATTTATAAAATTTACTATTCTGCTTCCAAGCACTTCAAATGTCTTTCATGACAATTTATGAAAGAATTTCCGAATGGTTATTATTAGATTTTAATTTACAAACGAGTTTTTTCAGTTTACTTATACTTATATATATATTAACGTAACGAAAAGTTTGCAAAAAATGTTTAGGATCTGGTAATTTTAGACATATTTCTTCGTTTCCAGATTATACTGTGTATTCAATTTCTTCAATACTTTGGAAAAAATATTTATTCTCTGATATCATTTTCAAAAATAATTTCGTTTATTTCCGATTTCTGTTTCGGTTTTACTAAATTTTTTAAGGTTTTCCACATTTTTTTTTACTATTATTTTTGTTTTCTTCAATTGATTTCTGATAATATGACCTTTTTTCAGTTCTTAAATTATTGACATATTGATTTCTAGACGTTTTGTATTTCTCTCAATCTTCTATGTTTCTAGTAAAAGCAAAGTTTTTGTAATATAAATCTCTTGATTGTTATTAAATTTAAATTTAGAATATTTCTAGACCAAATACACTTATTTAATTCTTGCAAAAGTTTTTGTATTAACTTCATAATTTTTGTCAAAGGCTTGTTTTCTTCTACACCTACAATTTTTGCATATATCCAGTCATGATCACTTATCTTGGGGAATTTTTTAACATCTGCTTTAATAGAATGATCATTTGGTATTAAAAGGTCAATCAAAGTTTTTGAATTTTTAGTTATGCGGGTATATTGTTTAATAAGTTGTTTAAGCCCATATGAGTTGATTATTTGTTTCAATTTTTTTACATAAAAATCATCATTTACAAAATTTATATTGAAATCACCTATGTGAATTACTCTATTGTCATTATCCTAAAAATATATACATTGATTTTGAAAAAACTCCAAAAAGTCGTTTACATTTCCACTTGGTGATCGGTAGTAGAGACATAAACGTAAAACCATTTTATTGAACTAAGCTTGAATACCCAATTGTTGTTACATTACACAATTTCAGACAGAGGCGTCAGGAGTACCCCAAGTGCTGGATTTAGAACTATTTCTATTCTTTGCATTAATTAATAATTTCAATACTTGTTCTCTAGTTACCAGTTTGCAGACTTTATAGTAAGTTCACAATCAGATTAAATCATCTAGTGGAAACTGTGTAGAAATGAGATGGATTTAAATATGGATATCATTCAATTGCCTTTATTCGTAGTACTTAGAGACAATAAATTAAAAATTGCCTCACGATCGATAATAAATTAAGTTTTATGCCTCATATTAAGGTTATAGTTTCTAAAGCACTTTGAATTTTAGAGTGTTGCAAAATTGTATTAAATTTTGAAGTTTGTCTTATATAAAATGTCTCTATGTTTTAGTAGTCAGTGTGTGGAATATGCTTCCTATGAGTGGTCTCCTTATTATCGGGTTCAGCGAAAGTTCCCCTATTTCCTCAAGTATAAATTTAATTTAGTCCGCAGTTTCCAATACCCTGATCTCGAACATCATATTGACAACTATAAAATTGAAATTATAATTTTTCTAAGAGCTAATGGCCCATGCCTGTTAATTAATTAAATGATCTGTATATCTATAAAAGTAAATTTTACGTTTTTTTTTAATTTTCTGCTTGTGACGAGATACCTCTATTTAAATAAATTTTGCCTAAAAAATTCCACTAAAGTGACACACATTCTGTAACAGTACAAGTTAGTGTTCAGACGTCATATAGAAATTTGTATGACTTTCACTCTGGAAAATTGCGTCCCTTTTGGACATATTTTATTTTTAATGCACCTCCAGTAAGTGTTAAGTGTTATATAGAAAATTGGCTATTAGAGAAGTTGATTTTAGCCCTGCGATAAAGGTGCACCTTGAGAAAAGTCATGTGCTACTTGAAGTTTCCGACATCAAAAGGTAAGTCATTTTAGTGGCCCATCTATTAATTTCTTTGCGAAAAGTGTTAATAAAAAATAAAGGTGTTTCTATTCACAAGCAAAACCATAAAAACTCAATATATTTATTATGTAATACGGTCCTAACTATATAAAAGTAATAAAGAATATTAATAAAAAAATTAATTCATATTAGAGAATTTAAATTATTTGGTCTTTTGCAGGCTAAACTATTTAGAAAGTATTTAATATATTTATATGCCAACGTTCGTTAAAACTTTTCCCCTTATCCAATAGTCCATTTTCAAAGTTTGTTAACGTTCTGATATTTGGGAACATTCATTAAAAGTTATGGGAAGCATTGAAAGGTTGCACTAAATCTGATTTTCTGGAAGTTAATAGCTATTTCATAGATAATAAATTTAACATGTCGCTACTTTCTTATCTTTGCGTACATTCGATACCTACTGTTAACAGTAGATATATAGGAAGCGTTTCCACTACAATGGCTTGATTACTGATATTAACGATCCATTTACTTAATTAAAAGTTTTTTCAATTGTTGAGATAAATTGTGAGTTATTAAGGTGATATCTCTAAAACCCTAAAGCCATAATATGTGATGAATCAATTGAATTCCCGTTTTTTTTTTTACTTTAAATTTTATTTTTATCTTAGATACAAAGTGCTTTTTAGAGATCAGCATTGACAATTTAGTTTGTTCTGAACCCGTAAATGTCGAAACTAATTTTATATATCATAATTATTCAGTCACTGAAAAATAAACGTAATATTGATATTTATTACTGACAGATTTAATTCCAATCTGTAAGCGATGTACGGATATATCCTCCAGAAAATGTAAACGCTTTGTTTTAATCAAGTCACTTTTTCTTTACCCTTTGTTCATTACTAACACTCGTTGCCATTCTTAATAGGCGTCGCAAGAGAAGACAAAAGGAAAAAATCTGACAGTACAGTTCTGACAATCAAAAAATAAAACGTTTAATTTCAGTGCATATTTAGCATTGCGTAGCTGCATTGTAATATGTGGATGTAACTAGATAATTTATATAAAGCCTGAGAAAATACGAATTTAAGGAGGCATATTACGCGGTGCTATAATATTTATAGCGATGTAGAACAAGTTACACAATTACATTAATAATTTAACCGTTACTTATAACTTAAATAACTAATGTAGAAAGTTGCCAAATAACAAACAGTAATTTGGTATTATCAGTTTTTTATATTGAAAATCTGTAAAAATATTTAGATGTAATTTTTGTATGTTATTAATAATCATGAAAAGCTAGTTGTGTTACAAAATCAAAGGCCTTGTCCATAGTCTTTATAGATTTTGGAAGTCCATTTTGTGTAACCCTAGGTAAACACCGCGTAGTGTAGATAAAGGCATACATTTGCAGTTTTGTTTATTACGCGACAAAAGCTATTCATTTATGTCACGGCCGTTGTTCCCAAATAAATAGTGATAACGGTACAAACTTTATTGGGGCAACGAAATCCCGGCGGTCGCCAGCGAAAAATTAAACAACAAAGCAGTGGAACAACCCAGACCGGCGGTGCTAAATAGTAAGGTCAGATCCACGGCACCTAAGAAAGGATTCATGTTGGTAAATGCACAAGGGGTTTCACAAATGAAGATCAAACGAAGTGTCTTAAATCAAAATCGCAGATAAAGAATTTGAGGTAGAAATGGATTTAAAGCACGACACAGGGGACGTTTTCTTTGACCTTTGGCTCGATGGTATAACAATAAAGTCATTTAATTTTCAAAGGTCATTTAGGTGTACACGAGACCCACAGGCAACAAAGTCATTCCTCCGTATTAAAGGTCTATATCTGGATATCAGGAACCTAGCTACTAAAATTCTCGAGCTAGAAGCCCTACTTTCTGAATAGAAAACTGAAATTCTTATTTTATCCGAACATTGTTACAAATTAATAAACTGTCACTGCGATCGCACGATTCACCCGGGTTGTGGTGTATGCATTTTTCTAAGCGACTCTTTAAATTTTAATGTGGACACTATCTTAGACCTTGAAAATATATTGAGGGACAGCTCCGCTCGATTTGGTTTTTGTACCATGAAATATAGACAAATTATTGTGCATACTGTCAATTAATTTATCCCCAATTTAAAACACCCCAACAAGTGTAACTTATCACTATTCCGCATTACTAGACAATATAATAACAAACTAAAGCCGTTACTCACTATACGGTTTGATTCGCCAATTCACAAGAATTGACAAATATTTCATCTACACTGTGTATCAATTTTTATTAAATTCGTTGGCATGGATTTCATGCATTTCAGTGTTTGACAATACTCAAAAATCAGAAGATTTTATGTGGACTCAATTACGCATGGTTCGCCGAAGTCAAAGCCTACTTTGATGATTTACCCAAAAGCCGGAATTGCCAGGCAATGAATCGAACCGATGAACCGGCTCTTCAATACTTTGCGGACCAATCAAGGAATAATGAGTAGCGGGCTTTAGGCTCAAGCAAGGTTTCGGTTTGTGACATGGCCATATCAGACCATATATACTGCTAAAAAATAATTTAAAAAAATATTTATATTTATAGATATGCTGGTTCACAGACCTTAAAGTTTGCTTAAAAATATAAGTTTTTTAACAAGCAGGTAGCTTACCATTTTCTTGAATCGATGAGTGTTTAGGGTACCCTGAATTAATTCTAAATTGGTTCTAGATTTCTTGCTATGATTTATTGAATCACTTCGTTACATTAAAGCAGAAAATATTTATTTTGGCGGGTTTTAAATTTAGTTTTTAATACACTAACTTTTATGCGTTGCTTCCTCGTACGTGGCTTGATGAATAAGAAGGTTTCATTTTCATTAATTCTTCGGCACATAAGCGCCAGTCATGTAGGTCAAGGGAATTGCTTGACTAGGTGTTTTTTATGTATGTATTTAGATTTAAGAAGATAAATTATTCTTTTATTTTACTATATTAAGATTAAATTTAATAATTATAAAATTAATATTACATTTGAACATACTCACTCATTAATTTTGCAAAATTATGAAATAATTTATGGTGATGTTGATGTATGTATCTTGCTAAGCGACTCTTTTAATTTTAATCTGTACGCTATGTTAGACCTTCTTAGTATATCAATGGACAGCTCTGATGAATTTGAAATTATTAAATTCGTTTTCCTATTTTATTAAAACTAGTGAAACCAAGTGAAGAGGAATATCTATACTTTGTCATTTGGCCATTTGTTGTAGAATATGCAGTTATTCTGCATGCTCTGTGTAAGCGGAATATCTATTAAGTCGGTTAATTTTTAAAGAAAAGAGATCTGGATCGAATAAACAGGTTAACAGTTCTAATGTTAAGAAGTGACCTGGAGTTAGGACATTATATTCATTGCGATTCAAACTACTAACGCACAAGGGCCCTGCATTTAAAAGTGATTCTATTTGAATTACAACGGTTCTTAATCCTTCGTGTGTTAAAATATGTGCATGAATTATACAGGCTAAATGTATTTTAACAGACTTAATACCTGCTTCATGCAGGTCTCCAAAATGAGGTGCTTGAGGAGGGATAAATAACCATTTAATATTTTCCTGAGGCGTTTTTCAAAAATTTTAATAAATTTTCTGTGGGCAAATCTGTGCTTAGTTCAATATGGATAGCTTTTGTTGCGTAACAAACAGAAATGAAAATGTATGTTCCTCCTTGGAGTTACGGTGTTTTACTATGGTTACAAAAAATAGACCTCCAAAATCTATAAACACTATGGAGAAGGCTTTTGATTCTGTAACACGACTAACTCGAAAGTTACCCATTTGAGGTGTTAGAGTTACAGCATTCAAATGCGAAAAGTTTAAGCATTTCTGCAATTTTTTTTTCTAATTGCTCCGCACAAGGGAAGTATCCAATAATTTTTCTCTAAAAGAAATTACATTGTTTGTAATCCAGGATGGTATTATTTTTTATGAATCTACTCTATTATTAGATCTGTTAGGCGATAAGGAAGAGGTAAAATAATTGAAAATGTTTATCGTAATTTAATAAAGAGTTTTGCAAGACTTTCCACCCGCAGAATATTGTTCGTTTTTAATTTCTGCTGCAAATAGTAGATTTTCTGTATTTTGAATTAATAAAGTAAGAGCCTATTTGTAAATCGTAGTTTTAAGAATTATTAAAAATATTACTCTTGGGATTTTTTAGATTACAAATTAATCTTTGAACATTGCATATGATTCGCGTTTTGACGATCTGGGAATTTTTCTGACAAATAATATATACGTTTTATTGAATGAAACTTTGAAAGAGCTGTCTTGTTTGCTTCATATTTTACGTCAGGAATTAACCTCTTATGATTAATTTTAGAAATAGGCCATTGTTCAGTTGGCAATTGTAAGAATTCTGGGTCAGTTCACCACTGTAAATAACTGACAAACTCTGTTGGAAACTTACCCCTAGATGCACAGTCAGCAATGTTTATAGGTGTCTGGATATGATTCCAAATTGCACTAGACAATTTTTCTTCTAATTTAGAAAGCAATAGAGCGGAGCATAATTCTATTCTTGGAACTGTTAGGCGTTTTAGAGGTACTAATTTTGACTGAGCGGCAAGTCATAATTTCATTTTTACAGGTTATGCGAATGAATGCGGAAGCGACGCAGCTTATACTTTCAATGAACCATCGCTAAAGCAATATAATTGAAAACGTAATGCGTTTCACATTATATATATCGCGGAATTTGTGTAGAACTTAAAGCAGCTAATTCATTTTTAAAAGTTTACTACTGAATTAATATGTTTTTCGGTGGTGTGTCATCTCAGTCTAATTTTAAAATCCAAATATGCTGAATTAAAATTTTAGCAAAAACATTTATTAGTATTAAAAAACCAAGTGGAACAAATAGAGTGAACTGGATTTATAGAGTAGAAAGATACATCGGTATTTGGATTTCACTTTAGCCCTTCAATTTTTATTGTACGTGTAGAATCCAATTCTAATAAAAAGACTTCGTTTTGAAGGAGTTTTTTGAGCAAATTAGATATAAATTCTGTACTATTACGAGTCCATTTCCTTAATTCAAAACCACTTTTTTTAAGTAAAGATATTAACTAATTTTGAAGTACTAAAGAGTTAACAAGATCTTTACACGAGGTTGCCAGATCATCAATATAGACATCAGACCTCAAAATTTGTGAAGCAAGTTCGTCATTTTTTTGTTTATCATAAGCCAACTGATTCTTTGAAACTGATTAGCGCGATCTGGATTTAACCAGATTTGTAAATATATACTTTGAATATCTGGGGTTATTGCGATCGGATTTAATCTAAAATTTAAAATCATTGTGTTGATACCATTCTGCAGTTTAGGCCCGATAAGAAAAGTTTTTGTAGTAATGACAAGAGGTCTTATTCTTATTACACAGTGATAAAATTGCAATATTGAAGTTCCTGATGTTTTATTAATCATTTTTCTATAGAATAAAACCCACTTAAGGCTGGTATACGATTTTTTTTCAAATTTTGAAAAGTACGAAAAGGTAATAATACTACATAGCTTCCAGAGTACGTGCGATAAGTAAAACGGGAATAAATTTCCTCACATTTTATTTCATCGAGCGATAAGATTAATTTTGTCAGTAATTGCCAAAAATGTATTTAGCGATTAATTTAATAAATTTTGTTTTTCGGTTGTAAAAATGTATTTAGGTATATATTTAAGTTTTTGTTTTATGTTGCCTTTAACAATAGAGGCAAAAGTTGTATTTATAAAGGTGGGTTAATTTTCGTTTATAGTTATTTCTCCGCCAACTAATATTTTATGAAAAAAATTACTACCCAAATTAACTTAATTGGGCCACAAATATTAAATATGTTACCTGCTAACGACAAATTAGAAAGAAAAGACCATTAACTAATATCAAAATATGAAATTGGCATTTCAGAACAAAGATTTTCCATTACAATAGCATTAAAATTATGAAATCAAAATTCAAACATCAAAAATATATTACATTTCGAGAACTACAATATGTAGATAGAAACAAGTCATAGGGGTTAAATAACATTAAAATAATAAAAACGTGCTTTAGCACATGCCATATATCACCAAGCTACAGCACACATAAACTTTATTATTATAAAAAATAGTCAATTTTCAATTCACACACTTACAAAGCTACTGACTGCTTAGTACCTAAACCGTGTATATTAACGGATAATGTCAGTATCTTAAGCCCAAGTTGTTCTGATAGATTTTTAGTAATATACGATGACTCTATTAATGCACATGCAACTCTGAAGTATCTGAAAGAATTCCGTATATGTAGTTTTATTGTTTAAAGTAAAATGCTATTTGAATTAATTAAATTATATAAATATTATTAAAGCACAATTTATTGACGGCGAGTTTTGATTTGAGTTCTTATATTCTTGATTAGTTAATAAGGCTAAATAAGGCGTATTTTTCCCAGTCCCAGATTGAGGCTATGTTAAGTAACTTACTTATCTTTCGTTTTTATCATAGATATAACAAGAGGCAGACTCAATATCTTGTACTATTTCATAAATAAAATCGTATACATTTTAATGCAATGATTTAAGTAAATAAACATGTAGGGTTAGTAAATGTGACAAAGACAAAAATATCTATCCTTCTTGTCGGACCTACTTTAAGGCAATGCTGTAAAGTTATAATGAGACTTCTTTTCTTCTTAATTTTAAGCCTATTTGTATCACAATCAATCAATATTTATTGGTAAATGTACATGCATAAGTATTTTTACATGTCAAATCTCAAGAACACGATACAAAAAGATAATAAAATAAAAGAAAAAAAAATACATATAAACAGTCAATTTAATAAAAACTAAAATATAAAATAGAATATATCAACAAGAAAAGGCCACTCTGAGTTAATGTGAGTTAATAAAAATCGTGAAAATTATTGTAAAAGTACTTATCACTCCTGTAAAAAGCTTTTTTTATACGTAGTTTAAATTTATTATTATTTAGATTCTTAATTCTTTCCCTCCGCAGTTCTACTGTTATAGCAATATTATTTCTTGTTCTGGTGTTGTATTCGTGATAGTCGCGGTTGTGAGTGTAAGTGTCAAGATTTTCCTTAACGTACATAAGACAAAACAATTTCTACAACATTCATCAAACTTCAAACCCGCCACTACACGTACACAACGCCTCTGTACCGGGTGTACAACTAAAAAAGGAGGCCGGCTGTATCTCTAACCGTTTATCCCACGATATGGAAAAAAATTTTCTTGTGGTAAAAGTGGCCAAGATAAAACGCTGGAAATTATTTTTAAATTTGCCGGCCGCTAGAGGGCGTAACACGCGTAGTCATTTAGGAGAGGCAGATTTTCTCAGAAATTCACCCAGTGAAGGTATATCAAAATTGACTTTATATTAATCTCTGCAAAATTACGAATAATTTTTCTTAAGGGTTTTTTCTCTAGCTGTTCAGATAAAGAGTGGGAGAAAGGGTAAATGCTGATTTTTAAAACGGACATAACTTAAGTAATAACTAACGGATCTTGCCGATTTTGGTCTTGTTGAAAAGGGCATTTATTAGGCTTTCAAATGACGAATGAATTATATTATTGTATGTTTTGTTCCCATTGCAAGATGGCGCCTTCTGGCTATTTCTTAAATATAACGTGTTTTCTTAAAAATTTCAAATGGATTGATATATTTATTATAGGCAACCAGAAGAGAGCGCAAACTGCCAGTTGATATCTTTTTTATTTACGGAGATATAAGCAAAGACAATATTACTAGGAAACTCAAGCATTTCTAAACAAATTTTTACGTGGTATCTAATTATCAATTTTTAACACTAATTTTATTCTTATACTACAAATACTTTAAGTATTCTTTATTTTCTTTAATTCATTTTTAACTTACTTGCTTTAATAAACACACCTCTTTCATAAAGAATGTATCTTAAATGCTTTACTATTCAATTATGCGATGTGCTAAGAGAGTAGTAGGTTTTGGCAAAAATTAAGTGCGAGCGTCAAAATAAAAAGTTTAGTGTTTGTAGTAAGTGTGTATTACGAAAGCAAAATGCCTATTTCTAATGAAGAAGAGTATGATATGCTTGCAGTTTACTTTAAATGCTTTCAAAACGCTATCATTACAGCAAGAATATAAGTAGTATAGCAGGGGCGGTCCTGCGACACCTCGATGGCATCTTGACCACCGATCGGTCCCAGGAGCTCTTCGGCTCACCTGCCTGCAAGAAGTGTTTACCTGTCACTTTTGTGCACCTGTCTTAAGCGTGACACCTGGTTTGCACAGGTAGGTGTTATTATTGAAAAAAAAATTCCAAGAAGCGAGCTTCGCCGAGCCTCGCGTCATCACAAATTCCGAGAATTGTTTTTCTGTTAATTAATATGTTGGACGTAAGACTAGAGGTCAGGTTCGCAGATAAGAAAAGGTCGAGTACCGAGAATTGTTTTTCTGTTAATTAATATGTTCGACGTAAGACTAGAGGTCAGGTTCGCAGATAAGAAAAGGTCGAGGATGTAAATAAGGAGATGTTTGTGTAGTATTGAGATGAGCAATGTTTGAATAAATACGTAAAATACTGGTTTTTGGAAAAATACCGAGAATAGCTTGTTTTAATTTTCGACGACGTAAGACTGGAGGTCAGGTTCGCAGATAAGAAAAGGTTGAGGATGTAGATAAGGAGATCTTTGTGTAGTATTGAGATGAGCAATAATAATGTTTTAATAAATAATATTTGTTTCGGATAATAACGTATACCAGGTGATTAAAAATATGTATAGCACACATAATTAATATATACGTAAACCTTCTATAAATGAATACAATTTTTATGCCAAAGATGTAATTGTTCAGTTGAAAAAATATTAATAAACACTTAAAACATAGAGTAAAGTTATTAAAATTTTGTGATCCTTGTTTAGCGAATTATGTATTTGGTGTAAATAGTATTAGGTCTATGATTTTAATGTCAAAATAGAACAGTGCAAAAATATGGAAATTAAAATGTAAAAAAAAACTACTACGGTTTATTTTATGTGTTATTAGTTTTACTTAGTGGGTCTCGTAATTCGAACTATGGCAGGAGAAAATTCAATTTTGTGTCTTGATATCCAGAGATTTAATTGCCCTTAGCTGTGTATGATGGAACACGTTCAAATTTTCTTTTCAAACCACCATATAACAAAAGCATGTTAAAAGGCCAGGATTTAAAAACGATATCTTATCTCGAAAACTCATATCATGGTCTAATATGGGAGTCTGGTTTAGTAGACTTGAACGAAATAGCAAATATCTTAGAACATGTGATGAAAAGATATGATGCCCCAAAAATATACGTCAAAGGAGATGAAAAGGTGAATTTTCAAAGAAAATTTATAAGTGCGGAAAAAATTTGGAGAGTGAACCGAAGCTAAACAAGTTTAAGAAAGTTCCCGAATGTCACTTTCACAAGGATCCATATGGCACTACTTGGCATTGTGCATTATCAAACAAGTTGTTATATAGTTATAAATACTGTTTTTTTTTGTTTAAAGATCAATAAATTATTTGTAGAAAACATGGAAATAAAACGTATATGAAAAAATATTTATTTTATTAAGTCACTCTACATTATTTTTATCTATCCAACTATTATACTTATCACTGAAACCTAACCATTTTACGAATACTCTATTGTTTTTACGTTTTAACACTTTTTCAACTAAATAAATGTCTGGATATTTAACTTTTTGCAATTGAAGTTCATAGAATCCTTCTTTAATGTCTTGTTTTTCTGCATCTTGAAGTAGGTATGTCACTGGATTTGTAAGTTAAACTTTTTTTAATATAAATTCGGTTTGGATTTATAAAAATTTGCACTTATAGTGTCTAATGTCCCAAAGAGAATACTGTTAGTCGATACAAAAGTGCAATTAATAGATTTTTTTGATGATGATTTGTGCAATTTTTTCTGATTTACAAATTTTAGATGCGATGCAATTAATAGATTTTTTTTGATGATGATTTGTGCAATTTTGTCTGATTTACAAATTTTAGATGTGATATTTGAATGATTAAATAAAACTATAAATACATTCTTGATCAATGATGCCCGCTCCGACGTCGATTCCATATTTGGCTCGATCTTGAATGGATTTCAGCATAGAATCCTTGTGGTATTTCAATTTGTATGCCTGTGTCAATTTTTGATGATGGTTCAATGGTGTGGTCTTCTACGCTGAAAAGATCGAATCTAGCCGCTTCAGAGGTAAATTGTCTAGGAGCTAGAGCCTCTGGGTGTGTTTTTTCTTAATTTAATCTGAAAAAAAAGTAAATTTAGTTATTATATGAAGTAAATATTGGTATTCAACAAATTTATTAATTTAATGCCTGCCTGGATAGTTGGTTTTGTTGTTGTTGTTGATGATGAGACTGATGTTTTATTCGTTCTAATCTACGAAATTCCCTTTTTACACTTTTTGAAGCACCTATCGGACTTTGTCGCAGTACCAAATGGTTGGATACGTAACGGATAGGATCATAAGTTTCGAATGTTCCATCTTCATCCCAGCTATAATCAACCAATTGTGATGATGATGGTACTGCTGTTGTTGTTGTTGTTGTTGTTGGTCCTGCTTTCAACGATAACGACGACGACGACGACGATGATGCTGGTGCATCAAAAAGTTTGGTTCTTGGTGTAGTCATTCTTTTTTGATTTATTCTAAAAAAAAATAAAAAAAATAGTAATTTTTTTTGTATATCCTATTTATTATAATATTTTTTGATATATTTAATTTTTTAGAATATAACCTTTTAATATTGTTGTTTACTTTTTGTTCTAGGTCCTTTATTCGAAACAGATAATAGATAAATTAGAAAAATTAAAAACATGAATATTGTTTTTTTATTAGGTAAATTTTAGTTTTAAGGAAATCCCCATGGTAAAGTATCTGTATATTTGTAATTGACGATTCTTTTATCGTCGTAAGGATTTAGAGCAACTTTTGTCTGATTAAATGTATAAACTTTATGTAATTTTGATACAATCATTTTTTGATTAACATTATTACAAGTATTATTAAAAATACGTTGATAATAGTCATCAAAAGTTATAGTTTTAAGTGCAGTTTTATTAATTCCCTTTGCTTTTTTATAATGTTATAATTTTGAATAAAATTATCAGTTTCTTTTAAATCTATTCCTTGATTTTTCATTTTTTTAATCTTTTCTAATTCCATTTGTGTTTTATATACTTTTATGGAATACCTTTTAGATTTAAGACCTATAAATTCTAACATAATTGTTCCATTTAGTTCATCTTTCATTAATCCTAAATTTTTTTTCTTTTTGAGGGCATATTATATATACGTTGTTATAAGGATAATCTAAAGTATCAAATAAATGAATATCTTCTTTAATATGTTGATAGATATCGTCAACGAGAAAAAAAAATGATATATTAAAGAATCGGTATCTGTATATAAAAGTTTTGCGTTAGATCCAAATTTATTTTTTATATAGTTATAATGAAAGTCATAAAGAAACGTTTTTTTTTTTGACAGATTCAAAAAAAAAAAAAAATGCTGAAACCTACTAAATATTGGTTTTATTTATTTTTACTTCTAATCGTGACATTTCGATAAGAACAATGTCATTAGAAATACAAGTACAACTATGAAAATTTGGTTGTGAAATATAAAAATTTGCTCCAAATCTTCCATTCCATATTGTTAATAACTTAATATCTTTATGTTTGCGTACGTTTTCTATTGTTTTTCCAAAGAATGCATTATTTAATAACTTAAAAAAAAAATTCAAAATCATTTTTGCTTTCTTTTCGTAAATTTGTATTTAAATCAATATGTTTTTTTTTTAACCAACATGATTGATCAAATTTTAATACTTTATCTATTTCTATAATTTTTAATCCTAATTGTAAAGCTTGTTTTAAATTTCGATAATGAATTACATAATTTTTTTTTAATAAAAAATGTAGTTAGCAATTTTGGAAGTTTTGTCTTTGGTGGACATAAATGTTCCGGACAAAGTGGTAAATCTTTATGTAATTGAAAAAGTTCTCTAGGATATTCTATATCAACTTCAAATATATATCCAATGGCGCTATCGTCAGCAATATTTAAAATAATATTAGGTAAAATACATTAAATAAGATTGAGTTAATTTTGAATCGTAAGATGTTTCCATATATTTATTATTAGCTTTACCATATCTATTCGAACATTGAGATATACTTCCTCGAATACCTCTTTCGATAAATAAAACATGTCAATGTCAGTTAGTAGTAATTCTAATTCGATACCTTGTGACAAAACAATTTGATAAGTTAAACCTGGAACTGTATAGGTCCACAATACATCTAGTTCGTATGTTCTTAGACACATATCTCTAAAGTTTTCAAAAATATCAGCCAAAAGTAGAAAACGTCAGTTTTAAGGTATAATTCTGCATATTCTTGTAAATTGTTGATATTAAAAGTATTCCAAAAACGGTTTGAGACAAAACAATATTCATCTTGTAAAATATTTTTACCACTAATGGAACTATAAAAAGATTCTATTTTCGGAAATGTTGTGTCTTTTAATTGTTCCCAACAATCTAAATATCCATATGGAAAAAACTCCTTTACGTGATAGTAATTCAAATTCAAATAAGAGGATAAATTGTTAATACTCGAAGACATAAATCTATAAGAATCCAGAAATCTAAAATTAGTATTTGTATTTTCTATATATTTTGTAAAAGAAATATATCTTTCTTTATTAATTATAATTGTAAAGGGAAAAATTATTTTTTCCCCTTTACATTAAGACTGAGTGCTTTAATTAAGAAATAACTATCGTAGCCGGAGAGAGATTGTAGAATAATACAAGTGTCATGGGGTCAGTTACGCAGATAACAAAAGGTCAAGATGATTACAAGATGAATGAGTAGCACCACGAAACTGACAATGATCTCTAACTTTTTTTTTTCATCGAATGCAAATGGTTTTTTACAAATAAAACAATGAGATACAGAATAAAATGTATGTAATTCTTCTTTGTTTAAAGGTTTTATTGGAATTATATTTTTAAAAATTTTGTCAACTTGGTATGCAATATTCTCAAGTTCTTTTAGGAACCATTCAATGCAGTCTTTTCCTGTAAATATTTTAAAATATGATAAAGAATTATTATATTTAAAATAATATGTAATGCTGAAAGCTTTATGTTCTTGATATATTGTAGTCGTAGTAGTAGTAGACTTTGAATTAATTGTGTTTGGATTTATTTTTTCTAAAATACTTTCTAAATCGGCATAAATTTCAAAAGGAACTCTTTGTTTAAATTTAAAATTTGTAAATTTTAAAATATTGTTATCATCAGATGGTAAAGTTATTTTGGTTTTATTCATAGTTTTACAACAAATTAAATGTTTTTGAAGATTTTCTTCAGTTTTAAAGTGATTTAAACATCTTTCACAAAACCATTTTTTGTGACTTATATTTCCCATTTGTTGGTTTAATACACATGATAGATCTTTAATTAAAGCAAAATGATATATATTTGGATAGTTATTTTCATCATTAAAATAATCTATTTTATTATTACAAGGAATCATTAGTAAATTTATTTTTGGAGAATAATTTTGTTGACTTGAACACAGTGGAACAATTTGAGATTTTTTTTATAGTGAAAATGTTAATTGATAATTTATTTAATATTTCAAATTTTAATATATTTTTAATGCATATGGGAAATTCAATGTTATCATACTTTAATACCTCACTAAAATGAGGATAAGAAGATGTTCTGTTTATATTTCTGTTTTTTTTATCACTTACTGGATATAAAGCACATACAATTGACCATAAAAACAATATTGATCATTATTTTTAATGTTAATAATTCCTTTGTATTTTTAAGAAATTGAGGTATTTCTGTGTAAGTTGAAAGGTCAGTATTTATAGGGTAAAATTATTTATATTCCCTTTTAAATGTAAAATTTCATATAACGCAAAACCAGAATCTCTTTCTTGAAATTCTTCCAATTTTTTTAAAATTTTATTTTTCACATTTTCAGTATACCAATTTCTTTTAGAGCAGTATTATTGTGAATAATTTCGTTTTCTGTAGAAAAATGTTTTTATATCAGTTTCCAAATTATGAGATTTAATAAACATTCCGGAAAATATAATATTAACTTTTAATAGATTTTTTTTTTAATTCGTTTTTTATCTGAATTGAAAAACTTTTATATGCTTTATTTAAAAAAATTGTTGGATCTTTAATATTTAAGTTTATAATAGCACCTGTTCGTATTCGTTCCTGAAAACACGATTCAATATCTTCCAATAATAAATTTTTTTTAATTATTTTTAAATAGAGCAGAACGACAAAATTTTATTCTTTTTTGATTTTTAAAATTTTCCTTATAATTTGTTAAATAAGTTAAACTTGATTCAATTTTTGAAAAATTTGCAATACATTTTGATTTACTTTTTTTTGAGAGTTATTAATTAATTTTATTATTTTATTTAAATATTTTATCCAAAATAAATATTCATCTTTTTTTTAATTAATCTGCTTACCTGCTCGATTTTATGTAGCACTTTACTGACCAACTGATCAAGAGTCTGTAAGCTAATTTCAGAATTAACATCCATTTTTATAATGGACTGAAGTCTATTAGAATAGTTGAATAGGGATCTAGGTATATACATATTTTTTTAAGTTGTTGCAGTGAATTAGATTTTATTATAATACATAAGATAATTTCAGTGAATCCAAAATAATAAAGTTAACAAATTAACCCACAATTAAAGAAATAAGTTATTACACCTTATATAAAAAATATATTCTATTTACAAATTAAGTAATCATTTCTACTGCGTAGTTGCATATGTAAATGTAAGTAATGGTTTTGTTATTATACAATAGGAGAGGTTTGAGTTTTTTGTATTATTCCATTTAAACATTTCATAAGAAATACATTTATCTTAAAATTTATATTTTTTCAAATATAATATGTTTGAAACTAAATTTCCTAGTTTACCCTCCCATTAAAACAAGAATCCACATCATCCCAAACTGATTTTCTTTTCAACAGACCCTTGTTATTTTTTAAGTGCAATTTAAAATGTAATAAAAAGTGTTTTTAAAATTGACAAATTACTTTCCACTCTATTATAACGAAGAACACATGAACTATTTTTTAAACATTTTTTAATAATGGCAATTGTTTTTTTTTAGATAACGAACATGCGTTTGGTAATATTCTTTTGTTTTAAGTAATCTACTTACAATTTCAGTTTTTCTCTCAATCTCAAATTGTTCCACTGTGTTCAAGTCAACAAAATTATTCTCCAAAAATAAATTTACTAATGATTCCTTGTAATAATAAAATAGATTATTTTAATGATGAAAATAACTATCCAAATATATATCATTTTGCTTTAATTAAAGATCTATCACGTGTATTAAACCAACAAAGGGGAAATATAAGTCACAAAAAATGGTTTTGTGAAAGATGTTTAAATCACTTTAAAACTGAAGAAAATCTTCAAAAACATTTAATTTGTTGTAAAACTATGAATAAAACCAAAATAACTTTACCATCTGATGATAACAATATTTTAAAATTTACAAATTTTAAATTTAAACAAAGAGTTCCTTTTGCAATTTATGCCGATTTAGAAAGTATTTTAGAAAAAATAAATCCAAACACAATTAATTCAAAGTCTACTACTACTACGACTACAATATATCAAGAACATAAAGCTTTCAGCATTACATATTATTTTAAATATAATTCTTTATCATATTTTAAAATATTTACAGGAAAAGACTGCATTGAATGGTTCCTAAAAGAACTTGAGAATATTGCATACCAAGTTGACAAAATTTTTAAAAATATAATTCCAATAAAACCTTTAAACAAAGAAGAATTACATACATTTTATTCTGTATCTCATTGTTTTATTTGTAAAAAACCATTTGCATTCGATGAAAAAAAAAAGTTAGAGATCATTGTCAGTTTCGTGGTGCTACTCATTCATCTTGTAATCATCTTGACCTTTTGTTATCTGCGTAACTGACCCCATGACACTTGTATTATTCTACAATCTCTCTCCGGCTACGATAGTTATTTCTTAATTAAAGCACTCAGTCTTAATGTAAAGGGGAAAAAATAATTTTTCCCTTTACAATTATAATTAATAAAGAAAGATATATTTCTTTTACAAAATATATAGAAAATACAAATATTAATTTTAGATTTCTGGATTCTTATAGATTTATGTCTTCGAGTATTAACAATTTATCCTCTTATTTAGCTAATGATAAAAACATATTCTTAAAAGTTTTTATACATCAAATACCGAATTTGAATTACTATCACGTAAAGGAGTTTTTTCCATATGGATATTTAGATTGTTGGGAACAATTAAAAGACACAACATTTCCGATAATAGAATCTTTTTATAGTTCCATTAGTGGTAAAAATATTTCACAAGATGAATATTGTTTTGTCTCAAACCGTTTTTGGAATACTTTTAATATCAACAATTTACAAGAATATGCAGAATTATACCTTAAAACTGACGTTTTCTACTTTTGGCTGATATTTTTGAAAACTTTAGAGATATGTGTCTAAGAACATACGAACTAGATGCATTGTGGACCTATACAGTTCCAGGTTTAACTTATCAAATTGTTTTGTCACAAGGTATCGAATTAGAATTACTACTAACTGACATTGACATGTTTTATTTATCGAAAGAGGTATTCGAGGAAGTATATCTCAATGTTCGAATAGATATGGTAAAGCTAATAATAAGTATATGGAAACATCTTACGATTCAAAATTAACTCAATCTTATTTAATGTATTTTGATGTTAACAATATTTTGATGTTAATAATAATGCAGCAATGAGTTTACCATTACCTCAAAAAAAATTTAAATGGAGTAATCTAAATAATTTTACACCTAATATTATTTTAAATATTGCTGACGATAGCGCCATTGGATATATATTTGAAGTTGATATAGAATATCCTAGAGAACTTTTTCAATTACATAAAGATTTACCACTTTGTCCGGAACATTTATGTCCACCAAAATCAAAACTTCCAAAACTGCTAACTACATTTTTTATTAAAAAAAATTATGTAATTCATTATCGAAATTTAAAACAAGCTTTACAATTAGGATTAAAAATTATAGAAATAGATAAAGTATTAAAATTTGATCAATCATGTTGGTTAAAAAAAAAACACATTGATTTAAATACAAATTTACGAAAAGAAAGCAAAAATGATTTTGAATTTTTTTTTTTAAGTTATTAAATAATGCATTCTTTGGAAAAACAATAGAAAACGTACGCAAACATAAAGATATTAAGTTAGTAACAAGATGGAATGGTAGATTTGGAGCAAATTTTTATATTTCACAACCAAATTTTCATAGTTGTACTTGTATTTCTAATGACATTGTTCTTATCGAAATGTCACGATTAGAAGTAAAAATAAATAAAACCGATATTTAGTAGGTTTCAGCATTTTTTTTTTTTTTTGGATCTGTCAAAAAAAAAACGTTTCTTTATGACTTTCATTATAACTATATAAAAAATAAATTTGGATCTAACGCAAAACTTTTATATACAGATACCGATTCTTTAATATATCATTTTTTTTCTCGTTGACGATATCTATCAAGATATTAAATTAGATATTCATTTATTTGATACTTTAGATTATCCTTATAACAACGTATATATAATATGCCCTCAAAAAGTAAAAAAATTTAGGAATAATGAAAGATGAACTAAATGGAACAATTATGTTAGAATTTATAGGTCTTAAATCTAAAAGGTATTCCACAAAAGTATATAAAACACAAATGGAATTAGAAAAGATTAAAAAAATGAAAAATCAAGGAATAGATTTAAAAGAAACTGATAATTTTATTCAAAATTATAACATTATAAAAAAGCAAAGGGAATTAATAAAACTGCACTTAAAACTATAACTTTTGATGACTATTATCAACGTATTTTTAATAATACTTGTAATAATGTTAATCAAAAAATGATTGTATCAAAATTACATAAAGTTTATACATTTAATGAGACAAAAGTTGCTCTAAATCCTTACGACGATAAAAGAATCGTCAATTACAAATATACAGATACTTTACCATGGGGATTTCCTTAAAACTAAAATTTACCTAATAAAAAATATTCATGTTTTTAATTTTTCTAATTTATCTATTATCTGTTTCGAATAAAGGACCTAGAACAAAAAGTAAACAACAATATTAAAAGGTTATATTCTAAAAAATTAAATATATCAAAAAATATTATAATAAATAGGATATACAAAAAAAATTACTATTTTTTTAATTTTTTTTTAGAATAAATCAAAAAAGAATGACTACACCAAGAACCAAACTTTTTGATGCACCATCATCATCGTCGTCGTCGTCGTTATCGTTGACAGCAGGACCAACAACAACAACAACAACAACAACAGCAGTACCATCATCATCACAATTGGTTGATTATAGCTGGGATGAAGATGGAACATTCGAAACTTATGATCCTATCCGTTACGTATCCAACCATTTGGTACTGCGACAAAGTCCGATAGGTGCTTCAAAAAGTGTAAAAAGGGAATTTCGTAGATTAGAACGAATAAAACATCAGTCTCATCATCAACAACAACAATAAAACCAACTATCCAGGCAGGCATTAAATTAATAAATTTGTTGAATACCAATATTTACTTGATATAATAACTAAATTTACTTTTTTTTCAGATTAAATTAAGAAAAAACACAGCCAGAGGCTCTAGCTCCTAGACAATTTACCTCTGAAGTGGCTGGATTCGATCTTTTCAGCGTAGAAGACCACACCATTGAACCATCATCAAAAATTGACACAGGCATACAAATTGAAATACCACAAGGATTCTATGCTGAAATCCATTCAAGATCGGGCCAAATATGGAATCGACGTCGGAGCGGGCATCATTGATCAAGAATGTATTTATAGTTTTATTTAATCATTCAAATATCACATCTAAAATTTGTAAATCAGACAAAATTGCACAAATCATCATCAAAAAAAATCTATTAATTGCATCGCATCTAAAATTTGTAAATCAGAAAAAATTGCACAAATCATCATCAAAAAAATCTATTAATTGCACTTTTGTATCGACTAACAGTATTCTCTTTGGGACATTAGACACTATAAGTGCAAATTTTTATAAATCCAAACCGAATTTATATTAAAAAAAGTTTAACTTACAAATCCAGTGACATACCTACTTCAAGATGCAGAAAAACAAGACATTAAAGAAGGATTCTATGAACTTCAATTGCAAAAAGTTAAATATCCAGACATTTATTTAGTTGAAAAAGTGTTAAAACGTAAAAACAATAGAGTATTCGTAAAATGGTTAGGTTTCAGTGATAAGTATAATAGTTGGATAGATAAAAATAATGTAGAGTGACTTAATAAAATAAATATTTTTTCATATACGTTTTATTTCCATGTTTTCTACAAATAATTTATTGATCTTTAAACAAAAAAAACAGTATTTATAACTATATAACAACTTGTTTGATAATGCACAATGCCAAGTAGTGCCATATGGATCCTTGTGAAAGTGACATTCGGGAACTTTCTTAAACTTGTTTAGCTTCGGTTCACTCTCCAAATTTTTTCCGCACTTATAAATTTTCTTTGAAAATTCACCTTTTCATCTCCTTTGACGTATATTTTTGGGGCATCATATCTTTTCATCACATGTTCTAAGATATTTGCTATTTCGTTCAAGTCTACTAAACCAGACTCCCATATTAGACCATGATATGAGTTTTCGAGATAAGATATCGTTTTTAAATCCTGGCCTTTTAACATGCTTTTGTTATATGGTGGTTTGAAAAGAAAATTTGAACGTGTTCCATCATACACAGCTAGTTCTTTTGGAATAAATCCAGAGGCACAATTAAATCTCTGGATATCAAGACACAAAATTGAATTTTCTCCTGCCATAGTTCGAATTACGAGACCCACTAAGTAAAACTAATAACACATAAAATAAACCGTAGTAGTTTTTTTTTACATTTTAATTTCCATATTTTTGCACTGTTCTATTTTGACATTAAAATCATAGACCTAATACTATTTACACCAAATACATAATTCGCTAAACAAGGATCACAAAATTTTAATAACTTTACTCTATGTTTTAAGTGTTTATTAATATTTTTTTCAACTGAACAATTACATCTTTGGCATAAAAATTGTATTCATTTATAGAAGGTTTACGTATATATTAATTATGTGTGCTATACATATTTTTAATCACCTGGTATACGTTATTATTCGAAACAAATATTATTTATTAAAACATTATTATTGCTCATCTCAATACTACACAAAGATCTCCTTATCTACATCCTCAACCTTTTCTTATCTGCGAACCTGACCTCTAGTCTTACGTCGTCGAAAATTAAAACAAGCTATTCTCGGTATTTTTCCAAAAACTAATATTGTACGTATTTATTCAAACATTGCTCATCTCAATACTACACAAACATCTCCTTATCTACATCCTCGACCTTTTCTTATCTGCGAACCTGACCTCTAGTCTTACGTCGAACATATTAATTAACAGAAAAACAATTCTCGGTACTCGACCTTTTCTTATCTGCGAACCTGACCTCTAGTCTTTTGTCCAACATATTAATTAACAGAAAAACAATTCTCGGAATTTGTGAGGACCGCCCCTGCTATACTACTAGATACCCCGGTAGACGTAGATTTGAGAAAAAAGGTTTTTACGCGACTAGCAAAATGTTTTGGTGCTACTGGTAGTTTTCATCGCCCCCTCTATCGAAGGCAAAGAAGAGGCCGTACAGAAGCAAAAAACTTTTTCCAAAATCAGCTACCAGATTTACTAGAAGACATTAATATACATAGGAGACGGAGCGTGATTTACCAACATGGTGGCTGTCCGGCTCATTTCTCTGTCAATGTCAGACAGTTCCTAGACTATCCGTTTCCAGGGAGGTGGATAGGTAAAGGTAGTTTATTCCCCTGGCCCCCGCGTTCCCCAGATTTAACTTTTTATTCTATCGAGATTATTCCTGCGACGGAAATAGAAGCAGCAGTTTAATCTACCGCAGAGAAGCTCCGTTTATGCATTTAAAATGGCGGCAGGCACTTTGAGAGGTTCACTCGACACTAATTATTAGTTAGCATAATACTTTTGATCAGCTTTCACTATTTGTTTTATAACCTTGTCCGCTTCATATTAATTCTCAGAAAAACTTATTGTTATATTTACATTTGTTAGTTTTTTGCAAATAGCTATTCTGATTCCTCCCTTAGTTATCTAATGGCAAAATGAAAAAATTATATGCCACATCTTTTGTTAATCTACACTTATTTAATGGGTCTTTTAACAACCTGCTCCGAAATTAAACTAAAAAATTACAATTTTTTAAATATCTCCGTTAAAAAAAAAGATATCAACTTGCTTGTTGCGCCATTTTCTTGATTTTTTTGTACTCCGTAACACTGGCTTATAATAAATATATGAAATCATTTGAAATTTTTAAGAAAACACGTTAAATTTAAAAAACTGCTAGAAAGCGCCATCTGGCGATCGAAACGAATCTTAAAATAATATAATTCGTACGTCATGTGAAAGCCTAATAAATGCCCAAAAATCATCCAAATCCGTTAATTAATTATTACTTAAATTATGTCCGTTTTAAAAAACAAATACTTGCCCTTTCTCCTACTCTTTATTTGAACAGCTAGAGAAAAAAACTCTTAATAAAAATTATTCGTAATTTAGCAGAGATTAATATAAAATCAATTTTGATATACCTTCACTAGGTGAATTTCTAAGAAAATCTGCCTCTTTTAATTGATTAAGCGTATTACGCCCTCTAGCGGTCGACATGGAAACTTAAAAATAATTTTCAGCGTTTTCTCTTGGCCCCTTTTACTTTAAGATAATTTTTTCCAACATCATGGGATAAACGGTTTCCGAGATACAGCCGGCCTCCTTTCTTAGTTGTACACCCGATACGGTAAACACCGTAGCCGCATGTGAGGAGTGTCACACAGAATAGCATAACATAGATGGGCATTAATGTGGCCATAATACGCACACATAAGGACGTTGTCTGATACAATACCTTTAAGATTAAGTAACATGTAGACATTTCTACTTAACTTCCTTGCCAACTGATTCGCATGTTCTTCCCATGCTACTTTTTTATCGAGATAAACACCTAGAAACTTAACGAGGTCTGTGCTCGCGGGACGTGCCTCAATGAGAAATGCAATGTTTTTGTTTTTGCTGAGTTTATTGGATATAAACCAAGTCTGTACATCGCTATGTTTCGTCACCACTATTTGCTCCAGGCGTTCGAGATTTTCGTGGGTATTTATTGTTGTAGTATCATCAGCAAACAACAATATTTCTCCAGCTTTATTCGGAATACTGGCTCCAATGTCATTGATATACAGTAAAAATAGTACTGGCCTCAACACAGAGCCCTGTGGAACCCCATGGCTGATAGAATGTCTATTTGAGAACTCACCATAGAACGACACATTTTGAAAACGATTAGACATATATGATTCAATTAGGTTCAAACCGCTGATGTCAAACTTATATAGAGAAAGTTTGTGAATTAGCAAGTCATGAGATTCACAATCGAAAGTCTTCGTGAAGTCAAAAAAGGAAGCTTGAGCAATTTTTTTGCCCTCAAAGCATTCTTGAGCAAAGTCTGTAAGTTGGCCCATCACTGAAGTAGTAGACATGTTATTTCTAAAACCGAACTGTCCGAACTGTCTGGGATTCAATAAATGATGGCTTTCCAAATGTATACAAATCTGTTTTTTAGGTACTTTCTCGAAAATCTTACCAAATAAGGGCACAATTGAGATTGATCTGTAATTTCAAATTTTATCGTAACAACCCTTTTTGGAAATAGACACAACACGAGCAATCTTAAGAAAATCAGGAAAAATATTTTCGCTTATGCAAAAATTTATTATTTTAGTTACTGGCTAAATTATTATTTCTTTGATCGTTATTAGAATCCTTACATTTAAGTTCAAGTAATCTTCGGTAGGGCTAGTCTTAAACCTCATGATGATATCCCTCATCTTATTAATGGGCACATGGATAAATTTAAAACATTTAACAACTGTGGTTGTGTTTGGAGATACATCATCCATTTGGATTTTTGCTGCTGTAGGAATATGCCTAATGATGTTTTCAGCAATAATACAGAAGAAATTGTTAAAATCAGTAGCATTTAGTTTTGATGACTGGAGTTTTTTAGTGGACGAATTGCTATTTTTTTAGCATTTGGTTAGACACAAAAGTAGGATCTCACCTATGCAAGCGAGTTAAGAGATTCAGTGTTTCCCTATCCTATCTCAACTTATCATTAAACCAGCGTATTTGGCGAAATCCACCTGAATTATTATCAGGAATCTTAGTTTTTTTATAGAAAACCCAATCACATTTTTTAGCAGCCTACCCAGCAGCAGAATATTTCCAGTGTTTAACCAGGACCAATCAACACTTTCAAAAATGTTATAAGGATGAAAGAGATCTAAGTCACTTATTGGTCTGTATACTACTTGAGCCTTGTTAACTGCAATCGCGTCCATATTTTCGTATAAAAGGGTCGATGCTACATGATCATACAGACCTGGTTCAACCACTTTAGTAGAGTAAAGGTCTTCATTGATATTAACAAAAATGTTATCGAAACATGCTTGGTTTCTAGTAGCCAAATTGGTTGTTTTTGTCAGGCCATATGACTCAAGGTGCACAGAAGATGTGCCTCAAAAGTATTTTTGTTGAAATGTACATTAAAATTACCAGTTATTATCGTGGGCTTATTACATTAAAATTACCAGTTATTATCGTTGCCTTATCTAATTTTTCGAGAAGATGGGTTAATTTTTTAAAATATGTACCCAGATCCATATTAGGGGAGCGGTAAGTCCTTAGAGTGGGTACATTTTTGTGTAGCATTCCCGCGACTTCGAATTTCCTTTAATCCTTAAAATTAAGACACATTATCACAGCGGGCTTATTTAATAACATACCTAATCTATTCTTTTTAAATTATATATAAAGACAAATACCTAAGGGTTTATTTTTGTTTACTTTGTTTTTAATTCAAAACAACGTACTATAACTCAGTATTTTTAAATAATTTAATGTAAAAAATGTATGTTTTATATATATATATATATATATATATATATATATATATATATATATATATATATATATATATATATATATATATATATATAAAGAGATATATATACCTGTGTTTTTTTATATCTATATACATCGGTTTTGCCTGGAAATTTGTGCATATGTAGCTTAGGGAAAAAGTGCAGATATGTAATTTTGGTTTCTAAAGAACGATGAAACAACATTTACAATTAATATTAACCCTTAGTGTAATTAACTGGACTTTATTAACAAAATGAGTAAAATATTAAATATTAAAATATTATAAGTATGCCAATTAATACAGAAAAATAAGAACATTTTGACTTACCCGAGAAATGAGACGTTAGGGATTAAATAGTTTACATTCTTACCCACTTTGCACTTACGCACCATAATGCCTACGAACTCGCACAAAAATTATCAAAAATCGTCCAAAAACAATACACCGATTTGTTCAATTTACGATTTTATTACTGATAATTTATATTGCGACGGTGCTGGTGGCTTTGAAGTAATGACGTATTTAAATACAGAACGAGTTATTTGAATAAATATTATTTGTTGATCAACAAATAATAAATATTATTTGCTGACATATTGTTAATGATATATTACAGAGGTTAATATATCAATATTATAACTAATTTTGACAAGGTATGAATGCATTAAAGTCAAAACAATTCCGTCTCCATGTTGTTATGTCTGTGGTTTTTACTATTTCGCTTATCGGAAATCTTTATCATGTAATAATGTGTGATGTTCGTGATGACACTGTTTGCAAGTTGAAGTTGAATTACACGAATTAGTGTCTACATGGTGTTTAGGTAATTTGTGCGTAACTTAGTTTGTTTGGCTAAATTATATCGGTTCTTGACGGCTTTATTTAAAAAAAAGTGGACATTTACAGATCAAATATTCCTGGCTTTTACAAAAGATACAGGGTCGAACATCACCCTTATTAGAGCCAGAAATATTTGAAAAATATGAACTAGAAACACGAAGTGTTTTGCTATTTAGTGTAGTTTAAACAGTTTCGAAGGAGGCATGTCCTTAGATCCATACGTAACATAAAAATTAACGGAGTATAAGGTTTTTTGAGGAACATTGGAGCTAAAATAAAAGACCACTGATGCACAGGATAAACTAAATTTTGTAAAGCGGCTAAATTTTCTACAAAAGTTTCAATTAGTTTACTAAGCAATTGAAGATTTTTCTCCATTTAATGTACAGACATTGTCAGTTTCTTGCCAATGTGCTGGCGACTGTTCATTGATAACTGATACTGAACTGATACTGCTTTACATTTTATGGGGCATCCTTCAGAGAAGATAATAAGTGAGAAAACTTTTTGTGTTTGTGAGTTACGAATTTATATGTACTAATGCATCATAAACATCAATAAAAGAAATTCAAGTTTTTACATCACCAGAAAATGTCATTAATGTTATTTTTGGTATTTGTAGCCTTTGTATTATTGGCGAGGTCTCTTCGGAGTGAGAAATCATTTAAGGTATTTTCTTAAACAAATATATCATAAAAAATTATGTTTATTTAATAATATTGATTATCAAAAGTTTTTTGCACTCCTCCTTGAATTTTAAATTCTTCATTAGAATCTGGCATATAATTAAATACAAAATGATGATGTTTATAAAAAGATTTTTTAATTTGATCTATATGCTCATACCTACTTTCAAATTGCGTTGTCAGGATTGATCTGTAAAAGAGTTTTGGGTAATTTCCAATAACTCTTCTGGGCGATTTATTTCTACAGCTCTAAGAAGTTCAGCTTTCTTATGTTTGTCTCCAGTAGAGATCATTTTAGAATAATAGGCGCAATATGTAGTTAATAAAATAGTATAACGTATATATGACTGCGTTATCACTGTAATAAACACGACGGGTTCGAAGATAAAAAAATAAAGAGAAACATTTTTGAAATACCCTATAAAATTGTTTCTTCGACGCGAAATTAGGGCATATTTTTGTAAAAAAATGCGGTCAAAGTATGTGAGTGTGCCTTTGCAAAGGTAAAAACATACTGGCGTGAAAGTTGTTGAACAGGAACATGCGATGTGCTGACTGATCAGAAATCCTACACTTTGTCCTGGGCGATTATAGAAATTATTTCATATTAATAAAATATTTTATTCATCATTCATTCATCTGTGGGCATCAGTCATATAGGTCAAGAGAACTGCGCATTTTTTTATGTATGTATTTAGACTTGAGAGAATGGATTATTCTTTTGTTTTACTATATTAAGACAAAAAATAAATCAATCTAGACTTCATGAAAACTCTACGCAAAATTTGTCCGAGGAAAATGCCAATGAATTTATTAACTGTCTAAGAGGTGAAAAGTGAACTGACGTGTGGAACATTGATCGATTCTTCGACGACTGTTTTTATAATTTTTATCATACTTTCATCCATATAGCTAATGTATATTTTCCTTACAAAAATGTTAAAACTATAAGAAATGAAAAAAATAATAGAGTTTGGGTAACATACAATATAAAAATAATATCAAAAAACATGAAAGGTGTCTACTTTGAAGAAAAATATAAAACCGTCCATCAGTATCATCTGTCTTAGAAGAAAATATATACTAGAACAATAAAAAAACCAAAATGATAACTATATAAATACTATATAATAAAAAGAATTATTATGATAACTATATAAATATATACAATAAAAGTCGTGCAGCATGGCAAGTTTTAGACAATCATCTAGAAACTACTTCTTTTGCGAACAATGAAATTCATATAGAAAAATAAGGGGGTGTTGCCACATCTAACCCCGTTCAATTCGCAAAGTTATTTAATTTTTTTTGTTAACTTTTTTTCTAACCAAATTAATAGCAGAAATAATTATTTATTAAGATATTGTGGATAATGTGTGACAGAACCCTTTTCTAAACCCTATTTCTCAGAATGAACTACATGAAACTGTACCGTCCTCGAAAGCCGTACGGTCACAAGGCGTAGACGAAGAGAATGTCATGATAGTCAAATGATAACGTTCTTACTCTCAACTTCTTCAAGTGGTACTTAATGATATTTATTCCAAAAAACAAAACTGCAAAAGAAGCATTTTTGTAAGAACTCCAGATAGGAATAATATACGTCAAAACAAAGAGATAAAATTCCTAGACTACAAACTATCTTGGACCACGCATATAAAAATTCTGTATAACAGATATCTTTCTGTTTCCACACTTAAGGCCCGTTCTTAGTCAAAATACACTACTGCCTCATTTTACTAATTTGAACATTTTTACGGTTGTATATACATTTTGCAATGCTCAAGATACGTAAAAAACAACATCAAATAATGCAGACTTAGAGGGCAAATACACAGATATTATACCCGACCAAAAATAATTTGGTACCCCTCAGTAATATCTAAGTAATACATCGAAAATATATGTACAATGCGTTCCCAACCAAACTTAAAAATATAGCAAAAAGTCATATTTTCAAAAGAAAACTGAAGGACTTTCTAACTATAAGACCGTACTATAGCCTAAGTGACTTTTTTGCTAGTGTCACATTATAGACCTGAGGATATATAGTATTTCTTAACCTTTAATTTTATTTTTGACAATTTGACATATTATTTTGAATTTTAATTCTAACGATTCCTATATCTTATTGTATGTATGTGTATATACACCTACTTAAAATAATTGTATAAATTAAGGAAATAAAAACTATACTATATTCGTTTCTATTCTAAATAAAAATATATATTAAAGTTATGCTAACCCGTACGTAAATGCACTGTGATTACTTAAAAAAATTCCTAGTAATTGAAAATTAATTAAATTAAATATATGGATAACAATTAGGAAATCATGGTTCTTAGATTTAGACCGTGTCAAACTGGATTTACTTTCCGACGTTTCACCTGTGATTACACCAAACATCTTCAGGGATTTTCACTGCACAAACTCAAAATACTCGATGAGCTCCAATTAGCAAATTTCAGGTATTTATGCCCAATCTGTGCTCACCGACAGTGTTTTGATCTTGTGCAATGAATTGGTTCTTTCTAAGGTACGTAACTTCGCAGTTGCTCCAAGAACCATTCCAGCAGAGGACATAATAGCAAGTGTCGAGGGTAGCATCCGAAAACTACCACAAGTACAGGCAGTTTCAGTTCGATATGAAAGAGTGAAAATTCTTCGCAACTCTAAACCACCAAAATCCAGCTACTCAGCCGAGGAAAGAACAGTCATAAAGCACCCCAAAAGCAAAAAAGATGTTATACCTTCAGATAAGAGAAATGCAACGGTAGCTATATACAAACACAACTCCGTAGAGGAAAGAGAGACATTACATCAGGATGATAGCTATAGGGCAATACAAACGGATCCAACTAAGAAAATTGAAAGGAAAATTTGCAGCTGTATTAATACTTTAGATTTGCCAGACCCAGAAAATAGGAAATTGAAGCCAAGCGGTTTGAAGTTTCCTCGATTTTACGGACTTTGAATAATACATAAAGCTTTGATGTTGAATCCCTATATACAAATGTGCCTGATTTAATTTCTTCAATCTCTGATATATTTCAACAAATAAACCTTAATGTAATCTTAATTGAGTTGATAATAGAATGCTTAACGCCCACATTTAATTTTTCAAGGGACTTTTTATGAGCAAACCTCGGGCGTTCATGGATCTCCGCTATCTCCTGAGTTAACGAACATCTTTATGTAGGCTTTCGAGGAAACTGCTTTAAGCTCTGCTCCTTTACAACCTAAAGATTTGTTTAGATATGTCAATGAGGCTTTTCGAAGGCTTATTTAGTTACATTTTTAGATCATCTAAACCAACAACATTCGAATATAAAATTCACTATGGAACTTGAATCAAATGGTGCCATTCCGTTCCTTGATGTATTAGTACAAAAGAAAGAGAATTGCACTCTATATCATAATGTTTCCAGAAAACCGACACATAGGAATAGATATTTAAATTTTAATTCTTACTATGATTCATCTCAAAAACATTCCGTCATCATTTCATTAGTCTTTAGGGCTTTGTCAATGTTTTCAAATTCAATTCCGAAACAGAAAAACTGACTGATGCTTTAAAATCAAACCGATATTGCACTAAGAATATTAGGCGTTCGATTAAGTATTATAAAAATTCCAGACCAGATTCAAGACCTAAACCAGTATTGGATACCCAACCATCAAGTAGTGCAGTTTTACCTTTTATCTAGTGTACTACTGATAAAATTGCAAGAATTCTGCAGAGATCCAACATTCGCACAATCTTTAATATACACAAAAAAATTGGGCAATGTTTAAGGTCACCAAGAAGTGTAACTCCTTTACAATCAAAAAGAGTTTATAAAATTCCTTATTCCTGCTGCAGAGTGTATATAGGTGAAAGTGGTCAATCCGCCGTCGTTGAACTCCAGCTCTCAACTAGACAAATAAATTAAAGTAAATAATACCAAGATACTTGTATCAGTCTCGGGTTATTATAAACGAAAAATCAGAGAATTCCTGAAGGTGCCTTGTGCAATCGCAGGCGAAACTTCGGAAAGTAATTTTAATTTGAAGGGGTCTAAATCCAGAAACCATGATTTCTTATATGACCCCAGCCGTTAAAGATGTCGTAATATGCAACAACTTATATTTCGAAAAGAATGTAATTGTGGACTTTTTTTAGAACATTTTTAATTATATTTGGTACATTAAATAATTTAAAGCCTCTAGTATGTGTCTAATAATAATAATCTGTACTCATTCCACAAAGATTCTGGATCTTTGTTTGATTCCCCTTGAATGTTCAAATATAGGCTCAAGTCACGTTCAGAAGAGTCTTAACTTTAAGAAATAGAGCACACGGTGAAGAAACTTTAATTTCGTTTATTTTCACGCTTTGCCGCCCATAAGAAACTGCAGAAATACAAATTACTAACATATTACTTAGCAAAAATCGATGTTTTTTCAGTGTTATATATTTATTTTTGTTCGCAATCAGATAATAATAGATTTAGGTGCCCCATTTTCGCATACTTGCCTCGAAGGGGGCTGAAAAGTACATCGATGTTGAGTAGAATGAAAGGAAATTTACGAAACGCTCCTGGGGATAACATATGGAAAATTTGATTTTCCATAATACAAATAAATAAAAGATGCCTGTTGCCTATATTTTCACGCAAGTTGTGTTCACTAAATGATTAATTAATAGAACATGGCCTTGGAAAACCAAAGGCTTGAGTGTTGCAGGTGGCTAAAGGGTTTAAATAAGTGCAGAATCTTGTTAGGAAAAATCGAGGTATTGACCGATTTTTTTACCCAAGCTTTGGTTTTCCAAAGCCAGGATCTATTAATTAATAATTTAGTGAACACACCTTGAGTGAAAATATAGGCAACAGACACCTTTTATTTCTGTTAAGGAAAATCCAATTTTCCATATGTTATCCCCAAGGGTCACTCGTAAATTTCCTTTCATTCTAATCAACATCGATGTACTTTTCAACCCTCTTCGAGGCTTGTGTGCCAAAGTGGGGCATCTAAATAGGTCACTATCTGACGATCTAATACGTTGCCTTTGATCCGTTGCATATATTTTGGGCAAAGTTTATTCCCGACCCGTGATACTATCAGTCTTTCTCATGTTCGTAAGATTATCATAGAAAAATGTCGTAATGAGTAATTATACAGGGAGGAACATTTCCCTAGAATAAATTATTTAACTTGGAAAAGCTGTTTTACCCGTAAAATTGATTTTTGAACTACTACCAACTTACTACCGATTTGTACGCGACGTCATCTGTGTAAGAATTACGACGTCATACACTTTTAATATAGCACCCCGTATATTATTTTTTTAGCTCAGAATATTCCAAGTACACTATTACCAATGCTATATGTTCTATACCCGAAATTCACCTATTTTCGAAAAATTACATCTTAAAATTATGATTTTGTACTTCTTAGAACTCTTTGTTGGTCAAAAGAATTAAGAATGAAATTGCTTACTTTTTCCTGTCTTAATTTTTTGAAATCTATTAGATGTTATCAACTTTCGGGTTAGCCGGAAATGTATAAAAAATTCGAAACTTCCAAGAGCGAAGTGTCTTGTCGTCACAGAGCATTCCCTATGATTTAAAATTAGAAGAAAGCATTACTTATATAAAACATAAAATCAAAAAGAGAACACATGTGTGATGTATCAGAATCATGCTCGAGCCTAAATGTATGCACATTTAACACACATATGTCTAGTTATGAAATAACCGTTTTGTACTAAATCAAATTAATATTTTGCTTCCGTGTTGATAAAATTGACAATCTCAAATTAGTTTCAGCAAACGATTGTACCTCGTGGCGAAATTAACAGCAATTTTAGCAATTTCCAGCTAAACATATTTCACGCATAATTAACAATTCACAACTCATCAGTAAATCTTTATAGAGTGCCTGCTATTAATTTATTGGGCAATTGATTGATTAAGCGAACTTGTTAATAATTCACCACAGCTTTATCTACAATAACTATGATAACGAAGTAAATGGAACAATAAAGGAATAAAATTATCCACTTGACTTTTCATTTTTCATTTCATTTTTTAATATACCTTTTAATTACTTACTTACTTTTATCAATGATAGTTCAATTCTTGACCGTTTTTTAAATCTACGACCAACATTTTCCAGAAATTAGCAAATGATTTTGATCTAAATTATTAAAATAGCCTCTCTTACTTAGCCAAAAAGATAGTGCAATGTTGTTGAGCCTTCAAACCGCCCAAAAATGTTAGGGCTTATTTATTAGTTTACTCTATTAAGTCTGAAGGA
This sequence comes from Kuschelorhynchus macadamiae, assembly GCA_030620095.1. Classification (NCBI taxonomy): domain Eukaryota; kingdom Metazoa; phylum Arthropoda; class Insecta; order Coleoptera; family Curculionidae; genus Kuschelorhynchus; species Kuschelorhynchus macadamiae. Next base: position 2,323,874 of record JAUTXW010001141.1, on the reverse strand, counting down.
AATTACTAAAAGATTAAAGTAATTTAATATTCACAAACACGTGAATGCTGGTTAAAAATTATTGCTAATATTATTCAAGATAAAACATACTTATGTAGAAGTGAATAGTGGCCAATAAACTTAATTAAGGGTTTGGGTATAAAAATGGTTTAAATAAAGGATTACTAGATATACTCACAATAATTCCCTTAAAAAGCAGAAAAGTTCATGCAAAAATTTAAAAAACCTTAGGTGAACTTAATTGTCTATTACTTTTGATTAATTTTTATTTAAATTTCAAAATTGGAAGTCCTTATGATACTTTATAGTATTGCAAATGTTTTTATATGAATGTTTGTTATTTGCAAATGTAAATCTTATTTTTAAAGAAAGCAGCAGTTTCCCAATAATTACATAAATTTAAAAAAGTAATTCTTAATGTTTTAATCAGTATAAGTAGGAAATCAATCGAAATAAAACTGCGTAGGAAAACATACATTTCTTAACAGTAATTGAGAAAATAAGGAACAGGAGACATGGATAACAGATGACGACAATTTACGGCCGAGGGAAAAGCCTTTAACCTCTATGAACACACACCTCGTTTTGCAACAGACTTAAATATTTTTTCAGACATTTTGTCATACAAGAAAGCTCGCAAGAAATATGTTTTAAACTGAAAAACCTGAGGTGTTTGGTAATAATAAAAGTGCGTCATAATATTTTATATTATGAACAGTTTGCAGCAACTAACATATAATTAGTTATATGATAATAAAGGCATTATTCTACGTCTTTTAGCGAAATTTGGTTTTAATTCTGTGATTATGGATATATCTATAAATTACTTTCAAAGTTCAAATATTCAAATTAGATTATTTAAAGTTTGTAGTTTTTTTATAACTTTTTCGCTTCCTACATACATACAGAGCGTAGCAAAATCAAATAACCAGATAGTAAAAACAATTTTTTTATTTTATTTACATTATGCCAACCTCACCTTAATCTGCCTTTGTGGCGAAAATGATTAGTCTGTATTGATTTTCAAGCCAGTTTTAGGTACAAGGGACTATTTTACCGATTTTTTGCTTATTGATTATTTTTTGCTTATTGATATGATTACTGTTGCACAAGAAGCCCAATTATGTATTTTATTTTGGATCCACTTTCCCTATAGGTTTTGAGCTACAATTTGTAATTTTTATTTTTATAATCTAAGTTATTTTTTTATCTGATATAAATTCAAAGTGTTTGTATTATTACGGCTGCTAGTATTTTCATATCGCTGACTTAATCAGGATATAACACTTTTATGAACATGTGTCAGCAGGATTGACACCTGTCAATATTTACACACACAATAACATTTTATTTACAAAAATGGTTGATTTCATAAAGCGCATAAGAAACATTTTTGGAAATTTTCCATTCCAATTTGTTTAGCTGAATTTTTCTTTAATTGTAGAACTTTAGTCACTAACCTCCGTATTCACTAAAAAGGTTTAAGAGTTGGACCAGGTCTAATGGCCATCGTAAATGTCATCTTAAACCTATAACTGTCAAGTTAGACCTGGTCTCAATTTAAACCTCTTTAGTGAAAATGGGTGTAAATGTTCACACTAATGGTAAAAATACGACTATCACGTCTATCGGGTATTATAGAGCTTTTAGGTAAAACCTAAAGAAAAATATATTTCTAAACCTTGGAGGAGTATCGGAAAATCCCATTTTTTCTCTTTGTTTTTCGAAATCATACAATGTCGAAAAAATATTTATATATTTTATCTTAAGGCGGCCGTTTGTGATCAAGTATGGGACACCATTTGTCAACTTTTAATCTATATTTTCCATTAACCAGAAAAAAGTTTCTCAAACATATAAAAGAGAATGTAATTAATAAATTAAAATAATCCCACCCCATTTCCCTTGTCAGACTTAACATTTGGTCGATTGTCAAAAAGAAACACACAATACATGCCTACTTTCTCAATAATTATTTATTTGTTAGGACAAATAACAATTAACAAACCATATACTAAACGCTACAGTTTCAGTATCTACTCGTATTTCTCTAAAATTTTAAAAACTATATGTGCAGCGCTGTCGTTTTTATGGATATTTTATGTTTGTCGCAAATGTTTGTAATCTCGGTGAGTTGTCAAGGGTAAATTTAACCCTTAATAATAGGAAAATTTTCGTTTTCACAAATGTAAAAGTTGAAATAGGTTGCGCAAGTCATGGAATGGGCCTGCTAAATGTAAAAAGGAACTTTAAAAAACCGTAGTAATATTTTTAAAAACAAGAATCTGAATTCCAGGAACTGTAACTATTTGAAATACATTTGCAAACTGGTTCAAGAATCAAAAAATTAATTTAATATTAATATATATACTCGCGTCCGAATAGGGACTCTCTATTCGGACGCGAGAAAGAAAGCTTCGAAAATCCCAAATGTGATTTTGGCGAAACGTCAGCATAAGTGATCTTTTCAGAAAACACACACATATATATATATATATATATATATATATATATATATATATATATATATATATATATATATATATATATATATATATATATATATATATATATATATATATATATATATATATATATATATATATATATATATATATATATATATATATATATATATATATATATATATATATATATATATATATATATATATATATATATATATATATATATATATATATATATATATATATATATATATATATATATATATGGCGTGGCTACTACTCTACTTATATAAAGTAACATAATTAATTCCAGTTTCGTGAGAACCAGAGATTCTTATTTCTATGTATATTTTAGACACAGTTTTTCATAATACCTTCAACTTTTATATTAGTTAGCTCTAAAAAGAGTCTTTTTATATGTAACTTATGTGGACAGGACAGTATCTATAACAGAAATATGGATGTTAATCGTAACATGTCCATATTAATAATTGCGTACAAAGTATTCAGCTGCAAGAGTTGACAATACTATTCAATTAACCTATGGTTTACAGTTTATACTAAAAAAGCTTATATTAGTCGTGCGAAAACATAATTAAATCGGAGGATCGCCTCGACACTAAAAGTAATTTATTTTTCATCCAATAGGTGCGTCTGTCCCGGACGGGCCGTTTGGCCATCTTGACCGTCGATAACCAGTTACCGGTAGAAGTTTTGGCCCCGGGGGCATTTACTCAATTATCATTGCCCCAGAACTTGTATCTAGGGGGTGTTCCCAATTTTGGAGTAGTGTCCCCCCAAGTTAGAGTCAGGTCAGCGTTTGTCGGATGTATTCAGAAGGTAAGTGATTCTTAAAGAATTGTATTTTGTCAAGGACGCGTACTTTTGTCAGGTAATGCATAAGTAGAACTCTCAGTAAAAGTGTACTCTATAACGAATATGGCCTTCTGTTTTTTTATTAAGAAGATGAAAATCTCTACACTGTAGGGATTTTATTATAGATAGTTTTATTTAATAGTATAAAATAACAACAATTCTTACATTATAAATACATTAATTTATTGTTAATGTTAAGGGTTATGAGTATTTTTATACTATTAAAAAACCCTGTAGCTTAGAAAATGAAAAGAGCGTATTTGACCTTTTACGTATATGCCAGATTATCTTATTAGATTTTAGTAAAATGGCCATACAGAAGAATGATTTCGTGCATCGGATAAAAGAAAATAAAAAGACTAAAATTGTTTTAAAATTATGGTGTTTTCATTTTCAAAATATTTAAATATATATATATATATATATATATATATATATATATATATATATATATATATATAAATTAACGGCCGTGCAACTTTACAACTTAAGAAAATTACGAAAAATTCGGCCTTGTCTGAATTTTGAGAAAGATAATAATTGAAATGAGATATTTCTATATAAAATGTTTGATGTCGAATGCGAAATGACTATACATAATAATAATAGTATAGTAAAATATTTAAAGTTTCAAATTTTATGAGGTTTTTAAAAAAATTTAAAATAGTAAGAGTATGTGTAGGAAAGCAAACTCTAGAAACGATCATTCATAGAAGTAATTAATATTGTTATTATTATTATTATTCCTAAAATTGACAATCAATTTCTCAACAAATGTTGGATTCCAAGCCCATCCCGGATGCATGCTTCAAAAGGAGTGGGCTGGTTTCTATTAGTTCTACTTGTTGTCCTGTAAGAATTTTCTCACTATTTGGCAAGTACTGAGCAGTACTGCCTGGGTGTCGATGAAGGCGTTAGTATGCAGTTGTATAATTTTCAGATTCCCTTCTAGTGTTTTTAGAACTAGCCCAGTTGATGACACAATGATCGATGGCCAGCTCCGCATATTTGGCCTTTTTCTCTTGATGTTTATCCAACACGCTGCTATTTTTGGGTACAGCGACATCTACCAAATAAGCTATCTTTGTTTCCTTATTTAACAGTACCACATCAGGCCGATTATTCGTCACCCGTCCATCAGCGATAATTGCCCGGTTGGTTGGTATTTATAATAGGGCCCAAATGTGTTCAGGAGCCCGTATTTATTGGCAAGCTTCTGGTGCATGATGTTACACACCTGGTTATGTCTCTGGAGGTAGTCCGTGTTTGCTTGGTAAGTGCAGCCAGATGTTATATTAGAAATATTTATAATCAACAGCAAAAGTTATGGTACGAGCAGGGATCGAACCCGCACTCTGGATCACTAGTCCGTCGCTCTAACCAATTGCGCTATCGTACCACTGATAAGCAATTCGTTAGAACTTTTACATATTCAAACCCACCAGTACATACCCATTGGTGATCCTGCCAAATACTCTAACCTTATGGCGCGGCATTCCGGACTGGACGTCAAATCTGACGTCGCTATTCGGTTCCGTCCATATTAGTAAATTTGTAATTTTACGTTATGCCCGCATAAGCCAAATTTTGAATAGAAGTATTTTATCAGTTTATTTTTAAACTGTGAAATATAATTTTAGAAATATTTATAGTCAACAGCAAAAGCTATGGTACGAGCGGGGATCGAACCAGCACCTCTGGATCACTAGTCCATCGCTTTAACCAATTGCGGTATCGTACCATAACTTTTGCTGTTGAATATAAATATTTCTAAAATTATATTTCACAGTTTAAAAATAAACTGATAAAATACTTCTATTCAAAATTTGGCTTATACGGGCTTAACGTAAAATTATAAATTTACTCTATATATAATTGTCTCCGGATAGAGCATTAATTTGACAAAATGACGGGCCAGAGCTTCATAGGTACCTCAAATTACTTATACCAAAAATTGTGAATATGGTCGCCTCCAGGTGCCTGCCAGTTGCTCGTTCCCTTAATAAAGCTGCCAACTTCCTCCTTGGTGATAGAGTCAGATTCCATTTGTGATGTTTGATTTTGATCACGTTGAGATTTTATCCTTGTAGCATTTCGGTTATGCTTTTTGGTTTTTCCCAGATGTTCGACCAATACTCGGTCAAATGCTCTGTGCTGGGTAGCAACTTCTCAGTATTGGTTTGATCTTTGGTGTTTTTGATATCCCAATAGAACTGTCTTTGGTTGATGTTGAAAAACCAGTTCTGTCGTTTTTTCTTTGAGCATTTGTTGTATATCTGCAGACGTTTCGCTTTAGCTTTTAGTTTTTGCTTTAGTGTATCCTGATACTCATCTAGTTTTTGTTGATGGTTGAGATCGGTGGCTTTTATATCTATCTTTTAAATGCGCGTGGAAGGTGATCATTCTTCCGAAATTCTGTGAGTCTTACTAGTTCCTGTCTCAAAACATAAATTGTCTTCACAACTCTTTTCTGCCATATGGGTTTTGTTGGTGTGTAGTAGATAAGTGCGTGGAGCTTCTCAAGGGTGTCATACTCCAAATTAAACTCTGCTGGTATGGTGTTGAAAATCTTGAGGATGCTGTGAGTCTCCCGACTAGTTCTAAGTTTTATAATTATTATTATTGTTATTATTGTCATTATTATTATTATTATTATTATTGTTATTATTATCATTATTATTATTATTATTATTATTATTATTATTATTGTTAGTGGAAAATGTTGTTTGACCTAAAACTAAAATATAAGAGTAAATTGATTTTAAATGTTCGATATCTGTTTTTTTACTCCTCCTTTACGTAATTTTTGCCATTTTTAAAAATGTTCTTTTGATGGTATTATTTTTTACATGTAATATTTTAGTTTCTTGAAAATTGCCCGTATGACCAGTATCAATTATATGTTCTCATAGTGCGCAAGATCTTTGGTTTAATCTCCCGTCACATTTCTGTAATGCATTATTACCATTAAAGCAAAAAATACAGTAGACATAAAATGTTTTATAAAAAATGAAACCGACTTCAAAAAAATGCACTAAAAAATGAAAAATAATATTTTATTCCACCTTAAAAATTTTGCTCCATGAAGTCGGCACCAAATTAATAAAAACAGTAAGACCTTATACGCGTAGTATTAGACATCAAAACACCGAATTGACTGAATACATGATTATATTTTTTTGATTAAATAATTAAAAAATAAGTTTAGCGCGGACTTCCCGGAGTAAAATTTTCAAGGTGGAATAAAATATTACTTTTCACTTTTTAGTGCATTTTTTTTGAAGTCGGTTTCATTTTCTTATAAACATTTTTATTTCGTCCTTTTTAGTTTTATATCTATACGAGTTTTATTTTAAAATCAGGTTTAACAAATGGCCCACTGCATAATATTGTTTTCCTGATCGAGACGCGAGAGTATAATATTAAAAAACTTCTTACAATATGTCTTGGAGCAAAAAACAAAATAGTGCCATTCCGCCATTTTTAATACTCTTGCTATGAGATCACTCCGGCGATATTCTGAATATTTCCAAAAAATTTAATTTTTAAATTGGTCGAACCATCGCGGAGTAATCGAATTACGAATAACGAAATGGCCTTCATTCCGCCATTTTTTACATCTTTTTAAATATGCTTGCTATGTGACCACTCCGGCAATATCCCAAATGTCCCCTAAAAATTTCATCCAAATTGGTCTCGGCCTATCGCGGAGTAATCGATGTATAAACATAAAAAAAACAACAAAATGACCGCCATTCCGCCCTTTTTTACATTTTTTTTTAATATGCTTGCTATGGTACCACTCCGGCAATATCCTGAATGCCCCTCTGAAAATTTCATCCAAATTGGTCAAACTACCGCGGAATAATCGATGTACAAAAAAAAAAAATACATAGTCAAACTGATAACGTTTTCCTTACTTGGAGTTGGTAAAAAATTATAATGAAGGTAGATTAATAAAGTTTTATTCATACCTAGAAGATGCAAAAGAGATATCTTTTAGCAAATGGGGTTGTATGTCTATTACACATACAATACTCAATGCTTTAGTTTGAAAATTCGCTGCCTTTATCGCCCTTATACCGGTGCTTTTTTTATATTATTATTACAAAAAAACGGGTGAACAGATTTCAAATCAAAATATATGGAACCAGCAGAGAAACGTCCTCTTCAATTTGACGTTTGACTTATCAAAATTAGACAATATGCACAAACACAAAAAAAAATTCATGTGTCGAATTGATAACCTCCTCCTTGTTTGAAGTCGGATAAAAATTAGATTTGTTTCAAAGTGGATGTTGGTCATTTAATTAAAAGTGTCCCGATAGTTTTTACGTTTTTTTTTTTTATATATATATATATATATATATATATATATATATATATATATATATATATATATATATATATACATATATATATTTATATATAAATATATATATATATATATATATATATATATATATATATATATATATATATATATATATATATATATATATATATTAAAGAGAAGGGTAGTCTTGACCGACTAGTTCAACAACAAGTAACCTAATTATTGGGGTATCGGTCCTAATTTAGGGCTAGATTTAAATTGCTTTTAAGCTACGCCAAGCTTTCGGTAATGATTATTACCTTCTTCAGGGTGCTTTGCAATTAGTATCGATAACTTCTATATATATATATATATATATATATATATATATATATATTTCTTGTTATGAGGTTGGTGTAAGTGGAATGAAAACATACTATCATTTAATACTCCCAACGAAAGCCAGGAGTCACAATGTAATTCAATGCCGGTCGTGGTATTAGCCAGCGGAGTAGTTGTTTTTGTGATTCTATTTTGTGCCTTTGCCCTACACGGGGCTGGCTAGTCTATGGCGGCCTGATGAGCTCTAATAAGAGCGAAATCGCGATCGTCGTTTGACTAAAATGGATCATTGTGTCTGCTATGATGCAGAACATGTTCCAAACAAGGATCATTTTCTTGTTATGACGTTGGTGTAAGTGGAATGAAAACATACTATCATTTAATACTCCCAACGAAAGCCAGGAGTCACAATGTAATTCAATGCCGATCGTGGTATTAGCCAGCGGAGTAGTTGTTTTTGTGATTCAATTTTGTGCCTTTGCCCTACACGGGGCTGACTAGTCTATGGCGGCCTGATGAGCTCTAATAAGAGCGAAATCGCGATCGTCGTTTGACTAAAATGGATCATTGTGTCTGCTGTGATGCAGAACATGTTCCAAACAAGGATCATTTTCTTGTTATGACGTTGGTGTAAGTGGAATGAAAACATACTATCATTTAATACTCCCAACGAAAGCCAGGAGTCACAATGTAATTCAATGCCGATCGTGGTATTAGCCAGCGGAGTAGTTGTTTTTGTGATTCAATTTTGTGCCTTTGCCCTACACGGGGCTGGCCTGATGAGCTCTAATAAGAGCGAAATCACGATCGTCGTTATATATATGTTATATCCGTTTCCCATGACCTTCCACGTGCCTCCAGAATGTCGCCACATATTATCACACAGTTGCGTCATTCACAGAAACCAACATCAGCAGTTTCCAAGAATTGCGACAGTACGCTCAAACACCGTCAGCAGTCTCCATGGAAGCCAGCGGATGCTTGCCGGTTTCCCACGTACCTCAGCAAGATTTTTAATATAAATAGACTATGTAAATTTTATTAAAAACAGTATAATATTATTCTTTTAAGTCGTAACAATAATTAATGTCCATTTGATTTCCAAAGTTGTGAACATATTGTTTTATTTTATTTTAATAAAAAGTGTTTTTTTTTAAAAAGTGAATTTTTCAAATAGTGAGATAACAATTTGGCGCAGTCGGTAGGATTCGTTTAAACGCTATTAGAACAAGAAAAAGGTCTAACTGGTAGCGGCGGATTCCAATCCCTTAACGGAACAAAAGGAACCTGAGAAGTCCTCACTCGTAAAGCTTGGAGCCACATCGAGAACAAGACAACCCAGATGCAGATTACGATTACGTAAGAATCGTCTCGTATTTGATTTTATTTTTCTATACTGTTCGATTTTTCAAATAGGATTTAAACATATTATTATTTCCCTTACCATTTGTTTTCTTAAATTACAAAAAGGAAAACTATTTATTATTTTTGTTAAGATATTCTTAATAACTTAACGTTTTCATTTTACTCGTTTTTGATAAAACCTTTTTATTTTTAACGCATCTACATTTAAAATTCAAAATGTCTCTCGATAATACCCAAACAACCATTGAAATTGAACCTTATAAACTTTCTGAAATTTTTTCCATTGTACCCGAATTTGAAGGTGATCAAATTTCTTTAAGCAATTTTATAACCGCATGCGATTGTGCATACGACATGGCAACAACGCAACAAAAAGTGTTTTTAGTTATTCACATAAAAAACAAGCTCCGTGGTAGAGCAGCTCAATTAATTAGTTCAAGGAATCCAAGTTCATACCTTGAAATTAAACAATTGTTAAATTTACACTTCGGTGATTCAAGGGATCTTACTTCCCTTATACACGATCTGCAGCGATTAAGACAACTTCCTAATGAGTCGCCCCTTACATTCTTTAATCGACTTCAGGTCCTGAACGCTAAAATGCATGCCAGCATACAAAAGTCCCCACTCCTACATTCAAAAGAACAAAAAGATGCTCAGACCATGTTAATTGAAACTATGACTCTTAATACACTTCTTACCGGTCTAGAGCCACGCCTAGGACAACTTATCCGTGCTAGTAATCCAACGTCACTTTTAGAAGCACAATCAAGAATTCGGAGAGAACTTCAACTTTCGTATTTCGAAAATCAAAAAGTTAATAAACCAACTATTCCGAAACCCAGTCCTCAGTTACCTAGACCACACCAGCCACAACAATTAAAGTGTTCCAATTGTAACAGAATTGGTCATACAATATCTCAGTGCAGGCAACTTTCTTCTAATTTTCCCCAAAATAATAATTTCCAACGACCCATAACAAATTCTAATTTTCAAAGACCCGCAATAAACTCGAATTCTCAAAGATCACAATATCAACCAAATTTTTCGCAACAAAATAGACCAAATAATCCTAGCCAAAATACAAACCAAGCACAATTTAAGCCATCAATAATTCAAAGAAATCCCAATTTGCAACCAGCTAAGACGCATCATGTTAATACAAGACAAGAATGCTCCTCAGAGAATTATTTGCCCGAATACGATCAGTACACCGCCGAAAACGGCAATCCCGGTTTTTACGATTTTTTCCAAACAGAGAAAGAATCTTATCAAGATATAAACTATTCAAATGACACTAGTAATTACCAGGATTTTCTTACACCCCTTACGAATACCGACCCTCCAGACAATTCACCCCAGAACCCAATGACCGAGATCCAATCGAGAATAGAAACACTAAATCTAGAGAATATGGATCCAAATCTCAATTTCCCGGAACAAGCGTTTCTTTAAGTCCTCTTCTTACTGTAAATTCCAAGAATCTATATTATATCGATGACGCATCAAAACAATTCAAACTTCTCATTGATACCGGTGCAGGCATTTCTATATTTAAGGAAAACACCGTACAAAAATTTCCTACACGATTTCCCGAAAATGTCACTATTCAGGGAATTACCGATGAAAAACTTTCAATATCTCAATCTACACTCATACCTTTTACTATTCGTGATCCACACAAAGTGTATATTTGCAATTTAGATATAGATTTCGACGGTATATTAGGATTGGATTTCTTGGAACATTATGAATGTATTGTAGATCTGAAATCAAAACAACTTATTACAAATTTTAAAACTATGTCCCTTCACAAAGTAACCACAACTACAGCCATATCAGATGTACAAGAATGCATTAAAAACCGTAATAAAATTTCTATAGAGGCTAGAACTGAAAAAATTTTCAAACTCAAGTGCGAACTATTTAATACGGATGCTATACTTCACGCATATGTCAAAGAAAATGTTAGATTGCCAAATGCCCTGGTTAAGGTTAATGAACGCGGTGAATTTTTTACATCTATAATTAACTCAAATGCTATAGAAAAAACAATCGACTTTTCAAATTTAAATATCGAACCTTTTGACCCTGGAATTGATACTGAAACAATTTTTAACTTAAATACCTACCCTATACAAAACGCAGTTTTAGATAGGCGCTCAATTATTAAAGACCAGTTACGCACCGAACATTTAAACAACGAAGAAAACGATTTAATAACTAACCTATGTCTCGAATTTTCCGATATCTTTTATTTAGAAGGCGATAATTTATCTTTTACCAACGAGATCAAACATTCTATAGATACTAATAATTCAAGGCCCGTATTTACCAAATCATATAGATATCCTCACATTCATAAAGAAGAGGTAAAAAGCCAGGTAAATAAAATGTTAGAGCAAGGAATTATTCGCCAGTCCATCTCTCCATGGTCCTCCCCGGTTTGGGTTGTTCCCAAAAAATTGGATGCCTCCGGAAAACCCAAATGGCGTGTAGTTATAGACTACCGCAAGCTGAACGAGCTTTCTATAGCTGATAAATATCCTCTTCCGAACATTTCCGACCTTCTCGATCAATTAGGGAAATGTCAATATTTCACAACCCTCGACTTGGCTTCTGGTTTCCACCAGATCGAGATCAATCCAAAAGACATCGAGAAAACTGCCTTCTCTGTTGAAAATGGCCATTACGAATTCGTCCGTATGCCATTCGGTTTAAAGAATGCCCCGTCCACATTCCAAAGAGTCATGGACAACATCCTTCTCGGTATTCAAAATGAACGTTGCTTAGTGTATATGGATGACATCATCGTGTACTCTCCAACAATACATGAACATATTTCAAGACTAACAGAAGTCTTCAAGCGTCTCCGCAAAGCCAACTTAAAGATCCAACCTGATAAATGCGAATTCCTTCGAAAGGAAGTTGCTTATCTAGGACACCTTATTACCCAAAGTGGAGTAAAACCTAATCCAAGCAAAGTTGAATGCATTCAGAAATTTCCTATGCCAACAAATCCTAAAGAAATAAAGTCATTCTTAGGTCTTGCTGGATATTACAGACGCTTCATCCCAAATTTTGCCAAAATATCAAAACCCCTGACCAAGTTATTACAAAAGGACGTCCCATTCACATTCGACGCGGAATGCAAAACCTCATTTTCTGACCTGAAAAAGGCACTTACATCGGACCCAATCTTAATTTACCCCAATTTCGAAGAAACTTTCTTGCTAACCACAGACGCTAGCGCATTCGCTATTGGAGCCGTCTTATCTCAAGGTCCCATCGGAAAAGATCTTCCGATAGCATATGCATCTCGAACTCTGTGTAGTGCTGAAACAAAGTATTCTACCATAGAAAGAGAATTATTAGCCATTGTATGGGCTGTCAAACACTTCAGACCATATCTTTTTGGTCGAAAATTTGCAGTCGCCTAGCTCGCTGGCGCCTTAAACTCGAGGAATATGATTACAAGATTGAATATAAACCCGGCCGAATAAACAAAAACGCAGACGCCTTATCACGTATTAAAATTAACCATTTTAAAAATTGCTCAGATTTTCAATCAACCATCGCTATTTACGCCTCAAATGAAGACGACTTTAATAACAGACCCTCGACCAGCAAACAAAATTCATTTTCAGAAATAATAACCGAAAACGATCTAGACGATAATGAAATAACCGACGAATACAATAGATTTGTTAATTTATACAAGACAAAATCAATCATCGATTATTCCAAAATCGAAATTTCCAATGATCAATTTTTGGACAAATCAAACAAAAATATTGTCACTTTCTTTTGGCAAACTAAAATGGAAGATTTTCATTTTAAAATTATAGAGGACCTATTTGAGGAAAACTATTATTTTGCCCCGCTTACGGTAAACACCCTGTCTAGTAAGAGTGTAAAGGACCGCAAATATTTCATAATACCCTTGTCGTATAATACTGATACCGTAGTCCAGCAGCTTTTCTATATTATCTATAAATGTCAAGATAAATTCGATCTTTCTAAAACCTATTGTATCGAAAATAATTTACAACTTCCCATCCTCGAAATATTTTCATTCATTTTCTCTGATAAAGATATTAACTTAAAAATATGCCATAACCTCGTAAGAACCCCAGACCCGGATGAAATACCCACAATTTTAGATCAACACCATACTGGCAAAAAGAATCTTCATCGCGGTATTAATGAAACTGTCAAACGCATTCGACAAAAATACAATTGGACCGGACTAACTAAAGATGTCGAAAAACTCATTCGAAGCTGTGAAATCTGCCAAAAAGTTAAAATCTGTAGGAAAAATCTTAGTACGCCCCTAGTCATAACAGAAACTCCAAAAACTGCATTCGAAAGAATCAATATTGACATCTTCGAGTATCCAACTCGTAACTATGCCCTTACGATCCGAGATGAGCTAACCAAGTTCACACAGGCGTACCCAACGTCGGATAAAAAAGCCTCAACGATTGTCAATACACTCCTGCTATTCTTTCAACATTATGGAACTCCCCTACGGATCCACTGTGACCATGGCCGTGAGTTTGATAACACATTAATGAAAGACCTGTGCACACTCTATGACGTCAAGTTAACCTTTTCAAGTGTTAGCCATCCGCAATCAAATGGATCGCTCGAAAGATTCCACGCCACTTTAACCGAAATGATTAGGGTTCACACAGCAGAACATCCCGAGGAACACCCATTCAATATCCTCCCCTATTCAGTCATCTGTTATAATAACACAAAAAACAAAACTCATGGATTCACCCCTTATGAGCTGATATTCGGCCATACGTCTAGCCGACCCCCAGAAACCTTATATAATCAAGAACAACTTATCTCCAAATACATCCGAAATCTAAATAATAAAATGGAAACATATTACAAAATCGCACGAGCTAGAACAAACGCCCAAAAGGAAAAATCAAAAATCAGATTCGACAAATCAGTCTCCGATAAACAACCCGATTATAAAGTTGGTGACAAAGTATATGTCAAAGAATCGCAAATTAAAGACAAAAGTGAAAATAAATTCAATGGCCCCTTTCAAATTATCGAACTTTACCAAACTTCAGCTAAACTTAAAAACCTTTCTACAAACCAAATTTCCAAAATAAATTTTGATAGGCTAAAGACATACTATGACTAGTCTATTTTTTTTCCAGACTCCTTTGGCTTATTCCAGCCGTCTTCTCCCAATACTTCTTCACACCAATCAACAATACCGTTGGACTATTTTACCATGAGGAAAATTTTGTCAAAATTACTAACGATAAGTGGACGTTACTCGTATACAAAGATTTACAACCCCTTAAAGAAACTATACAAAACAACGACAAATTACTTACTACACTCAGTGACGTGTTGAATGACCCATCCCCTAGAACTGTATCTTTTAAAATAGAAATTAAAACACATTTGAGCTTATTAACCCAAATTTCAAACGCAGTTAATCAAAAATATAGAGAAATCATGGCAGATACAAAAAAGTTATCTTATAGGAACAAACGCGGATTAATAAACGGCATTGGTAGTATTTTTAAATCTATCACAGGCAATTTAGATTCAGCCGATGGCGAATATTACAATGCATGTATAAACAAAATCACGCGAGATGAACGCGAACTTGAAAGCTTACTTAAAAATCAAATATCGGTAACTTCATCTGTAATTAAAAACTTCAATTCCACCATTCAAAAGATTCAAATTGATGAAGAAACCTTCAACCAAGACATAGATATTATACAGAGCGCTATCATGAACATATCTGATGACTTAGCGTTTTACGAAGGGCAAATTAAAACTCTAAATCTTTGCGAAGCTTTAATGGAAAGTTATGTTTTTCTAGAAGATTCTTTAAACGATATTATAAATGCCATCACATTCGCTCGTTTGAAAATTCTTCATAGTTCTATAATAACTCCAGGAGATTTGATCACTTCTCTCCAAGGGATGTCGCGTTCTCTATCAAAAAATAATCTTCCTCTCCCTATATATTCATCAAATATTGCCAATTATATTGACTTAATTGAATTAGAATCATACCAGTCCGATAATAGGATTGTGTTCGTTCTTAAAATTCCTCTAACTGAACCAGAATCATACACTTTGTATCGAATTTTTCCTATTCCTATTATGGAAAATCGAACAGGTCTTTTTCACATAATACCAACAACAAAAAAATACATTGCGCGAGATGACGACGCCTTACTATATGTACTACCACAAGACATCTCCAGCTGCAAGCCACTCGAGACGCACACTAAGATCTGTTCAGACCTTCTGCAATATCCAATCGACAGTGATGTTATCTGCGAAGCACAGCTACTCAGGCAGCAGAACATACTACCGAAAACCTGTCAAACATCGATATTGCTAGTCACCGATTACCACGTCCAAGAGATCTCCACGAACTACTGGCTTATCTCAGTTTCCGAGCCACTTCCTGTAACCGTAAAATGTGGAACCAGGAATATAGAAACCCAGATCCTGAAGACAAACTCCCTTCTTAAGTTACAACCAAACTGTAACGCTTTTATTGGAAGCACAAGAATTCATTCCAAGTACCTGGTGGAGGAATATAAAAATGTAACCTATAAAAGCCATCCTGTTCAGATTCCTTTCGAATGCTGCAAACAGTTCCCAGAACAGTCTCAAATCCCAAAGCTCAAACCCTTGAAGCTCAGCAACATCAATGCCGATGACCTGAACGTTGCTCAACACCGCCTAGACCAATACTCAGAAGAGCTAGACAAGTTGATGAAAGAACCCTTCATAACCAAACATATCCATTGGTTTACGATACTCACAATATCAATGGTCGTTGGAATGGCAATCCTCTACATCCTCTGTAAGTGTAGACGTAAGAAGCCACTGAAACTGTCCATAACTGGTAGTCAGGATCCTCCATCACCTCCCAGGCCTAGTCCGAAGCGCTTTGCCCCATACCAGTTGAGAAGACTAATACCAAAAAGGCGAACTAGCATCCATCCAGAAAATACACAAGAAGAGGAAGAAGCATTTGAACTTCAGTCCTAAAAGTAGCTGCAAAGCACCAACTTTTCACTAAAAGGGGAAGCTGTTATATCCGTTTCCCAAGACCTTCCACGTGCCTCCAGAATGTCGCCACATATTATCACACAGTTGCGTCATTCACAGAAACCAACATCAGCAGTTTCCAAGAATTGCGACAGTACGCTCAAACACCGTCAGCAGTCTCCATGGAAGCCAGCGGATGCTTGCCGGTTTCCCACGTACCTCAGCAAGATTTTTAATATAAATAGACTATGTAGATTTTATTAAAAACAGTATAATATTATTCTTTTAAGTCGTAACAATAATTAATGTCCATTTGATTTCCAAAGTTGTGAACATATTGTTTTATTTTATTTTAATAAAAAGTGTTTTTTTTTTAAAAGTAAATTTTTCAAATAGTGAGATAACATATATATGATAGTATGTTTTCATTCCACTTACACCAACGTCATAACAAGAAAATGATCCTTGTTTGGAACATGTTCTGCATCACAGCAGACACAATGATCCATTTTAGTCAAACGACGATCGCGATTTCGCTCTTATTAGAGCTCATCAGGCCGCCATAGATATATATATATATATATATATATATATATATATATATATATATATATATATATATATACGTCGAAAATAGGTTTCTGGACCCTTAATATATATATTCAGTGAAACAGTTTTCTTGGGTATTTTGGTCCTAATTTTTTATATATAAAACGAAGATTTGGTTTGTATGTAGCAGTTTTTTTATTTTATAAAGGACGTAAAGACTTTTAAAAATATACAATAAGTATGATCCAAAGAAAATTACAAATTTAATTTAATTATTAACTCACCTTAGAATGTAATCTCCGGCATCATAATAATACATCAACAAACAAAACATTCATAAATAAACTTACTGGCACAGTATACGACATTTAGTTTTGAAACATCACATACATTAAAACATTCAAAAGTTAAAATTCGACTGACTTGGATTAGATATTTATATCAGATGTTAAATATTATCAGTAGATGTTCTGTTGATTTTTTTTCCGACTTGATAATTGAAATTAGCGCAGTTAATATAAAGTTTATTTATTCCTGATACAGACAAGGTTATGAAAAATTAAAATTAAAAGGTTGGTCGATTTTAATTTGAAAGAGTGATCATATAAAGTCAAAGAAGGCTAGATTATATAGTTATTTTAAGATGTTGTAGTAAATTTGGCTGAAATTTTTTATTTCAGTTTTGTCGTTTATTGAATTTTTCTCTTTTTTTATATATAACATCTCTAAAAACTTGCTCTTTTTTGATTAGTTTCTATTTTCAACATTTTTGTCTCCTGAAAATTAAAAGTATGGGAAGTTTCGTTTATATGTTTTGTGAGAGCGGTTTTATTTTTTTTTTATCTTATTTATGGCCATTGATCCGGTTTTTGAGATATATTTTGATTAATAGGGGTTTTAGTTTTAAGTAAGCTAAAGTAGTTTTTTTGGAAGGTTTTATGGCTTTTGTGGCAGAAGTAGATGTTGTGTTTTTTTCGGATAAGCCTTGTATCTATGGAATAGATGCAAACTTCTTTTTAGTTTTTGTTTCTGTGAAACTGTTATTATTAAACTGTAAGAAAGCGTCCACATTCTCTACTGACTGAGACCGAGACTTTGTGTCTTATTTCTAGTTTAGTCATTTGTTATTATTAAGTTTATTTATTTTTTCTAAGCGGGATTTAAAAATGGGGTTTATTCAGCTATTTTTGATCAATATATCTTTTGCTTTTTGGATTGCTATCGTTTGATATTTGGTGCTACTTAATTTTATTGCCCTGTCAGCTAGGCCAATTATTACTGATCTTTTTTTGGCACATGGGGTGTTGCGAATGATAATTAATGTATCTGCGTGACCATGTTTTTTTGTGTACCATGCGGTTTCTATTTTATGATTTGTGTTCTCATGTTTAAAAAATTTATTTTACAATTAGTTTCAGTTTCTATGGTAAATTGTAGCTTTTCGTGGGAGTTGTTAAATGAGTTTAGAATATAATGACATTTATCTCTGGGTATTGTCGTTAGGCAAGCATCCACGTACCTAAAAAAGAATGGTAATTTGCAGTCCAATTTTTTATATATATGTAGCAGTTACGAAGGGATTTTTTGGGATGACTGCTAAAGCTACTATATACTAGATCTTACAGCGTTAGTTATTTCCTACTTTCGATTTGATTACCCTTCCGTTATGTGTTTCGCCACAGGGGGCTGTATGATGGTGGTGATCCGTGGTAATAGGATATCAAGTCAAGCGAAGATTTCGGATGTCCTCTTGATAACCACAAATTTCGGTTTTGCTCAAATCAGAAATACGTGTCCATAGTTGGATAAAGTTCACTGCTTTAGCGGTCATCCCAAAAAAATCATTTTTCTATATATATATATATATATATATATATATATATATATATATATATATATATATATATATATATATATATATATATATATATATATATATATATATATATATATATATATATATACAAAATAATGCTAATTTGCCATAAAAAATTCTATTGTAAATCTCGGATGTGGAAAACATTTTTTTTTAAATAATGTTGGTATCAAACGAAAAGTAATTTAATTAAATTTCAATAGTTGTTGTTGGAATATAGTACCTTTCATATTTTTTACTATACAACTTAGCTGAATGAAAATATTTCACTAAATTAGACTTTTCTTTGTCCCCTAGAGGTTTTTAATGATAAAAGGTACTTTTTAGCAATTTCGAAAAATTGAAGCGTTTTCGAGGAAAAATGACCGTTTATGAAACTTAGCTCTCATCTTAAAATGTAATTTATTTTTTCTTATAAGTAGAACGCGATGAGATCTTTGAAAAAGTTCACTCGAACCAACGCGTAAACAAAATATTGATTGATATGTGACAAAAAAGATTTTTGAACCGAAATTCAGGAAAGTTCGCACAAGGTAGGGAAAATGACTTTTAGTCAGTTTTTCTGCAAATTTTGAATATGTTGTAATTCTCGGTCTCCTGATTAAAAGCCTACTAAAAGGTCACAACTCAATTCCGTGGCTTGTTTTCGATATACTGGGTTTCAAAGTTGGAATTTTTTTTTGGAATAGTTAATACGCATTCAGTTAAGTTAGTTAGCTGCTAAGGATGAGTGGTGGGGCTCGACATACATCCACTTTCTCGAGGGTAGTTATTATTTAAATCAATTAGGGAAAAGCTGCATAGAATTAAATTAATTAGTTTTAAACTATTATACTCAGGACATGGTAACCTTTGTAATTATTAATATTCTAAATAGAACTTTTTAAGCGTTATCCTATATTATTATAAAGGAAACGCGATTTTCAGAATTATTTTTAAAAAAACCGTAATTTTTACTTTAATTCAAAACTTGCGGTCCTATGCACAGGCTCAAGATCTAAACTTACAAACTTCAATTTTTACAAGAATAGGGTAGGTGGTCCGCAATTTTTGAAACTTATCCCGTTGAGCAAATCAAAAATGTTTTCGGTCCACCCTAATCGACATACATGCTCCAGATTCCATTTTCTTATAATGAGTTAAGTTACTTTCACTAGGATAAACTTCTAAACTCCTTATCGGATAATTTTAATCCGAGTTGGAGCAAATGTTTGATGTTTATTTTATTATTTACATAAATACAAATTATTATGTTTGCATTCAGTTATCGAAATTTAAAATAGTATAAAAAGCAGTTTCTAGTTTAACACTAATTAACCTAATATTTTCATTAAAAACTATGAGTGCAAAATATGAACATTTTCAGGTCTTATCACAACAGTTCCCCCTAAAGGAATCCGAAGTTGGCAATAATATGTACGTGACTTGAATAGTAAGAGAGAAACTGGTTACGTCGCTATTCGCTGTGCCAATATTCCATTCTGGTTTACTTTTTCATTATTTTGGCAAAATTGCATTAATATGAGTTGATATAAGACTGAAGGCAATAGAATAGTGTAATAGTTATACGTACATCTGCCTGTTAATATAGTGCCGCGTTTAACACTTATTAACTATAAAAAACTTTAAATATTCTTCAATATAAATCTAGCTTTTGACTTGGTGGATCATAACTTCTTTTGTAAAAAACTGATACGTATTGGTTTGAGTGGCCCTGCTATCAGCCAACGAAATCTTAGGGTTAAGTCTAATTAGGAATAAGTCAAAGGCCTCAAGTTCATTGCTTAAGATTCATCGCAATTGTTTCATCAAATTAGAAGATTCAATAACGGAACAGTTGGAGGTATCGGACATAGGGCATTTCTTTCGAGTCCTAACACGCTTGGCAGTATCGATTAGCTCAGTATCACTCGCTCCTCTCTTCAGTTAGGGGACTCACTGACGGGTATTCGTGAATAGGATAATCCTACCCTGTCCCTAGATGTAGTAAACATGGATGTTTCTTTATAGGGGCACATCTTGTTTAGAGTGTCTAACTTCTCATCCTTCATTGAGAGAGAGAATATTCACTTATCCCGGATTCGTCTTCGCTGATCTTTAAAGAGTATCTTACCAAACTCCTAAGCAGGGAGTTTGAATGTTCGGCTTTAAATGGTCTGCTTCTGGTATAGAGATCAAAGTAAAAACTTCTCGGAAGCTACTTTCCAGATTTTGGAATACCAAAAACTTAATTTTTTGAGATTTTACGCATTAAATGTTACTAAATGGTTTGGATAATATTACGCTGTATTTGCTCGGTAGATTGCTTGAAAGGATGAAAAAAAAAGTCCCGATCAAAGTCTATCAGAATCAAAGTAGATAGCACATCTTCGGCAGTGCGGTCTTGCGCCTAACGGATTTCTTTCATAATACAAACTAGACTATGTAAAAATAATAGTTACATATATTATTGAAAAAAGACACCTGATTTACTCGCGCCCTTGATTTGGTCATGGTCGCTTATTATAGCGAACGCTGTAAAAAAGATACAAATTTTCGTCCAGATGCGAGATACTGGCTCCAGTTTACCTACATTTAATGAATTTTTATCGATGAATGCATCACATTAAAATATGGCATATCTAGCACAACTGTTTGCCATTTAATAGGGCCTGTTTAACTTGAGTCAACACAATGGTTGTATATCAATAATATTTTTGTTTATTTGTAGGTCCAAATTAATGGAAGGCAAGTGGCTATTTTAGCAGAGGCGCTTGGAGGAGCAAATGTAGACAACTGCCCACATCCATGTGTTGCAAGGCCATGTGGAGAAGACGGAGAGTGTGTGCCAGAGAGGGACTATTTTACATGCAGGTAGGTATTTAGGTGGCCTCAGTTAATATACATTTGCTGCATTAATGGTTAATAACAAAAGAAAATTGAACGTCAGTTCGTGACCGAGAAAAAATGGTTTTATGTAAGTGTGTTTACTACTGGTGAAATGTATGTTGTCATATTTTATATTCACTTTTAGATTTGTATTGTTTCTGCTTTTTCGAAACTTGAAAATATCGCTAATCCTATGTTTCTGTAACTAAAAACTTTTAAGTATTTGCTCCACCAAATCACCCAATTGCAACGGGCTAAAAAGCAAAGTTTCTTTCACCACCCTTTCTTTGAAAACATTTTAAAAGCATACTAATATTAAGTGTGTCCTGTATAAAATGCACCATAACATGCTGAAAATAGCATTCAATTATCTTTCCCCTTTTTTGATATATTATGTAGCTTTAAAATTAAACCAAAACTTTAATTACCTTAAACTCTTGGTACCTGCTTTTAAACAAGGGTATGTGAGCATCGAAGCTCTTGTTTTCTTCACAAGTATAGCGAAGAAGTTTTGTTGTTTGTCTCATTGCTCCTCGCCCGAATACTTAAGTGCAAAAATGATTGACATTGGTGAAAAGTAAAATAAAAACATATTCACATCTTTGCTCTGAATGAAAATCAGAAGTCAACAGAGTAATCCGATGTTTGATGTTGAATTTATCGCAGTGCATAATATATTTCAATACATGAGAACTGCGCATTCTGTAGAACAACCTTTGTTTTGTTTCCTAAGAAATAAAAAGCAACAAATTAAGGAAATCTGCTTTGTTTATCGTTGTGTTTTATATATTTCTGGTTCCGTTAAGATTATCTGAAGGAGAATTATCCAGAGAGTCACTGATATGAATGTGAAAAAATTATTTGAACAAAGATATAACTATATAATTATTTTAGTAACATTATATATTTAATGTTCACTCTATGAATTATTGTAGATGCAAACCTGGCTACAGGGACCATCTCTGTTCACGAGGACCACCATCATTTCATGGTACAGACAGTTTCTTCCATTTACGTGATCCTACGACAATAGAAGCGATTTCAACCGACCCGCTCGACATTAACGTTCGTTTCAAGTCGAGCTCTGAAACAGGTTTATTACTTTGGGCTTTCACTGGAAGCAGTTTTATCTCTCTGGGATTAAGAAAAGGCGCACTGGAACTTCGATACACCTCTAACTACAGAGAAGATGAAATGTTAGTGGTCCATAACTCGAGTACTGTCCATGATGGATTATGGCACCGAGTCAAAGCTGTCAGGTAATGTTGGTTATTGAATAATAAAATAATACTATTAAATTTAAACTAAAGATTATGTTTTACTAATTTCTGATTCTTGACAATACATTAAATTGGACTCTTCTCGTCCACATTAGCCTATACTTTCTTAGATTTAGCTACTTTATCTACTTTCTGTACATTCAATATTGTAACTGAAAGAAAAGAGTTAGTCAATGATTGCAATCTAATTTTACTTTCTCTCCAGTAATACTCACCTCAATTTTTCATGTCGTATTTCATTGATCTTTTTGTTATTTTGTAGGAAGGCAAATATATAAAAGTAATTATTTTTAAAAAACATTTTGTGTGTTACGTTCTAATATACCAAGAAAAACAAACTGTTATTTTTAGGTCTTAATTTCAAAACACTTCGTATAATTTTAAGGGAATATTATATATTTCATTAATATTACTTTTCATTGTGACAAATCCATTCTCTACTTTTTTTTTCGAGCTAACTCAACATCTGTCTTATTTGGATCAAAATTTTATTTAAAACCTAAATGTACACTATTTTTGTAGTGCGGGCCATTAAAATGTTTACAATAATCTAGATAGACGTGTATTTTTGTTTCCTAAAATTCTTAACTATTTTTGTCTATTGTCTTTTGTGGCTTCATTTCGTCAGGTTCTATTTTAGTTTTTAATGTGAGCCTAAAAATGTAAACAAGCCCTCTGACAAAATAATAAAAGCAGGGATATCTTAATATCATAATGTATGCTATATTGTCAAGGTCCTAAATTTGCCAAGGTGCACTATAAGTGATGCTCTTAGACGGTTTTATGACACTGATGTCTACAATGGATGCTAAAGCCCTGGTCAAAAATGATATAGCAGTAAAAACGAGATCGGTTTATGAAAGTTACTGTGTTAGAGAATTATCGAGTAATATCTACTAAAATTAGTGGCACTGCAGCTAAATAAAGTTCTTCAATTGGCGTTTCAATGCATGGAATTCGCTGAATAAACTTCGCATATGAAGAGAGTACTACAATTCGCCGGAGAAACATGGCTTATCAGGAACTGTGGGAAAATGTGTGATTCTTTAATGATTCAAGATTTAACATACGTTCACTATGAACGACTCTAAAGAATCGACAGACAATATTCAGAATTCTCCAGTATTACATTTTGGAGTACGTAATGATCTGTCGTGGTCACTGTATAATGCTATGCTACAGAATGTTTTTAAATAAAGTTATACTATATGCGACATTTATAGATACAAACCTTGTTTTCACGCAAAATAACGCTTATGTTTGTATTGCTAATGATCTCACAGAGCATTTAGCTACCGCTGGAATTAAAAGGTTACATTAAAAACCTTAGTGTGACTGGGGATAAGGAACATATGTATTAAGGAGGCGTATACAGTGGTGACCATTGAGACCAGAGGAGCAAACAATTGCTACACCACTGAATTTTCATAAAAAAACGTATTTATCAACACATATTTTTTTACTGTTGCAGATAATTATTGTTTCAAATAGGTATTATAGGTATATTATATTTACGGACTAATATGTAGACTACGAAAAACACATTTCGCGACTTAATAGCTCGAAAACGAAAAATGATATCGAAATGCATTTTTTACCGAATGTCTTAGATTTGCTCCGAATTTCTTCTTGTCAATGTTGCCAAATTTTCCCATTTATCCTAGGATCGCGGAGAAATACCTATTTTTTGGGATTAAATTACTGTTTTATTTTAAATGGACACCCTATATATTCGTATAGTCTTGGATAGCCTGACACTTCTTCTTTTCAAAAATACATAGTTTGGGGATACTTATTTTAAGTTCTTAAATTTTAAAATTAACTTAACGTAAACTCTTGCATAATAATTAACCTTTCTATTTACATGAAATGTTGCTTCGTCTGGCATTATTAATTACGCATTAGGAAATTGTCTGGTTAAATCTAGAATTGTTTCACAAGTGTATCTAGTATCTTTGTTCGTAAGCGCAGGGATAATTCGTTGAAATGCTTGAATTTTGTAGGTCTTAGATTTAATAATCTTCAAAAGTCGCTCTATTTTTCGACGTCATCCATCGCTATCCATTCTTCGTAGTTATGCGACACCATAACTATCAAGTGTGCTATCAATATGTAGACGTGCGTCGTCCTGTCGATCATTAAAAATAAGTTTGTTGTCAAATGCAGCTGGCAGATATTTAATTTCTTCGATTTTTAAAATGTTTAATCAAATTGAAAAAGCATTTTTAGTAATCAGATATGCAGAAACGAAATTAATAACAATATCCGGACGCAGATTTCGTACAGTACATCAAAAAAATCCCCCATACAGAAAGTCGATTTTGTTATGGGTGCAACGGTTTAGAGATACAGGCTCTTTGGACAGAATCAAGCGACGCACGTGAGAATCGAGCTGACGTGCTACTGAACGAAGTCTTAGCTGTAAGCGAAATTTAAGTAGTAATAATTATAAAATATCTATTCGCAAAATGGCCAGCACATTGATGATGTCGCAAAGTAAAGGAAGGAGACTTTTAAAGATGATTAAATTTAAGGCATACAAAATTGAAACATTTCAACGAATTATACCCCACGCTTACGAACAAAGATAGTACACATGTGAAACAATTCTAGATTTAACGAGACAAATTCCTAATGCACACATAATAGCAGACGAAGCAACATTTCATTTAAACGGAAAGGATAATAAACATAATTGCCGCATATGGGGAAAGGAAAATCGGTGAGAATTTGTAGAATTTGAAAGGAATTCGCCAAAAGTAAAAGTTTGGTGTGCGGTGTCGTCCACCAAGGTGTACGGGTCCTTTTTTTATGGAGAATACCATCTTTAGAGCTAACTACACCGATATGTTAGAACTTTTCTTTTATCCGCAACTTGAAGAAGAAGGGATAATTAGTGACATATATTTCCAACAAGCTGACGCCCCAGCGCGTTAATCAAACATTGCGTAAAATTAATTGGATCGAGTTTTTCCAAACAGGAAGATAGGCAGGAGAGGTCGTATACCGTGGGCTCCATATTCCCCAGATCTAACGAAGCCAGACTTTTTTCTGTGGGGTTATGTAAAGGAAGTGTGCTACAATTCTCTACCACAAAATTTGGAAGAACTTAAAATTAACGTAAGAAATATTACAGAATTAATTCCACATGAAATGTTTAAAAATGGACATTTTCTCTATAATTGACTAAATGTGTGGAAGTTAAGGGAGGTCACATACAACAATTGTTATAGTTTTTATTTATCTTCACGAAAATAAAACTTTTTACCTTTTGTTATTTTAAAAAATTGTATTTGCAGCAATAAAGAAATTTGAAATTAAGTTCCAAGAAAGTTCATTTTCAAATCTAAGAACTTAAAATAAATATCCCCAAGCTATGTATTTTTGAAAAAAAGAAGTGTCAGGCTATCCAACACTATCCAACAGTAAAACAGTAATTTAGTCCCAAAAAATAGGTATTTCTCCGCGATCCAAAGATAAATGGGAAAATTTGGCAACATTAACAAGAAAAAACTCGGGGCAAATCTAAGTCATTCCGTGACATTTCGATATCATTTTTCGTTTTCGAGCTATTAAGTCGCGAAATGTGTTACTTTTCCGTGGAACACCCTATACAGGTGTATTCTATCATTGCCCAAGTATTAAATAAAACATTTTTAAATTAGGGCCTAACATTATATTATTAAATTGAGTTGGATATTATAAACAAAAAAAAACAGAAGTATTTATTTCAATTATAATTTTAACCCACCACTGAGGTGTCGCCTATGTAAAAAATATAACATACGTGGGGTGAAAATGTTCCATATTTGTTTAAAAAACCTCAACAAAAGTTTTTATTTCAATAAATTTGAAGTTTTATTGCTATTTTATTAAATAGAACTACCCTCAAAAAGACCATTTCTCTTTAACGGATCTCAAAGTTAAATCGGGAAAGTACTCTTAAGATGAATAAGATGGCAACATTATAGTTAACCTGTTCCTACTGCACTTTCTAACCTAAGAATTCGAAGACTCGACGAAATCAATCCGACCGCCGACATTGTTGAACGAGCTCCCTAGACTCTTGTACCTCGGACGGTATTCCTTATTTCGATTTAGATTCATTAATTTCTATTGATTTTGCAATTAACAGGTCGGGTTTGAGTGTCTTTAATTTATTAGTTTTAGAATTTTAGTTGTATTGTGCTGGGTTAGTTACTACAACATTATTATTAGGATTTGATTTTGTGTCTATCTATGTAGAGACTCAAAAAGGCATTATATGACCTTATATAATGTGAACAAAAATCTATACAAAGTGATCTGTAAATATCAAAACCGTCAAGTCCTAAGATATGGGGCAACTTTTTATTTATTAGTGTTCAGGTGTAGTTTTAACACTATACAAAACTGTTTTCGAATTTCGACTGAATCTCACTCGTAAAAAAGCTATTACGTATTAAAAGTAACCTAAAATATGGTTGTCCGGAATTTATTGTCCACAATTGAATCAAACATTTAACTGTTTAACAATTTTTAGAGACGGATCCACAGGTTTGCTAATCGTTGACAATGGTCCAGCAGTCACCAGACAGTCAGTGCAAATTCGACCCCCGGATAAACCTTTTGCTCCCTCCGAAGCAGAAGGACTCTTCATAGGTGGGATGCCTCATCGTTTAATTGGCCCCGTATCGGGATATAGGACCGGAATAAGGGGTTGCATAGCAGATTTAGTAATTAATACAGATTATCATTTAGGTGTTATCAATAGATCAGCAATGAGACACAATATTGGAGAATGTGAAGTGTGAGCTAACATGTAAAAATTGGTATCTACTAATTAAATTATAACAAAAGGTGCCAGATCATTCCAAAACTATGTAAGTTTTGTAAATAAATATGTAATTTAATTAAGTCGAGACTAAGGGCGAAATTAAGCAGTTCAATAATATTCTATATAAATTTTGAAAAATGCATACAATTTTATAAATAAATTTTTCAATTCAGAAAAACCTCTGTCAAAATAAACTAAAAAAGTATTCGCTCACTCCTGTTTGTTTACAACTTAAATTGCATTCATCAAGTGTTGTCGACAAAACTTATTTAATTATTTTTCCAGACACTTTACAAATTTATTATATACATTTATTTAATATTTCTGCTTACGAAATTATATCTATGACATAACGGATATATTAATGAAAATGCTGGAGTACTTATTTACGTTAAAAAGATTCATAACTCGGAACATAAAATTATTGCATTTGATGATATAAAGATTTTTCTGGTAAAATATATTGTTATAATTTTCATAACTGTTGGTAATAGATATTTTGTGTTACAGCTAACTAGTATTTCTTTTCTTTGTGACATTTTGATTACAGAAAAAAATATATAAATTAACATTATGGTGCTAGTGGAATTAAAGTGATTGTAACCTATAGTAATTCGGTCCATTAAAATTTTCCGCTGGCTATCAAAAGGTGGGTGGTCCTTCTGTAAATAAATAAATTGTTGGCATTAAAACTAATATTCTACTTCCCTGTAGAAGGTTTAACCTAATCACTCCTGGTATTGTTGTCACACTTATATTTTGAGAAATAGATTGCACCCCCTCAATTACTTTCTGTTTTCCAGCATTGGATCCTAGCATTTTTTAAAGATATGTCCTTTAGTTTTTTCAGATTCATCTAGTGCATGCATTTTTGTTACACGAAATAAAAAGACGTAAAGACTGAAACAGAATCTGGAACGCAGTTAGGTACAATATTCAAACAAGAAAAACTATTGTTTATCCATATTTATATTTTTAACAGATGTCAGTGGTCACTTCTTATCAGTTGAACTACCTAGGTTTGTCTGTCCTGGTACAAAAAATTTTAAAACTATAAAAAGTATACTTGTATTGTATTTGTTTTATATTATACACTTTGATTTAAGTAGTTTCTTCGTAATATTAACGCCATAAATTAAGCTAATCATCCCACGCAGAACGTTTTTCCAAACAAAATGAAACGAGACAACAAATAAAACTTACACAAAAAATAGGCTTGAAACAATATAAACGATGAGCACTATTTTTAGGTGTTGTCGACGGTAGAATGCAATATAATTGAATGAGTGATTGGAAGAAGGATAACATTCCAGTGAAGCTTGTTTTTGGGAAATAAAAAAAACTGCTTTGCGCAGAAACCGCTAATTTTTCAAAAACTATTACTATTAGTCAATTGAACACTTTGACAAAGTACATGTAATACCAAAGTTTAAACGTTTTATACGCATTTAGTAACTAGATATTGGTGTTTGAAAGTACAAATATCTTATCCTTTTTCCACGCAATATGCAAAAATATAGGTAAAAAAAACAAAAAAGGGCATAAATGAAATACTATTATTATTTTACATAAAAACTTTGTAAAACATAATATTAACATTCTTTTTAGATTTCTAGATCACTGGTTTCTCTATTTGCTGTGGGATTTGTCAGAATTTCATCATAAAAAAGTCTGTAGTCTTCGGGTATGTAATGCACTATTTTGGAAACATCTTCTAGCTTCTTAGAGTTGATTGGAACTTTTCCATTGTACGCTTTCGAAGTAGGAAGGTCCACATTATCTTGTTTCTTCAACATTGAAAAGACCATAGGTGAAACCATCAATAAATTCGGATGCTTTGATATAGCCTTTCAGTGCTTGGGTATATGTCAAATGCCTGTATTTGCTAATGGTAAAGGACTGTTTTTTTTTCAACATCTTTGACAGTCTTTTTGAAGTATTGAGGCCACCAGCCTTTGACATCAAGTATATCAGTATTATTTACCGTTGTAAAGCTTGTTTTTTTTTCTTGGAAGATGTAATAATTTTGTTGTATTGATCAGGAGAGTAAATCCTATCGAATTTTCTCAAAGAGCGCTTAATAACTGAAAAGTTTCTGTCGCAATGCAAAAAACTATGACCTCGGATGGGAAAATATTGATGGATTACTTGAAATTTGCCATTCATAGTCAGTGCAGTAAACAACCTAGTTAAAGTGTGGTTGCGGTTTTGTCCAGTGCAGGCATCATTAAATACATGCAGAGTTTTTACTTCTTTATCTCACTTCAATTCGCCATATTTTTGGAATGTTATCCTTCTTCCAATCACTCATTCGATTATATCTTTTAAAACCATGTCTGTGTACATCACTATACTTGATCTCCGTAAATCCGGCAAACGAATGCCATGTTGGGAATTTGGTTTTGCATTACTTTTTAATTTCGTTAAACGTCTCCATTGGCTCACAATAAAAACGAAACATCAGAAAAACCAAACAGTTCCAAAGAAACTGTAGAACCTCGCTGTATTAGTGATAAAAAGTAACCATTTCTTAGAAAATTACAACTTAAAGAAATATAATGTGATAGACATGGGATTAAATAAATGCGACACGGTCGACACAAAAAAATACAATGTGTTGACACCACCGTGGTACCCTCAGAATAAATATTACTTTACAGTTATTGCCAAAAATATTTGGAGCCTTATAACTATTTTAAAATAGAGTTTTAAAGTAGTTATGATAATGAAAGTTGAAGGTTTTTCTGAGTTGGCAGAATTTATCATTGGATAAAGACAACTAAACATAGAAAATTCGTTAAAAAATACTAACTTGGGTTTCTTTAAATGAAAACTCTATAATATGCTCATTAAATAGTTCTTGTTTTTAGATTATAGATATTCCAAGAAAACTCGGGTTCATACTAAACTTCTTCCTTAAAAAAATTATGAAAAAATAAAACCGTCTTTAAAAAAAAAGCCAAAAGTGAAAAATATTCTATTCCATCTTGAAAATTTGACTGTATGAAGTAAGCTTCAACCAAATTAATGTCCAATACCTCAAAACAACGTCTATGTATAGTGTTTATTTGTTCATAAAGTCAAATTTTTCATCTGGAATAGAATATTATTTTCTACGTTTCACGTTCTTTTAAGTCGGCTTAATTCTGCTATAAAACTTTTATTTCACTTTTACTAATTTATTTAAAGTAAGTTTTAATGTAACGTTCAAAGTGTTCGAAGCCAAAACCTAGATTAAAATTTTACGTTCCTAATAAAATAAGTTTCCATTGCATAGGTATGAAATTTAATTATTATTCAAACCACTCAACTATTCCCCTCCGTCACTCTATTGCCATACACTTAAATTATTGATTCAATGAATGTATTGTGCCAAGAATAAAGTTATTTAATATTTTCAAAAATCATTAACGTTTGTAATAACATAACGAGAAAATAGATTCTCAACTAAATTAGTCAAACAGTCCGCAGTAATAGATGAACGTATATAAAAAATACGTAGGTTTGAACTGAGGGCCCCCTAATTTTTTGAAATTGGTTAAAAATGACCTAAAAATAAACAAAAACAGTACTATAAGGAACAGTAGTTGCAAATAGAATAAAGCTACCTACAAATGCACGTAAACTATTAACAAAACAAGAACTATTCAATGAGCAGGTCCGACAAGTTAGCCCCCCCCCCATAACCAATTTTTAAATGAAAATTTTAAGGGTGTTTTTCACTCTTTTTGCAAAACTTACCGAATAATATGCTGGCTCGCAAATGTAAATTTTTCAAGTGGGGGGGGGGACTAGGTTTCAAGTTTTAGGTATTGGTACAGTGCCTATAGGAGGGGTGCAAAACTTAAAATTTGGGGTGCAAAATTCAGTGAATAATATGCCGATGCGCAATTGAAAATTAGTCAATTGGTGGGGGGGTACGGTCAACATAGCCCCACCCAGTAAGACAAGTCAGTATTTAGTCAGAAGAGGGGGTGCAAAATTTAAATTTTAGGGTGCAAAACGGTGCAAAGGAACCTTAAAATTTTCATATAAAAATTCGTTATAGGGGGAGGGGGGGCTAACTTGACCGACCTTCAATGAGCTTATATGTTAAATTAAAAAAAATACGAGTTACGTTAAAAACAAACACGAATTGGTATTTTTACAACTTTTAAAGAAATTTTATTAAATCGTAGTGGATCAGTTTTCTTAGGATATTCACACAGGTATCTCGTATAAAACCTATATTTGGGTTTGATTTTTTTTTAGTTAAATTAATTCTAGTAGTAGAAGATGTTTTTAGTTTTGCTTCCCTAAAAAATTGAAATTTGCCTTAGTGCATAGAGAAATATAAATGTATAGTATAGAAAAACTAGGAAATGAGGGAATAACCTAAGAACATGCGTAACGTAATATGAAAGTGTTTCAGGTAGCTAATTTCGCCTAATAGCTGACCCACATTCAGTAAAGTTTTGGAATGATGCTGGTACCATTCGGGCACTTCGTAGAAAAGACTTGCATAAAAATGTAAAGGAATTATTTACACGTTAAAGAAATACAGCATTTTTTATTTATATCAGAAATTTCGTTTTGTAAAATGAAATTGTGTTTTTTATATGATCTTATACGAATCACGTAAATATGTGCTTAATAGATAACTGTTGTCTTCTGTCTCACTTTCACAAGCATCTCGCTCTCTCTAACTTTCTATGAGTATTTCTGTTGAATGCTATTGTTGTTATTCTGTCATCAGAGTAATGCCATATTTTTGCTTTTTATTTTAGGATTATATTATATAATATAAATTTTTTATAAAAGATATATAATTTTATGGCTACCAAAATATTAAAACATAATATATATAAAAAGTCAATAACTCAGCTGTTGCTATTGAACTATAATGAAATTGATGTCTAAAATGATTGTTACTCTTATAGCGCTTTCAATACAGCGTTCTTGTTTAAGATATAATGATTATTATTATTATAAGAAAATAAATACTAACGGATACAATAATATTGAAAGTTTTTGAAAAGTAGCTCGACTCTTGATATTTATATATAATTATGATTAGTTATACGTTGCAAATGTTATATACGTTATTCAAATGATCTGTTATGATTTTCTGTCAGTTTTACGAAATAAGCTATTACGTTACTAAAGCGATCTATTTTAAACTGCTTTACATATAACTATATATCTTTGGCTTAGTGTACAAAAGTAATGGGAAAGAAATTCATTGGTAAGTTCACAATTAAATTGGAGATTGTTTAATCGCTATAAAGTAACAATCACTGTGACAAAGTAGTTGAATTTCAAGCACAAAGCTGTAAAAACGAAGGGTAAAAATGGCGTTTTGCCAAACAGATTATAAAATTATTTTAGTGAACTATGTGTATATTTAAATTTGTAAACATAAAAAAGCATTTATGAATTTAAATATTGATAGTAGAAAATCGATTGGAAATATTTGCACTAATTGTGTGATCTTAAGATTTAAACATAAGGCTGACTTAACCTAAACTATTTTCTTGTCTAAATCTATGGTGTTTCTCTCTTTAGATATCTCACCTGGAATTTGGTAATACCTATAGAATTATTCCCTATTTTACTTTCGGTGAATATTGTTTATTATTTCCGAGTCATTTCAAGATATTGTGTAAATATTTGAACCACCTTCCTTAAAAACCGTGTTTGATCATTAAATCAGTGTCATTTTTATTATATTTTAATAGGATATTCACTTGAAAAATCTGTTACTTTTTACTTTTATGTGCTTCAGTATTGCCAATCTAAAACATGCACAAAATATTTGCCTAAAATATTGTTAATATGTCAAAATATAAACACCATATCTTTAGAAATAATATATAATTTCTGATTGGTGTTGCTTCAAGAAAACTTAATAATTTATAAGCTAAACAAAATAAAATTCGAAAACTTTATAAGGGGTCAAGAATTTGAATTTATATTTATACTATTAATTTCGGCTTTTTCCTGCTGTTTTGCGTAACCCTATAAATTTTTCTAATTATTTTGACAGAAAAAAAAACATAACGCCATGCTAAGTTTTATTGAAGAAGGACCAATAATGGCTAGGCTAAATTTAAGTGTAGTTAAAGGTAAAATGTCTGCATACTTATGAAATTCTAAAGGTAGTTAACAACAATAACCAAATAGTTGATTTTAGTATTACTAATTCATATTTTTTATGATGTAAAATTAAAAAAAAACGCAATACATGTTTTTTTAACTAACTCGGTGTTCCTTGATTTCATTTTATGTAAGATAAATGCATTTCTTTGAAATTAGTTTACACTTGCCACTCACAAAGACAACTTGCTAAAATAATTAGTGATTTCCGATCAAAAGCCTTTAACAAAGAGCTATACTGCGCTTCACTCCTTCTTAAATCGACGAGCCTCTACTGATTGATATACATGGAATCTTAAGGGGGGACTGCACGCAGTAATATGGATCATTTGCAAGCCTTCCGCCGCTGCAATATTATGTTAAAACTATAAGAGATATGTATTAGCTTCAATGTGATTTTAATAGGGAAATATGTATAGTTGGGCGCTAAAGGCGAATTTTTATGAAAAAATCAAATCTAGAGTTATAAAATAAAAGTAGATTTGTCCATTTTCGACCATTTTTTGACCACTTTTTGACGCACATGCCTTCGCATACAATTTTTTTTTCCACAAAAGGGCTCTTTACCGCCTTACATTGATCCTTTGTCTACGTAACTGCAAAATTTGAAATGGTAAATCGTACTCATGCCTTTGTATTTCTGCAGCGCGTGAACCCTTTTGAACCCATTTTTAACGGAAATGTAATTTAAATTACCTATACATAACACATTTTTTTGAGGTTGGACGTGCAGGAAGTTTTTTTTAATGCGTAGGTACCTTTTCATCTTATTTTCAACTCGACTAGACCTTGTCGCTGGTTTTTCACTTTTTGCGTGCAGTTCTCCCTTAAATTAATTACTGCTGTAAAGTCATAAGCCCTGAGTAACACCTAGCAAATAAAAAATATAATAAATATGAGGAATATATATTTATATCTAAAACCTTCATTAACTGATAATTAAATAAATAACCTAGATATTCAGCCGATACAATACATTTCAATTATTCATTATATTATAAAAAATCAAATGCTTCGCAAGAAATATAATAAGATCTTGAATAAAATAAAATTAAAAAAAAAACGAACAAAATGTCGAACGAAACGTCCTTGATCTTTCTAGTTGGACGGTAAAGGGATGCATGTGGGTTGCAGCTCGTGTATCCCTGGCAGGAATGCCTAAAGAAAGCATAATGGGTGATATTTCTTTGGAACAGAAGCCGTGTAAAACAAAGAGACTTCACCAGCAATTTGTTTTAGTGAGGCAAGCTTCGTTGCGATGTTTGGAACATCAATCAGGCGAATAGCTCTTCTTTGGAACCAAGGATGTTAAGGATAAAATAATTTTTTTTTTACATTTCACCAGGCCGCCATTTTCTTTTTCCCTATTGGATTTTTACCAAAATGTTACTAGGTCATCCTCATATGACCATTCCTTTTTGACCAACATTTAAAGTCAATGGGGTAAGTAGTTTTTTAGCTATGCCGCGAACAGAAAAGACCCGCAGACAGTCAGAAAGATTAACGGAATCGAGAAAACATTTTTCGTCATCTAGGGACCCTGAAACGTAAAGATCAGTAAAAATCTCGGAGTGTGATTTTTTCACGATTACAATACTTCACGGGGCAAGTAAAAAATACAAAAAATAAAAAAATTTACAAAAATAATTTTGCGCTTAGACCAATCTTAAAAGTCATCAAGATATAGAGAAATATGTCCAGTTTTATAGTTCGTTCGAAAATTATTTATTCTCAAAAAATCTTTAGCCTGAGTACTAACTAGAATTATTTGTATTACCTATATCTTATTAGACTGTATATTCAAATTTCGCTAAATTAAATTAGTACTGGGAAAATGGATGGAATACATTCCAGCTTTTTTATTTACTAAGACGAAAACATTTTGTTTTTTTAGATTCCTTAAGTTTAAGACTGTTTTTAGAGTGTTAGGTATATATATTATTTTAATTGCGTTTCTATCTACATTTGACGATGGTTTTTTGGGGTGCTTAATAAAACATATTTAATAAAGTCAAGGTTATTTATTATTTTTCTGAGGAGGCTTGGAATGGGTTAGAGCCTATGGGGTACACTATAAACAAAAAAAGATCCAGGCCAAATTCCGTTTCAACGTAACAAATTGAATACATTTGATAATATCATGTACTAGGAGGAAAGGCTTGGCACTGGCGCGCATTGAGATAACACAGTAAATATTTTGTATTGAAACCCTAAAGCAAAACTGAAATGTATATAGGCAAAACCAACAAGAAGTTTCACTTGAATTATATTAATTTACTAGTGGCATTTTATAAATATAGCCCTAGTTCATTGTTTGTAATATAATAATAATAATAATTATGGGTTGTAATTTCTAAAAATTAAAAAAAAATCCTTAACAAAACAAATAATAATTACGAAATTGTAGTGGCGGATTAATGGTTTAAAACTATTTTTTGAGTTTTTGGCCTTAACAAATGCCGAAAATAAAAAAAATATTTACCTTATAAAATCAATAAACAGTCTTAAGTTCTGGGTACACTGTGAAGGTACCCGAGGAACGACAATGAAAAATGTTTGTTTTCTGGTCGTTTCGGGGGAAAGTCTACCCCCGTCTTCAGCAAACCTACGAATAAAAAACTAAAAGCAGAATATTTCTTATGTTTAGTATCGGGAATACAACCAGAATGGCTAATCTCTGATATTTTTCAGTGTCGTTCCTCGGGCACCTTCATATTGGACCCAGAACTTAAGACTGTCTATTGATTTTATAAGGAAAATATTTTTTTTATTTTCGGAATTTGTTAGGGCGAAAAACCCAAAAAATAGTTTTAAAAACAGAGAATCTCTTAACAAGAACCAACTTCTTAA
Source organism: Kuschelorhynchus macadamiae (assembly GCA_030620095.1). Lineage (NCBI taxonomy): Eukaryota > Metazoa > Arthropoda > Insecta > Coleoptera > Curculionidae > Kuschelorhynchus > Kuschelorhynchus macadamiae. Next base: position 2,287,078 of record JAUTXW010001141.1, on the reverse strand, counting down.
TAAAGCATAATCAAAATTGCACACATATTTTCAAATGTGGTTGTTGTTGACTACCTTTAGAAACTATGGCAGATTATAAGATTTTGTGTTAGATTTTGTAGATAATAATCACTAAACTAGGCTTTTTTACTAGTTTACCTTAAGTGTTCTTTTTATATTAGAATAAAAGAAATTATAATAGTCATTAACTGAAAAGGTATGTCTTCATAATGCATTATGTAGGAACTAAGTTAATCATAAGTAAGTAATTTATTTTAACAAAAGCAATATTGTAACGTATCAAATACAGAGTCTATGTCAATAATGTACGCTTCAAAAGCAATAGTATAAAGCGTATCAAATCTTCAAGTTTGCTATACTCTGACTTATTTTTCGAAAGATTTTTAAAAATCGTAACTTATAGTGAAAATTCAAACTTCAAATAATCTCAGAATGAACACATACCTTTAAAGACGGCAATCACGTCTTATTTCAAATTTTATATCATTTTCAGTTGAATATAAAACTACTTTGCAACCGTTCTGACACTTCAGTTATATGTTAATATTTTCCATTTTAGTTTATATTTATGATAGATCAAAAATTCATACTTAGGCAAGCTTTAACAGACAGTTTATTTATATATTTGTGACTCGAGAAGAAAATCAGTAGGTTCCTAATTAATCCAGAAAGTTCAAATAAATAAAAAATACACGAATACACCGAACATAATATCTTAATTTATTTTTAGTATTATTCATATTATTACAAGAAAATCAAACATTGCAATAGAATAGTGAGTATATCATAACCAATAACACCCTCTCTGTCTTTGACTGACACAAGAAAGTTGAGTCGGTCAAGTTTCCATCCGAACCAAACGAATTTCAAAAGTAAATGTACCATTAGTTAAGTAAGGTATGGAGTGTAGAAAATTCAATTTTCAATTCCGTAACAGACGGGGGGAAAATGTAAATTTTCGACACCCCATAACTATCTCGGAGGGTGTGCGAAATTTAAAAATAAGTGTGCAAAATTAGATGATAAAATCATTTAGGTATTTTGAAAGACGATGGGAATATCTATTTTTACCTAAAGTAGTTTTATCAAACGTTGTTATTGTGGCATCTGCAATTAATAAAGACTTAAGCCATTAATGTTTAACCTACAATACATGGAGCAGCATATAATTAATCGAATCTAATTTTTTTTTCTAAGAAAATTGTCATAAAAATTAAATGGTAAATATTCACTTTCGCCTACTATCACCAGGTAGAATTTGGAGTGCTGGTGACGAAATGGTGCCTTAAACGAAGGAGAGCTGTGACAACAAAGATTGCTTCAAAGTAACACAGAAAATACAGCGAAAAAATCCTGTTTTAGAAATATAGGAACTGTATTTGGGAATGTTATGTGATAATATTCCCTTAGCGTGGATTGCAGCTTAGAAGTTTCGAAACTGTGTGCAATGTTCAGCGATGTGTAAAAATGAATCCGACAGAACTGGGCAGACGAACAGGACAGAATTCAGGAACAACTAGGCCTCACACGTTCACAGCATTTGCTTCCCTTCTAGCGAGGTCGTTAGTTTCCACACTGAGTGGTTGAGTCTCCCGTCTTCCCCGAAACAAAGCAGCAAAAGCAAACACAGAGAATCACCTATGTTAAAAACACAGAGATGTGCTTTCCACGAGGCGATGCGAAAGACCACCTAGTGGTACCGAATATTAAATTGAGTTGTTAGGATACCTTAACAGTTTAGTGCCGAAAAAATGTATTGGATTATCTATTTTTCTTAGTGGCACAAATCGGGGAGGGTAGTTAAGCACGCTGGGTGGATCGGTACCGGGTTAGCACCAGGTTAGGTTAGGTGAAGTGATTTATGAGAGAAAAAATTATGTTATAAATTGAAAAATGTGGTTTGATATTTTAGTTGTGTATTTAATCGCTTTGCCATAAATTTTACTAGATGAAATTCAAAAGAAGGTGAAAAATTGCGAGTACCACATTGTGAATTTTGATGATGGAAAACTCGGAAACGAAGGGAGGTTAAAAAGATTACTTCACATTTGTGATAAGCATCCCAAAATACTACCTGTGTGCCAAATTTCGTTAAACTCGGCGATGAAAGGCGAAAGTGAGCGTTAATCAAAAAATTAACTCCAAACGGGTTGATACGCGTCACTAAAATAATACGAATTACATTGTCAAAAAGTCTTAATGGTATTTAAAAGGAACTCATTCAGGAAAGAAAATCGTTGCAGAACAGCTCTTTATAATCTCTTGAATGCATCGCTTTCGCCACATGTTTCGGAGAGGTCGGCATTTTCGACAAGTTTCAGGTGCTAACGAGTAATATGAAATGGAATATTTCCATTTTATTTATAGCTGCAGATCGAATTTCTATTGCTAATTGAATCTTGAAATCATTTTTATTTACTTGGAAAACTAAAGTTATTTAAAACTTTAAACCTCACTTATTTTTCTGTGTGAATTCTTGATCTACATTTTTTATACTGCCAGATAAGTATGGTAGGGTTCTATATGGTCCATTGTAAAATTCACATTGTTACATAGAAATAACAAAATGTACATGAAATCCTAATTTGTACAGGTAGTTTAACTTGTGTGTTAATAAAGCGCTTTTGACTTAGCAGTAGTTTTATTTTAATAATAATAATAATAATAATAATAATAATAATCGCCTTTATTCAGATTCATGGAAAACAATATAAATATAAATCACCAATAGCTATCAGTAATGGCGAAGTTGAGCCAAGGTTGACTAGTCTTACACTTAACCATCACGTCAGCCCAACCTATTTAAATTCTATTTCTACAAAAAAGTGTTTAAAAAAAAATAATAATAATTATCCTGTACTACACACTTTTACTGAAAAAATCACAAAATATAACATACCAAAATAACTAACATTGAACAAACATAAAGAAAAGTTTATGCATTTCTAAAAATAGAGGAAACAAAGAAAAAAACAAAGTTAAATAAGACTAGAACGGCAAGCAAACAAGCAAGCATATTTAAAAAAAGAGAAAAGAAAAAAATAACACTAACCGGTAAGAAAATCTGGATTCATACAACCATTTAAACATTCTTCTATATTCCGTTCTGTTGATTCAATAGCAAACGCTTGTAAGTAAGTTTAAAGGAATTAAGGCTAGTTATACTTTTAAATCTGTGGTAATTTATTATAGAGATGTGCAGCCTGGTACGAAAAACCCCTCCGAAACACAGCCGTTGTATGCTTGGGTCTAACCAACAAATGCCCATTCTGTGTTACCAAATCATGCACCATTGCGAGAGGCAGGATACGGTCGTGAAGAAAAGAAAGTGTAGCCGTGAGCACTATTTTCTGAACAAAAACAGCAAAAGAAAGTTCTCTTCTATTCTTCATATTAAGCGAAGTTCGAGGAAATTCGGGATTATGTGGTCGAATTTTCGGTACACCTGAGGTAACAGGTTTCAATGAAAAAACCTTTTTGGTCTAAACATATTTTACAATGAGAGCCCTAGCAGGGAATGTGTTTTAGGATATTTTTGCATTATTTTCTTCGCATATTCTATCATTAATTTCATCATATTTGGTTAATCATATTTTGTAGACTTCATCAGATACGCAATAAATTCACAACTTGAATCGTTCATGTGGCTGTTTAATCCAATTATCACCTCGTGTGCAACAAGATTAACTGCGGGGTTTCCGAGAGTAAGAGTTAGGTAAATTTGCTCAGAAATATTTGTAGGCATAATTCAATACGAAGGTTCGAGGCTGCTACATTTAGTGGCAATAATGGTGGAATTGTGCCGAGCTTCGCCGAAATCTCTCGATGAATCCTTACTATAGGAAATACAATGCAAAGTTGGAAACCATTTAGGAGGTGTTTTATGTAACATTGCATGGATCGTCTATGGGAGTATTATCTGTCTTTGGTATTAGTAACGGCGATATTATAATCTCATACGTGTAGAATAAGTAAACAGGAAACGCTATATTAGAGCCTCACTTAGTGTCATATTTATCGTGGTAATTCCTTATAAAATAATTTTTACTTTGAACCATTTTTGATTAACGATTCACTAAGCCGCCATTTTGATCCGGCAAATTGGATTTTTACCACAATATTACCAGGTCATCCACATATGACATATGACCCTTAATTGTTGACTAAAATTGGAAGTCACTCTGATAAGTAGTTTTTAAGATAGCTGCGAACTGACAGATAAAGCAACAGATTTTTACACCTAAAGAGGCTAAAACTTGAAGATATGTAAAACCTCAGAGGGAGATTTTTGCCATTTTGTTTTGCTATCTTATGTTCATGCCAAAATGTTACCAGCTCATTTCTATGTAACACTTGATTTTTGGGTAAAATTTTAATTAAATTAATTAGTTTTTTTACTGATAATTTTTTAACGTTTCAGCCGCCATTTTGTTCCGGCAAATTGGATTTTTACCAAAATATTACCAGGTCATCCACATATGACATATGACTAATGACCTAATTTTTGACTAAAATTTTAAGTCAATCTGATAAGTAATGACCTATGGAATTAATAAAACATATGTTTTTGCCTTCAGGGACACTAAAACATGAAGATAAACAAAACCTTAGAGGGAGATTTTTTTACGGTTACAAACATTTTATTTGGCCGCCATTTTGCTCCGCCATCTTGAATTAGTACGACAGTTTTATTAGTTCACCTCTATACACAATTAGTTTTGGCACACAATTTAAAATCAATCCGTGATAAGTAGGTTTACTAGACAGTATAAAATAAGCATATTAAATGTGAGCCGTTTTAAGAATATTTTATAATTATTACTTTTTACTGTTTTAATGGTATACCTAAAATTTGGTTGAATAAGTCCCATATAAATTAACTATGAGTTTCACATCGTCATCAATATCACGAAGTGGCGTAACTGATTTTTGCTAATTTTTCAGGAAAAACCTTTAACGTTTTTATTCCATATAAGCAGTGGCGTAACTACACCCCCGCCAGCCCCCGCAAAGCGGGGGGGCCGCTGATGCAAGGGGCCCGGCCGGCCCGGTGTTAAACTATAATTTTTACCTGCAAAAAACCAATATGCGAAAAGCAGTAAAAAACGTTTAAAAAAACACTATCAATGAATATCACCATAAAAGCTAGTTTTTTTTTAAATCGCGAACGTACCCATTTACCTACCTACTGTGTTTATCTTATTATTAACGGGGATTCACCGAACAGCACGATTTTAGTTCTGAGAATCTTCAGCAGTAAACGTTTGGCTGGCTAGTAAATAGGTTTTATTGAGTGTTTGCAAAGCAAATAATTTTTTTGTAAAGGTGGTTGAGTAATATAATATTATAGCTTGTTGAGATTTAAGTGCTTTTGTATAGACAGTTGTTATATCTATAGGAACTTCAAACTTGAAAAGTACATCCCCTGAAGACAAAAACAACTGCCACTGTTAGTTGCATTTGCTGTTGTACCAAACAGTAAAAGTAAAATATAGGTAAAAAAATGCTTACGTCTCTTAACAACCCACTTATTATCACAAAATTTTGTTACTTGAAGTAGGTAATATAATATGGTAAAAAAATCAATTAAAACAATATTTTTGTTTAAATCGTTTAAAACAATCTAAAATAAATTGATAACTGGGTAGTATAGTTTTACCATTTCTGCATTAAACAGCGAACCAAGGAACCCACATTTTTTTAAATATTAGAGTTTAAAGGTTGTTATTATTTTTGCTGCAGAAATGAATCCTGATAACAAAAAAAGAAGTTTCACAAGTGGGCGGCAAAAAAGCGAAAGAAAAAGTTATTAGAGGAGACTAAAGAAAATCTTCCTAAAATTGATACGTTTTTGTCAGCTAATGTTAAGGCAAAACTTGTAGATCTCTCTCTCTCTCTCTACGAGCGCTCAGAATACTGAAGTAAGTCAAGACCAACCGAATAAAGATTTAAAAATACTTTCTATCAATATACAAGCAAACCAAGAAAGTAGCACATCAGTTAGAGACAGTAAATGTAGGTAGTGAAATTAATCAAATATCCGATAATATTACAGATAGTAGTGTGTCAGGTTCGAATGCAGATGAAAACCATTCAATTAGTCTTTTTACTGTTAACAATGAGTATCCTACCGATTTCGCGCATTTCTTAGATGTTGACATAATACGCTGCAATAACTTAAGAAAACTAATTGTTCGTTATGGGCTAGCAAGACCTAAGGGACCTTTTCCGAAGGATTCTAAACAAAGGTACTTTTCGGAAAGCTATTATTACACCAACGATAATAGTTGGCTATGTTATTCAAAAATAAAAGATGTTGTTTATTGTCAACCTTGTTGGTTGTTTGGCACGCATAGGTTAGGTTCAGGATGGATAGTCGGAATTAGTGACTGGCAGGGCTTATCAGCAAAAATTAAAGAACATTTTTTGGCTCAGTCACATCTAACGAACTGTTTTATTTATGACACTTGGAAAAAAGATAATACGATTGACAGGGATAATATGGAAGTATTAAGGCGTGAGGCAGACTTTTGGCGGTTACTTCTGGATAGATTATTTCGTATCACTTTATTATTAGCTAGAGGTATATTAGCAATTCGCGGACATACAGAAGATGTTAATCATAGCTACAATGGGAATTTTCTTTCCATAGTTCACTAACTTTCTAGATATGATATAGTTTTAAAGCAAGTACTTGATACGCCAAAAGGAACCCTTAAATATCTGTCACCAAAAATATAAAATGAAACTATTTCAATGTTAGACGCAAATTTAAAAAGTACTATTTTAGAAAAAGTAAAAATATCTCCTTTTTCTTCCATTCTGACAGATACTACACAGGATATAACTAAAATAGACCAACTCAGTATGATAATTCGATATGTTGAATTAAATAAGGGTGAAAATGGTTCAATAAAGTCTATACTAATTCAAGAAAGTTTTTTGGGGTTTATTAAAGTTATGTCACAGTCTTCCGCCGGAGTCACGTCTGTTATTTTAAATACAATAAATGATTTAGAACTAGAAATAAGAGAGGCCAGGGATACGATGGGGCGAATGTAATGAGTGTATACTCCGGTGTACAAAAGAGTATTAACGACATAGAACCAACTGCTATTTATATGCAATGTGCCGAACATAATTTAAATTTAGTAATAAATGACGCGATTAAAAACGTGAAAAAGCTTGAAACGTTTTTTGTAAATTTAGAACGTGTATATTTATTTTTTGGATCTAGCATAGTTCGATGGAATCTTCTTTCTACATTTACTGAAAATTCCTCAATAAAACTAAAACAGTTAAATCCTACCAGGTGGTCCGATAGATTAAAATCTTTGACTGCCATAAGATTTCGTTACACAGATATAGTTAAAGCTTTTAGTAAAATTATATTAACATCTAAAAAAAAAGGAGAGCGGGATGAAGCAAAAACCATATTAAATAATATTGAAAGTTTTGAGTTTGTTTTTCTGTGTGTATTTTTCGACACAATATTACAAGAGATAAATATTTTCGATAAATAATTCGGGTGCAAGTTTAAATGAAATAGTTGCCCTTTTAAAGAAAACAATGGATTGTTTGTCTGAAACTAGAGATAAATATTTAGAACTTAAAGAGGAAGCCGTCAAAACTTCTCATAAATGGGGTATAGTCCCGCAATTTACTGTCAAGAGAGCACCAAAAGTAAAAACGCACTTCGATGAAATTGGTTCTGATTTTAGATTTTTAGATTCGGAACACAGGCTTAAAGTTAATATATTTTATGTAACATTAATATATTTTATGTAACATTATATTTATTTTAAATCATTTTGCCATGTAAATGAAATGTTTAATTTTCTAAATCCGTCTTCTTTTTTTTATTAACTCCAGAAAATATTATTTAAAAAGGGAAGGAGTTACAAACATTTTATAAAAATGACTACTGAATCGGAATCCCTGGGCCTCGAACTAGTTGATATAAGAAATAATAGATTAATATATAAGGATATTCAGGATCAAAATATTATAAGCATAAGCGAGTTCTTAAAATATTTGTTAATAGACAATTCAACGTGTGCATCTAGTTTTTCTAACGCAATTAAAGCGTTAATATTATATCTAACTTTACCCGTAAGCGTAGCCACTAACGAAAGATCTTTCTCAAAATTAAAAATTATTAAAACCTATGTAAGAAATAGAACTTCTCAGGAGAGATTAGACTCTTTGTCTATCTTAGCGATTGAAAATTATTTGGCAAATGATCTTGATGTAAGTAAAGCCATTTCCGATTTTGCAGAAAAGAAAGCGCGAAAAAAAGACTTTTAATTATTATTTGTTTATTTATTGCTATATATGGTACATGGTCGTGTTTCAAAGTTTTTGTGCCAAGCCGATAGAGATAACAGAAGTCATTAAGAAAAACAAATATGCGTAATAAATACCTGTCCGAAAATTAACCAACTGCAAATTTTTTGTCAGGAGTTTACTGGGCTTTGTTTATTTTGATGCCCTTTAGAAAGCCTATCAGTTTAGCACAACAGTAATTGTAAAACACGCTGTATATTATTATTATTATGTGTTATGTTTTATTTTAATTTCATTTTTTGTATTTTAGTAATATATAGATGTATACCTACCGAAATGAAAGTTTTATGTGTTGTTTTAAATTATATTTGACCATATTGTAGGCCGACCATACGTATACTTCGCTGTATTGTACAGCGTTTTTTCCTTTGTACACCATTTTAGTAATAATGAACCATGTTCATCTATTTCCATATCCAGCTTTCAATCAAATATTGTTTAAACAGGAAATCATCACATACAAATAAAAATTTTAAACTTTTAATAGAGTAATTTTTTAAACAATGGTGCACGGCGCTTATTTGATCAACCTATTGGCATTGGAGGACCTTTTGTCGATAACTGCGGGGAGGCCCAAAATTTGTAGTTACGCCACTGCATATAAGGTAATATTTATAAATGTATATTATGTTTTACATTTTAAGTAAGTTAGGATAAAAGTATATCCGCCTGTTTGTGAAATTTTTAAATAAAATTAAGTACCTATGGTAAAAATGAGTTACGTCCTGGTTTATTATAATATTATTATTACAAAAGAACAACAAATAATCAGATAATGTCAAAAAAAAAATATTTTAATAATATGGTTATTTAAATACGTAAAAAATGAATTCAAACCTTTTTGTTTTAACAAATTCTAATACCAACTTAATAAAAATGAGGCACGGATTTGTCCAAATATATAATAATGTTACAGACTAAAGGCGCAAAAATATTATAAACTGCTTTACTGAAAACATCAATTGCTCGTAAAAAAATGCCTTTAAAAAAAATACAAACAAGTTTTATTAATAACGGATTTCGCATCTACTCATTATGAGGAATATCTCAATAAAACTTTTTATATTCTTCCGTACGAATTACAGGTGTGTCCCTTTGGCAAAACGATTTTAAATATTAATGCTTCTCTTTAGCGATTTTCTTTTGGCTCCTTATTTAAATTTTCAATAGTATAATTTTTAAGATCAATATTTTTCGTTTGTCCTTTTAATTTTAACTTTTCGTAATTTTCATGGAGATCACTGGTTTTATAAAATATTATTAATGGTTTCTTTTTATTTACTTTTATTTCCATAATGTCATGCCATTTAATTCATTCTCCTGTTTCAGAACTTCTAACAATAAAAACTCTCAGTTCTTTAGACAATTTTTCAAAATTTAAAAAATCATTATGTTGCACGTGAAGGGGCAGTTGATATTGTCTACAAAAGCATTGTGGCGATGACTGAATTTTTATTTTGGCCGCTGCAACCGTCTGAAAATAAGGCGATTGAATTTTTAGCACATTTTACAGTCGAATTTTCGTATAGCTTTATATACACAAGAACTTCTTTCCGAGGCTCCTCTTTGGCTGGACAGCTTACTCCAAATGAAACAATGGTGTTCCTTTGAAGCAATATCGTAGAACATGAAATCATAATATGCTAACGCCGTTTATTTTCTTTTGATTGTGGCAGATAGATTACTTGCTGAAGATCAAAACTTGCACAAACAATAGTATCGTCGGCTTAAGCCTTCTCTTTAACGACCATTTTGATTTGTCTAACTTAGGTCTTTTCTGCAACATATACTTATCATAAACATAGTGACCACTGGTCCCTTTTTACCCAATGAAAAGATAAGTTCAAATACCTAAACGCCTTACGATACAAATCATTTGAACCTTTGTCTTCGTTTGATGAACTGTTAGAACTGGCACAAGTGAGTGAGCTTCTACTTTGTGAAATCTTTGAATATGATTATAAATGGCAGTTCGAATGCTTCTGTCTCGTTCTATACCATTGGCTGGCTGTGTACCACCTCTTTTTTCGTCTGGTAGAATTCCACTTGAACTTTGCCAGGGTAGTTTTCATTGCTTTTCTGGATATCCCCACCTAATATTTTACATACTCGATACGTCTTGTATTTTACTCTAATAATCTTGACAAGTAAATACTAAAGTAATCCATAATAGGTAATAATAGATATAGATATCGACAATATCGACATTTAACCAATTTCACAAAGAGTCTTAACTAAGATACGTCTTAGAATGACCAGTAAAAAGAATAAATGTAAATTTCACAAAGAGGCATCATTGGAGTTAAGCCTCTTCGTGAATTTGCAACTTTTATTAAAACTAGATATATTAAATACCAAATACATACTATCCAACTTACAAACTAAAACGAATCGAGATACGCCTCTTATTTAGATTTCTTCGAATTATAGCACTTCGTGATATCGACGACGATATATGCCTCCACTAAATACGGGTAAGAACTTGTCCACATTCGTAAAAATGAAATTAAGAAACGAATAATATGTTTTAACGCTTGCATTTTTAAATAAATGTATTACTTTAAGTTTAGACCTTATTGATATTGCCACATTCTATAGCGAGAGTTTCATTGACTAAACACACTAAAAATCGTGCCACGTAGCAACCAGTCAACAGATCAAAAATAGTAATAATCTACTTTTATCTACATGGGCGCGTTACTTATACAAATCCCAAAAGTTGATAAGTAATGTAACATGTGAATTTAGTGGTAATTAATATTTAGCTTCGTGTTAACAAATCATAATACAGGTGTGTAAATAAGTAAATAGAAGGAATCACTACTAAAGGAAAACATAACAGGTACATGTGGTTGAACAGGAACCGGGCGTGAAACTTTTTCCAGAAAGTAAATAAATAGTGGTTTATCGAGCCTCAAGTTGTTGCTTGCGACAGCAATATTTTCATACAAGGGCCCAATACTGCTTAGGGTCAATGCGGCCCTAACGATATTTGTTTTAACTCGCACTTATATATATATATATATATATATATATATATATATATATATAAGAATTGAATAAGAATATATTTTTACGTTGACTTTTAAACATTTTATGTGGCCTTTATTTTGTTGCGCCACGTTGAATTCGTACCACAACTTTACAAGTCTATCTAAATCACGTTTAACACTTGCATACAATTTGAAATCACTCAATTGGTTTTGCTATCTTGAATTCATACCAAAATGTTACCAGTTCATTCCTATGTAAAACTTGACTTTTGTACGAAATTTAAGGTAAACTGGATAACTACTTTTTTAGAAATATTTTTATTAACATTTCTCTAAGCCACCATCTTGTTCCGGCATGCTAGATTTTTGCCACAATATTACCATCCTCTTATACTCTTTAAGGTTTGACCAAAATTTGAATTCAATCGGGTAAGTAGTTTTTAAGTTATGCCGTGCACTAACAGACCGACAAAGGAGAGCGACACACAGACCGACGGAATTGATAGAACATATATTTGGTGGAATCTAGAGAACCTGGTGATTTTTTCATGATAAAAAACATTTTATTTAACCGCCATTTTGTTCCGCCATCTTGAATTCATGCCACAATGTTACCAGTTCATCTCTTTACCACAATTAATTCTTGCACAAAAATTGAAATTAATTTAATAAGTTGCATTTTCAGGCTGAATTTTGAAATATTTTATTAGACCGCTATTTTATTTTGCTATCTTAGATTCATATCGAAATGTTACCAGTTCATTCTTATGTGACACTTGATTTTTATGCAAAGAATGAGCTATATTAGATAATTAATTTTTTTAGTAACAGTCAACCTTATATGACCTTTAATTTTTGACTAAAACTCAAAGTCAATCTGTTAAGACGTTTTTAAGCTAAAAAAAATTTTTTAGCATCTAGGCACGATAAAACCTGAGAAGGTGATTTTTTTCATGATTACAAACATTTTATTTGGCCAACATTTTCTTCGGTCATCTAGCCGGCTAGACAAAAAAGCTGACGTTTGTCTGGCTTCGTATTGATTTTATGGAGAAACTTTACTAAACCTTTTGTAGGTTTCGAGTACCGCTTTCCGAAAAAAAATTGCAGATTTTGGCAGATATAGGCCAAAATCTAAAATATGGGTTTTGGTATATAAATGCCGAACGGACCACTGTATCCATGATCCATAAAAGTATACGGCTGTGCCGAGCCGTCTCTACATTTTTAATGCTACGACTTTTTTCCGTAACTCACAGGGTGTTTAAGTTATTTACGATTTTCTGTTTTTGGAAATTTTTAAAGCCATACCCCGTGGGAAAATATTTCAGTAACTTCAATTTTTTCGATCGTATATTATATCAAATAATTGTAATTTTAAAAAATTTCAGATATTAATTAAAAAATATTAGCGCTTTTTCGGATTAAATAAAGTTTTAGTAAAGACACAGTTTTATTACACACCCTACACTTACTAATTTTGAAAATATTATATAAATAAAACCACATAATTTTTTCTGAATGAAAAAATTCATTGCAAAAAACCGCCTTCCGGTAGTTTAGTTCGTAAGTTATGATAACTTGGAAATTACCAGAAAATTGCTGATTGCGTTTCAATTGAACAGTAGTTTACATGTCAAATGCTGAAGGTAAATTTCAAAACATCTGAAACATAGCATCTAAGACCACTATTATATATTGTTGAGCTTGTCTTTAGAAGATGTACTCTATATCCATAAATATACAGTGCGGTTCATTTGAAATAAGAAAGTTGGAGTAATATAAACACCCTGCATATTTGAAGAAAAAACACCACTTCTGAGATAAGGTAGTAGGGCATCTATTTTCTTCACGACCAGGACCACAAAGAATCTTAAGTAGGACTTTTATTTTTATTTATATTTCAACAACAGGATTGGTTTGATTGTAAATAAAACTAAACTGCTGGCCCCTTGAAACAGTTCACCTGCATTTTTTGGTAAAATTTAAGTTTGAATATTTTTGAAACGAGACGAGATACTGAGGTGCGATTTTCAGCTGTATCTTGCAAATTTTATTACATATAACCGATATTAGGCGTCAAACTTACCTAAGCTAAAAAGTTATTTATACAGAGTGTTAAACAAGACTCTGCAAATTTTTCAATTTTTTATTTGTTCCGAAAATCTACAAAAACAATTTTTTAGTTCTAATTGTTAGATTAGAGTAATCCTTGGTGAAATTGTAAAAAACTATTTCAAACTTTTTTTAAAATTTTTAATATTTTTTGAGATACGATTTTTTTGTAAAAAAATTTAATTTTTCTACAGAATAAGCTGTAACTTTTTATTAGCCATTTTATGTGAAATTTTCTTGCTAGAGGGTCCTTAAGTCATATTTTTTTATAATGTGCACTACCGAGAAAATATACAGGGTGTGGAAAAAATGTAGCAAGGTTACTTAAAAACCTAGCAATCCTAAAGATCATGTACGTATATTTCAACAACCTGTAGCATAGAAAATAATTTAAATTTAAAAGTTTTTACTTAAGTTTTAAGGAGTACCGAGTATTTTCTCCAAACGGTTTTTTAATTGTCTGATTTTACAGCCCAAGTTACCAACATCGGGTAACATAAGAGACATGTAACAGGCTGCCACCTTTTTAGTTTTAAAAGTATTAAAAAAATTAAACTTAACACGTTTCTGTAACTCGAGAAGAGGTAAGTTTTCTATAAAAAAGTAAATAAAAATTACTTCCGGTTTTACCGGAAGTGACCATTGCTTTTTTATTTTAAATAGAACCCTGTACATTTTTATTAATTATCGTATTCAGCTTAAAATTAGCTTATGATGATATATCACAAGGTAAGTAAAACTTAAAAGGTGGCAGCCTGTTACATGTCTCTTGTGTTACCCGGTGTTGGTGAATTTGGCTGTAAAATCGACACCTGTATTTGTTAAAATAATAAAGTTAGAGAGAAATTTAAAAAACCGTTTGGAGAAAATATAAACTTTTACATTTCAATTCTATTTTATGTTACAGGGTGTTGAAATATACGTACATGATCTTTAGGATTGTTAGGTTTTTAACTAACCTTGCCACACTTTTTTAATCCCCAGTATATGTTCTGTGTAGTGCAGACCGTGCACATTATAAAATAAATATGACTTAAGGACCCTCTAGCTAGAAAACATTGCATCAAATGGTTAATAAAAAGTTACAGCTTATTATGTTGAAAAATTAATTTTTTTGACAAAAAAAAATCATATCCCAAAAAATATTAAAAATTTAAAAAAAGGTTTGAAATTCTTTTTTACAATTTCACCAAGGATTATGCTAATTTAACAATTAGAACTAAGATATTGTTTTTGTAGATTTTCGGAACAAATAAAAAATTGAAAAATTTGCAGTCTTGTTTAACTTCTTGTATAAATAACTTTTTAGCTTAGGTAAGTTTTAAGCCTAACATCGGTTATATGTGATAAAATTTGCAAGATACAACTTAAAACCGCACCTCAGTATCTCGTCTCGTTTTCAAAATATTCGAACTTAAATTTTACCAAAAAATGCAGGTGAACTGTTTCAAGCGACCAGCAGTTTAGTTGACAGTCCACGAAAAAATTAATCCAATCGACTGCTTAAATTCGTCTATAGATAAACATAATTTTTTTTGTATTGTATTTCTAAACAATTAGACTGGCAACAACAAACCATATTGTTGCGCGCTGCGACATGAACAGTTAATGTGGTTAATTTATTTGTATCTGACGGTGTGTGTATTCAAGGAATGACTCGGTCTTTGGAAGAAACATAAAGTTTCCAACTGCTTATATGCTCAAAATCGTTTTGAGACTCTTGTAGAGATTAGGTATTTTTAATTTTTTCACTTTTTTTGGATTCACTGTAGAACTTACCTCGAAGTAAACATAGTTCAGCTAAAAAATTTATGGATGAGCCACTTTTTTGTAAGGCACTATATGGTTATAAACGTCTACTGTTACTTTAATTATATTAAAATTGCGGGCAGAATAGATAATTAGAGTATATTATTATACTTCATCCGCCAATTTCGTTTTTTCAATCTGTACAACAAGACATAGGATTTTGTTTAAAATTTGAAAAATCGTAAAATCCGAAATACTTACTCTCAGCAAGATCCTCGTTGGAATCTTTCAAGGTAATCTTAACCGAGAAGTTTAACTTTATAGGTTAAACTATTTGATTATTCAATTATAAAACTTTTATTTGTTTACCAGTTTTCAATGTTTTACTGAACTTAAATATTTCAGCAGTCAAAATCACAGACTGTCATTATCGCATTTATCAAAGATGACGGTTGAAATGTAATACTGACAATTATGAAAATTTTTTAAATATTGAAAATAACAAATATGGAAACAAAAGGAAAAAGCACACAACTACTGGCAGGTAACAAGAACACAAAAGTTAAGAAGAAAAAATCTACACTCTTTGATAAAGTAACTCATCTGTATTTGCAAGAGAAATATATAAAAAAAATTGTAAGTCAAAAAACTTTTAACACAGGTTTTTTTCGTTTTTCTTTTAATTATTTGCTGATTTGTTCTAGCCAAAATTATCAAACGCTCAAGACATTCAGACGCTATATTTGTACGGCAATAATATAACAAAAATCGAAAATTTGGATGACTTTTCCAATCTCACTAGTCTGTATCTCCAGAATAATGAAATTGATAAAATCGAAAACATCTTTAACTTACGAAAACTAAAAAAACTATATCTAGGAAAGAACAAAATCGGAGTTTTAGAAGGACTTGAATGCATTGATGGCTTGGAGGAATTACATATTGAAAAACAGCAACTTGCAGATAATTCGCCGTTATGTTTTGACCCAAGATCGATTTTAAGTTTATCGGTAAGTAAATTAAAACTGATACTACCGAAATATTAATTGATTTCCAGCACCTACATCTCTACTTTAAAGACTCCCGATATATATTTTTTCGCGCACTTGATGAAGAGTCACCAATTTCTTTTCGGTCTTACACACACCAAATTGTTGGAAAACATACACAATTTTGCAGTTTTACAGTGATTGCGCCCCTATTTTTGATTAAAACCGACACTTTTCATTTACTTTCTTTTGTTTGAGTAGATATTTTTATTTTCTATTTATAGCTTTATTATTTATATTTAGAAGATTTTTATCAATTAGAAATTACTATATTATGTCACTAATGCTCTTGTCATAACATTCTTCGAAAAGATGCCTATCCTACTTATCTTTATATCTTGGTATAATATAGAATGTGAATCTTTCCTTTTATTAGGAATAGTGAAGTGTGGCCCAATTTAGTTCAGTAAGACATATGTGTTGCCGGCAATGTACAAAATCCCTTAATGTACGAAATCTATTCTGCAAACTGGCCAATCTACCTGACATTATGCAAAATCACTTATATTTTGGAAAATCTGCGAATTTACTACGCTGTTTTAAGCAGTCTGCAAAATGTCTCATACAATAGTCAATCCGAGGATTAAAAATGTTTACTTCTCATACTGACTAGGCAGTGAGCGCAATATCTACTTAATTCTATTGCTCTTGGAGGTATGGAGGACAATGAAATTAAGAAGCGAAATGTAACACAAGTGCAGAAAATAGAAGATAATGCTGTAGTTGTGAGTGAAAGAACACTGATTGATAATGAAAACAGTAATGACACTGCTACTAAAGAAGCCCTGTTAAACCCAATGGACAATGCAACTAATATACAAGTAGAAGACTTAGATGTAATAATGGACTTTGGTAGTAATGATTCTACTAACAAAAGTTTTGTGGAATAACTGTTAATTCTAAAATACTAGGGGTCAGTGGAGTTTGCAAAAATTTGGTTCATAAAGGTGGATGTAGCCCAAGTAACCCAAATACTAATGCAGGAATGAGTGTGAGAAGAAAGGACATTGATAACGCAAGAAATCAAACTAAAGTATGTCAAGATCTTCAAGCAAATAAAATGCTTGGAACTTTTGCAGAGAAACTAAAGAGTTGTACTGTGGGTGATAATGTAATCATTCCTATTCCATCACCAGATCGGGGTCAGACCACAGAAATATATTAGGTGTTGTACTCAACGAAGAGAATATTTTTTATAAATTATGAACTAAAGCAGGGATACTTAAACAGTACTGTACTAGAAATTAATTTGATACAGTGACAAATGCTGAAGTCCCTTAAACGACATATCTAACGAAACAGTAGGACCACTCTTGCTGTCGGTCGAGCATAAAGGATTTCAATTACTACATGTTAGCCGGCTGATTTCAGCCGTCTCCGGCGTTTAGTCTTAAAGCAATCACAATCAGAGTGGCTCGCACTTATATCCGACTGAGTTTTGTCAGAGTGCTACGCGGTGAGCGCAAAATGGAAAAAGTAAGAGTCTTATTGTGTAGTTAACGGTTGCAGCAGCAAAACGGGAAGTGGAATATCATTTTTTAGATGTCCAAAAAATGCCGAGCGGTAAGTAGTTCACTTTTATTTAATCTTAACAGAAAATAAAATTTAGCTATGTAAAATGTATTTGGAAAAGTCGTAGTTTAATGTCTGAATTTGATCTTTTTTAGAAAAGTGAAGAAAACATCAAGTATTTATTTAGCGACTTATTACTTTAAACCGACTTCAAAAAAAGGTTAGCAACTCGAGGTAACGCGTATAATATGTCTGTATGTATGTAGGTACGTGTGTTTGTTTTTAAATTTCTCGATAACTAATAGATGGATTTTAACGAAATGTGTGTCATTTTACTTGGTATTTTTTTAATTAGGGTCTACACAAAAGGGATAAAAAAATGTAATAAAAAAATGAAAAGTGAAATGAACTTCACTGAAGTCGGAGACACAATAATTCGCAATATAACGTCAGTTTAGATGTAGTTCATATTACTTTTTCGTTTTGTATTTTTTTTGTAATTCTTCCTTACACATCTCTTTTGTTTTTACAGATGTCAAAGTTGGAAGGGCGTTTTGGATTATATTACGCCTAAACAAAGTCACAGCAGGATAATATACACACCTATACCAACGACAAAAAACTCGCCTCCATTGTAACGCGATCCCTTCATTAGTACTTAGAACTACAACTACGATTCTCAAAAAAAAAAGAATTTGGGGGCTTAACAGTACCCCCCAAAAATTGCATAGATTTCATTATACAATTAGAACAAATATTTTTGGAAAATGTTTTTATTTGTTCTTGCTAGGGAAACATCGGAAAACAATTAAAAAGTGAATTTTCCAAAATAGCTTTTAGTCACCCATGTAAAGATTTTCCACTTAACTATTTTCTTACACTTTATACAAGAGTGCGTATATTTAGTTTAAAATTTGCTAATTGTGACATTAAAAATTGAAGGGTTAATAAAAAAAACATAACGCTAAATATTTTTAAAAAATTATGAAAGTTTAGTTTATCAAGTAATATAAATATATATATGTACAAATCTTAATTTTAAGTAAATGTTAGTTAATAATATATTTTATTTTGTATGAGTTAGTGTAAGACTATTGTGACAATTAAACAACTTTTGGATAAAACCTCGCTTTCATTAATATAAAAAATGATTAGTAATTATAAAGCCTTTGATTTGTCTATAAGCCTGTATTAATAATATAAACAAAACTAATCTTAAGTGTGTTTTCAAAAGCACATGTGCGGCTGCTGACTTAAGTGTCAAGATCCCTGGCGGACTTTCTTACATTAGATGATTTTTTTTACTTAGTTCCATTTTGTATACAAAAAATAATCAGTTCTACGATGTAAATACATTAACTAATATTGAGATAGAACATAAACTAGTGTTGAATGAGAGTTTTTATCGACTTACTATGTTTTCTGTGAAAAAGTAACGTTTTTATTAAATAGATTGCATATCAAATCGCAGTTTTATTGAAATATAATTTTGATTAAATTAACATTATTTCACTTTTAAATTTGTGGTTATATAATAACACAATATAATGTAGAAAATTTAAATAAACAAAAATGTATTAGATCTTTATCTAGCGAAGTGTTTTAGTTTCACATTATCACCCGTAATTATTATTGTATTTCATGTTATGTATGCACCCTCGTATTGACTAGTGCACATTGAGACGCGGCATGACGGTGAATTCCCTTTGATGACGAAACATCAATAATGCCGACACGAGTGGGTCTACTGCTTCGTTAGATATGTATACTGCGCTCAAACTGAAACTAGTCTTCGATCGGGAGTATCAATCAGTTCTACCACCGGTGGTCAAGGAATGATGAGATACAACTGTACTAAAAAGTGTTGCAATAAATCGTGCAACTGCCTTAAAAATAGTGTGTTGCACAATAGTTCTTGCCACTTTTTTAATACCTGCAAATAAGAATAAGATTCTTTCACCTTGTTTCGCCATCTTGAATTCGTACCACAACATTACTAGTTTTTCTCTATATCAAGTAGTTTTTACAGCCTGATATTTTAAATATTGTATCAGGCCGCCATTTTATTTTGTTTTCTTGGATTCCTATGTAACACTCGATTTTTGTGCAAAATTGTAGGTAAATCGGATAATTAGTTTTTTAAATTTGAAGTCAATCTGGTAAATATCGAACTAACCCTCAGACCGACAAGCAGAGCGACAGTATAGATAAAACATCTTTTTGGCATCTCTGAACTCTAAAACGTGAAGATCTGTAAAACCTAATATGGTGATCTTTTTACGATTACAAAAATTTTATTTGGCCGCCATTTTGTTCCATCATCTTGAATTAGTATCGCAACTTTCCTGGTTCATCTCTATACCACAATTAGTTATGACACACAATTTGAAATCAATCCACTAAGTAGTTTTTCAGGCTGAATTTCTAATTTTTTTATTAAGCTGCAATTTGGGTCCACCATCTTGTATTCGTATCAAAATTTTACCAGTTGCTTCCTACATAATACTTGATTTTTGTACAAAATTCGAGATAAATTTGATAAGCAGCTTTTTAGTAATATCTTTTTTGACATTTCACTAGACCGCCATTTTATTTCGCAATATTGGATTTTTATCAAAATATTACCAGGTCATCCCCATATGACTCTTAATTTTTGACCAAAATTAGAAGTCAATCGGGTAATAAGTTTTTTAGCTATGCCGCGAACAGAGAGACCGACCGACAGGCAGTGGCGGCTATTCAGGTGAAGTACGTAAACTTTCAATCGAACTTTATTATAATAACTATAACAGTGGCGCAAACCGCTTCGACTTTGCTGGAGGTGCTATGTTTAGTTTACGATTTTCCTACTACGTTGGCATGACAACGCGTACATGATGACGCGTCGACGCATGGAAGATTAATGTTAACCAGCGCCATACAACGCTCTCGGTGAATTGCTAAAGCACACCCACGTGTGGTTCAGTTTGGGGTGGTTGTTTACTTTTATTTTCACGGATTTCGCTGCAACCGGTTGCTTCTTTTGCAGTTTACTTGACTGTTTTGTGTTATATTTATTTATGGTGTTGTTACAACTTTATTTGGTGTCGGGTTTATTAATTTACATTATTGATGAATCCGATCACGGACGCGGTTTGCATTTTGTTGGAAACTCCATTTAATCGATGGAAGGAACAAGATCAGAGTTTTAATCGTCATAACCTGTAGTAGTCAAATATTACAAAAATTGATTTGCTGGCCTTGTTTACTAGTTACCAATAAATATTCGGTGTGGAATAAGGAAGTATGTTTAATATATGAAGCTCTTTACATAAACATGAAGACTCGGCGGAGCATTTAAAATGCGGATTAATGCTAAAAACATTTGTTAAAATTCAAAGCACTATAGCTGACACTTTAAAAGAAAATGCTAAACTATATAAAATACATTTTAACGAAAACGACTGATTAAATAGACTATTTATGTGCTTGGTAATTGACGCAGTTTTGTACCTTGCAAAACAAGATTTAGTCTTTCGCGGCCATGCTGAGAGCAGCGAGTCAATAAATAGAGGGAATTTGAAAAAGCTTTTAGGTTTATTAATATCGAGATGTTCCCAAGAACTAAAAGATCATCACAAAAATATTAAAAATGTTTTTACTGGTGACTCGAAAACTATTCAAAACGAAATAATTAATTATTAATTAAAATATATAAAATATATAAATTTAAAAGATCATGTAAAAAATGAAATAATGAACACACAGTTTTTTTCTGTGCAAGTGGATGACACCACTGATATTACGCAAACCTCCCAGTGCTTCATAATTTTAAGATACGTTAATTAAGAAGGTTCAGTAGTCGAGAGATTCTTAGGATTTTATAATGTCGACTCCGATAGAACGTCGGAGAATTTACATTCTCTATTGGATCAAATTTTGGACCAATTTGACTATAAACATAAATTAATAGGGCAATATTACGATGGCGCAAGTGTGATGTCTGGCCATCTAAATGGCCTTCAAAAAAAAAGAAAAAGCCCGCAGGCTGTATTTGTCCTGATGCAGCAAAGGTTAAAAATGTTTCTAAATGTCGAATTTTTTTGCAAGCCTTAGTGGTATTCCCTCAATTTTTCATCACTCAGCCAAATGAACGTATGCTCTTACATCTGCATCTACTAGGCGTATACCAACAATTACAAAAACTCGTTTGTCTTCAAATTGGAAGTTAGTAAATGTGATTGTTCAAGTTGCGTTCTTCAAAAAAAAATCGTTTGACATTCATTTTTGCATATCCAATATAAAACGGTGTCGTGAGGCGCTCTGTAAAAAACAGAAATGAACATTTTTTTAATACCATGTTTTCTCTAGGCAATATTTCAAATCAAAAAGAATGTCTGGATGAGAGGCAACTCATCCATTTTATGAGGATGTTATAAATAAATTTACTGCTATGAAGGATAGGAGAATTGATTTAGTACACAAAATTTAGTTAAGTCGTAAAAAAATATTCTATCCCTTCCACATATAAACAAAATTCTGGAAAAAAAATTATTGCGATATTTTCTTGCTTCATTTGCACTTCACCTACTTTTTCACCCGCGAGCCGCCACTGCGGACAGGCAGACCGACGGAATTGAGAGAACCTATTTTTTGGCATCTAGGGATCTACGAGGGAAGTAAAAAAACCATCCTTCAACAGGATAGAGTTCCCGTCAAGATTAAATTTGCTTTATTATTTAGTTGCGTGAGTGAGGAATAAAATATTGGTTGATGGTCTTCTTGATTACAGAACATTAAATGTGTAATACATGATATAGCTCAGAGTAAACCCCTTAAAACATAGATAGGCATGATTAATCTTATATATATATATATATATATATATATATATATATATATGTATATATATATATATATGTGTGTATATATATATATATATATATATATATATATATATATATATATATATATATATATATATATATATATATATATATATGTGTGTGTATATTTTAGAGTAGATAGTTTCGAACATTTCTCCTTGAGAATTCAATGAACAGTTTGCTATTTTTTAGAGACAATGCTACAAGTTTACATATTATATTTGTTGTGTGGTGAAATAAAATAAACTTTTGTCTATTTTTAGCAAACACTTCAAGTTTTGAACATATCCCATAATAAAATCATTTCACTGACATTTCTTTCCCCGCTGAAAAATATTGTTACATTTGATGCTTCTTACAATGACTTGGATGATATAAAAGACGTATGCCAAACTTTACGAAATTGGTATTATTTAAGAGAAGCTAAACTAAACGGCAACCCTATCAGTAAGAAACACCGTTATAGAGAAGATATAATTGCAAATACATATCATTTAGGTAAGTAAGTCCCTTTAAAATTCAAAGTATTTGTAAAAAAAGTTGAAGTAAGGAAAGTTCAATTTGATCTTACACCCTCAAAAACTACGATGTAACTTGCACCCATAATACGGAATTGGCTGTTTATAACAAAAACTTCATACACAAAGTCCTAATAAATTAAATGTTAATTGTAATTTTTAAAATACTTTCTGTTAACTGCTATTGTCAGACTTTGGTTAGATAATAATGGACTGTGTGAATCTTTGGCAAAATATACACCCTCTAAAGGTACCAGAAAAGTAGTAAAGAAACTTAGGGGTGTCTCACCTTGTTCCTTGACGAAGGGGCCTCTAAAGTGCTTTAGTTCTGGATAGGTTATGCTGTTAAACTACACTACAGTGTAAAGTTCGAGAACTAAGTATTAAGTAACACAACAAAACTTTTTCACCTGGGCAAGAACTTGACAAATTACTGTTTTTTTACAGTCTTGAGAAGTATGTTGGTGACGCAACACGTGTGACGAGACGAGTTGGGATTTTGGAACCTTTGGCGCCTTAAAAAACCGGTTTCCGGACTGTCAAAATTTTCTTCTGCTGAAACTTTTAAACGGTTTAAGGTATCGGTATGAGATTTTGGTGACATATAGGATATTCGATGACTTTTTTAAAATTCTAATTGGACAACTGTTATAATTGTTTCAAAGGTAATTTTTAAACAATTTAAAATATCAATTAGGGGTTTCAAAATGTGATTACTTTTTAAAAATTGTGATTTGGCAGCTGTCAAAATTGGTTCGTAACTCTTGAATTATGGAAAATATTGAGTTGAAGTTTTAGGCGATGGATAAAATCTTTTTTTTTGAAAATTATAATTTGATAGTTGTCAAAATTGGTTCTTATATAATTTTTAAATGTTTTAGGATATCGATTTATAGTTTTTGATTATAGATAAGATGTTTGGGGAATTCGATAAAAAATTATCTAAACTACGTTTTTTCAAATGCAACTTTTAACGATTTGGATTTGTTGTCAAAATTGGTTCTTATATAATTTTTAAATGTTTTAGGATATCGATTTATAGTTTTTGATTATAGATAAGATGTTTGGGGAATTCGATAAAAAATTATCTAAACTACGTTTTTTCAAATGCAACTTTTAACGATTTGGATTTGTTGAACTAGATAGTGTTTGTAATATAATTTTTTTAAATTAAGAATTGACAGATGTCAAACTAAAATTTAAATTTAGGATTCAAAGTATTGAGTTATGTTATAATTCAGATTCTAATGGCCACTGTTATCATCCTGCCCAACAGGGGCAAGATATTTACTTGTTAAGAAAGTTAGCCGTGATAAAAGACATTTGTATCCTCGCGATCAAGGGCAATATGATGATGTTAACGGAGTGCAATATATTGCAAAATAAGATTAATTATTTAGTTAAAATTCCAACTAAAGTAATGTGAATAAAAAATAGATTACTTTTAATTTAATATCTACAAAAATCCACGCCTCTCTTGTGCCCAGGCCCTTAATGAAACCAGATTGCATCTCCACGCTCCTCACTTTATAGTTATTATAGATCTGACGTGTATTATTAAAAAAAAAACACTTTGAGCGCCTGGTTCATGAAGCTGATTATTTTTCATATCAATGGCTGTATTTCCTATTCCAATATTCTAAGATATGAGATATTAGGTGTCTCTAATTTACGTTGGTCATCAAGAAGCGCTTTTGCATTTTTGTTTCAAATTGCTTTGAACCCTTCTGAATCTAAAATGAGCTTTTCTGATATTCATTTTTTAAAGACAATATCTTAGGGTTATTTAACTAGTTTATATTCCGAAAAGTCTTAGTGTGGTCTAATATTTCGAATACTAGTAAAGATAAAAAGATGGAAGTTGCATGTGTACAACCAAATCAGTAAAGACGAGAGGAGGTTGCACTTTTGAATTTTAAATGCAACCCTATATCGTCACACTAAGACAAATATCAGTCATTTTTCATTGCAGTTTCGCTTTTTTAAGTAACCCGAAAAAAAATTAAGTAGAACAAGGTTCGGTGACCCTGCTGGCTATTCATCAGCTCTATGACGTCCAGGCCAGCGCTTAATTCATTATGAAGGTACTCTCTGAGGGGTAAATGAAGGTACGGATGCAGCCCAACGTGATGAAAAACTGGGTCATAGTCAATATTGCTGCTTTTAATTGTTGCTACAATTACAAGTATAACAGTTGCAAATATAAGTTTCAATAATAAAAAATGAACCAGTTCAAGCCCATATGTCAAGTTGTTAAGGATGCTGTGTACAAACCTTTTTAAATCAGTGAGGATTTTCATCATTCCAGTAACCATAATTATGTCTATTGACTGTGGCGTTCAGAAAAAAATTGCTTTGTTAGATCGGATGTTAACAGTTACTACGAATTTGAAAACAAGACTTTGCACATAACGCATTTCACATGCGGAAACTGGTCTATCTAAAAAAGCTTCGTTGCACAGTCTGGTCTATCTAAAAAAGCTTCGTTGCACAGTCTGGATGCCCCACTGTAATTTCGATTCCTCGTCTGTTGTGCTTAAAAAAAAGGTCTAGGGTTTATTTTCATTGGTATAAACCATAATGAAATGATGGAAAATAGAAATAATTAAATAGAACTTTCACAAGGGCTTAATCGTCAGTAAAGTTTGGCACGCGAATATGAGGCTATGAAAAGAATGCAAGTATCTATGGAAACGGTATTTACTTTTTACTTATTACTCATTGGTGATTGGCTAAAACTCTACATACCCATAGAAACGGCCTGCTTTTGACAAACCTCCCCCTTTCGTCAGGATTTCAGATCCGTGCGGCTTACTATACACACCCAACGACATAAACAAACATGATGTGTTATTGAATTCTTTCCAAACCCAGCAAAGAGATGTTAAAAACGATTTTTTATCAAGGTACCGTGAAATGCAAATTCATGTTTCGGTATTTGGAGAACGTCGACGGAAACTTCACCAAAAACGCAACCACGATTAATGTGAGGGGTCATTACATTATTCTTAGACCTCAGGCCTTCGTGGTATGTACAAACATAAAAAAAATAACAATGACAATAGACATCAATTTTTTATAATGTTATAATTTTTTCTCTTAGAAGGAAACAGGGTAAGGAATGGACAAACACATGGTTAAACACTCTAAAACGTTGATTTCCTGTTTCTGTTGAACTGCCAAATTTTTAACTGTTTAGCTAGATATTAGCCTATACTAAAGGGATATCCTACAATTTGTTTTTTGTATAAACATATATATTTGTGTTAAATCATCGAAATTCAAAAAGGTTGTTGTTGTCAAAATGGAATCACGTCTAATTCCAAGGACCATGATTTCTTAATTGACCAAAATTTGTTTTCGCTTTACGTATTTGTGTCTCGAAATTAACTTGAACTTGTCATTTTTGCCAAAATTAAATTTTTAAAATGAATGTACTTTTATATTTATCAGTATGAAAACAAAGTTTCTCTTTTACGAAATGCATTAAGAAGCATACTTCATATCCATTTTTATTTAGGGTGAAGTAAATAATAAATATATTTTTAGAAATATTGGATAATAAAAGTATATCGGAGATTAGCAGAAAATTTATAAGAAGATTTGAAGAAGGAAAATTAATGTATGGGTCCAAACCGCGCATTAATATTGCCGATGTTGTACCTGGTAAGTTGAATTTCACATTATATTAAAAAAATAAATGAATATTTCTGCTATACCTTTAAATAAATGTCCACCCAGTAGTTTTAGGTAAATTTGATTGTTTATCTATGAAAAATTCCATAAGTAAATAAATTGTTTTTCTGTCTATCAACATGCATACATAAAAAACATCTTTATCTAAGATAAAATACTTGGTTCTTTTCTAAAAATCATATACTGGGAGTACTGTAATAATATCTGCTGGTTCATCCCCTTATGTCCCTGCCCCTCGCCCAGTGCGTAACTTGACCTTGAAATGGATTCCGCCCATTGGACTTGAATCCCTTTGAAAGTTAAAAGATTCAATTGATTGTTTGATCCTGAGATAACATTGATCCTTGATTTTAAAATGACCTTGAAATTGTTTTAGAAGGTGAAGTTATTTGACCTTGAGATGTAGTTGGAATACCTTGAAAATATTTTGAACGAAGTCCTGTCGGTGCTTCATCGTATATAAAGTTGTCCAAATGTCTCAAAAACAAAAAAGCTGTTGACCGTGTAAAATTATAAAATTTTCGGCATTTCCATCACTATGAAATCCTGTTATCAAATAACGTGCTAGTTATTATGACCCCAACGTCGGATGAAGCTTGTAGGAGAGATCCCACATGCGACAAGCTATTTAGATATTGGCCCTACTACGACCTTTATTGATAGACGAAAATATGTTCAGCTTCTGTCTGTCTTCAGAAACAATATGGCGAATTTTCTAATCTAGGTTGTCTGTTTTAATATCGGCTTCAATTTCTCCAATGTAACGATTAAAAGTACGGGGAAATATTATAATCAATTCTTGTTTAATATTAAAAATCACTTCGTATAATTCTCGGTAAAGCCCCTTAGATATTTTAGGGGTAATTTACCAGAAAATACGTTACTAGTGGAATTCACAATGTGTTCGTTTTTTCTTTAAGACACCCACCACAGGTCAGAAGAAACCATTGTTTGAAGTGTTAAAGTTTTCCCCGTCTTACTGATAACTGCAACTTTGTCACGACCACTCTCATATCGAATTTCGTCGAATAGAAACGCTAGTGATTTGTTAGATAGATGGTAATTTTTGGTGACATCTTTTATTTTAAATGTTCCTTCGATGTAGATTATACTGTCCAAGTAGTAATAGCAGATTCAAAACATCTGAAACCGCATCGAGGAAGTGAATCTCTCATATATGGACCTTTTAAATATGGTACTTGCATCTGTAAGGCATATCTTTCGAGATCAATATTCGATAGTGGCCTTCAAGAACCCGCCAAATATTGTTACTAAAAGTAATAATACACCAACCTTTGGAACAGGTATAATTACAGAAGTGTGTATTTCTCCCTTACCACCATGTGATTTAATATTTCCCGTGCCGCACCCATACCGAAATGTTGCTTCGTCTTAACAATGTTGGTTACCAATCAAGCAGATATGTTTTTACTTGCACTAGCGTTCTTTGATTTGACTCTCTCCCAAACACATGGCTTAAAATCGTGATCGACTTGATGACGTGAACTTAAATTATTCAGTTTTTTGAACAAGCCATATCGGGTTTCTTAGGCCGCTGTCTCACAGATAGACCGTGCACAAGCATTTTGATCGTCTGCAGCCGGCCAAAAATAAAGCAAATTATGTCAATATTCGTTTAAGTTGATAATTGTATTCAACAGTCCCATAGCATCAATCAAACGCGATCGAGCACAACCAGTTTGAATTGCAAAAATTGCTTTTTGCAAGTTGATGCTCGATCATATTTAGCAATATCAATTGCTCATTTCTGACGTTAAAACATTTAAAATATCGTAAGTATGGATATGAATAATGTAACAAATCAAACAGACGTTGTTTGTAACTACTATTTTCTTTATAATTTATACTTTGGCTTTGAATAATGAATATCACCGTCAAAATTTTTGTTTTAGTCGACAGCACTTGGTTGTAAATTATCGATCACGATTGAAGACTATCCAGTGTGACAGCATTCTTACACGCTGCATCTAATGGGTTAATTCTCAAATCACCTCTGGCTTATCGTTGTGTAAGTTTGGTACCAGGTCCACAATATTGATACCCGGGAAGATGTGATTCAAACATAAGCTTAATAATTGTATTAATGAATTCACTATACGGCACACAGTCTTACTTGAATATCGAGAGCGTCCACTTCGTTGAACTTGTTGAATTTGAAGGATAATGTGTTTAATACAAAATATGTTTTTTTTGCAAACTGCGTATTTTCAAGTTGAAATAAAAACCAGAAATCAATAATCTTGGTGAAAAAGTTGCGACCTGACCACGTAGGGAAGAAGGAAGAATGTGAGGCATTATCCTTTATTGCTATGTTCGATTCGTGGATTGCTAATAGAACCTTGTAATTGCTGGAACGAATGTTATAATTAATTTGCCTCCCTTTAGGATTGCGCTTTAAAAAATGCGTATTTTTAAAATCGCTGTACCGACCCAAATACGAATATCTCAAAAAAGTCTTAGTTATTAAACTTTTAGCCATACAACAGTTGTTTTGGAGTCATCCGATGCCTCCATTTTCATATTTTATGACGTAATTTGTGAAAAACAGGATGTTTTACGATCATATTTCAATATGTGACGACATAAAAATGTGGATAGTTTTTACCCAGCGCAAACCCATTTCCGAGTCCCCAAGCAATTAGTAGGTGATAATGCCAATTAAATTATAATGTTTAAACAAGAGAAACGAATTTGCGTCACATATTTTCCGATCATCTATCACAAGATGTAAGTATCATCGAATTTGAAGAGATGTCTGTTAAATGTTAGAATGCCAAGTATAGATTTCTGGTTATTTATAAAGATAGCGATTTTAATTCGGGAAGATGTCACAAGGGTTTCGATAACTATATATACTCATTTCGCAGTTGTGTGATACTCTGGTTAAATCACCATCATTATGGGTAATGATATTGATCTGAAACGACAATTGGTCGGGGTTACAGATACCGAATAAGTTTAAACAAATTAGAGCTGCTCATGTACAAGACAAATTTGAATTGGAGAAATTTTATGAACCGATTGCTAAGCATTTCACTTATGTGTCCAATGTAGTAACACAAAATCTATGCAACACGTTTTTTCTTCAACAAATCTACGATATCAACCAACAACTTAAGAAATCGTTCATACCCAGATACCATCATTCATTCATATTTAACCGGATTGAAGATAAATCCACCCCGATAAAATAAAAAATATATAAGTTTTCTTCTTCGTAAAGTGACACTATGGCATCAAGTTAAGAGTATTGCTAAATTAGATGAGAATGCGGAACTTTACGACTTAATATTCTTTAAAAATCCGCTGTTATTAGATAGAAATGATGGCTCTCGAACTGACAGAAATCTATAAAAATGTTACAATTGATAAATGCAACATACAAGCTACGAAAAGAAGCAAGGATGTGGAACCCATGTGGAAACAATATTTACATATTATAAAATCGTTAAAGATAGGGAATCAATTGAGAAGTGGGCATTCATGAAAAAATTCATATTTATAAGTTGTGTTACCATTGAAAAAACGTGTTTCTTAAATGGTCTATTTCTGCTTGAATAAACCGAACGACTAGTGGAACGGTTACGATTGCTGTGGGGTTCGTTATAATGAAATAATGTCAATTATCGAAGAACTTCGTGAGAGAGTGAGTTGGAAATATGGATCCTAGCACTGAAAAAATAAAAATTGGCAATGAACTTCATTGGTCCACGAGAAAAAATTTTTTTAGAAGACACACTATCATTAAACGGTACGAAGACTTGTGGCGAATAGATTTGGCTGAAATACAACAGTATGCAATTGAAAACTATGATTTTTATTATATCCTAATGTGCATAAATTATGTTTGCTTATTCTAGGGTACTTAGAAACAAGAATAGTATCGAAGTCACTAAAGCGATGAAAGACAATATTCAAAAGGCTGTAATTAAATTTGCGAAGTAACGAAGGTAATTTTTCTTTAATAATACGCCCCCAAATCTTGACACCAAAAAACAGCGATAGATAAACGTGTCATCCGCACGCTTATAAATTTTCTATATAAGGAGTTTCAGCTAGAGGATACAACTTCTGCTATCGATAACGAAACCCTATAAGAATACGAAGCGTGGTACTACTGGAATGAAGACTGGCATTATTATTTCCGTGTGCAGTGGCAGCGTTTTTTGTCCTTCGAAGCGCCGGCCGCTGAAGTAAAGTGCAAATTAAATTTAAGTATTTAGAAGTTTTTAAAGACTAATAGATATTATTATAAAAAAATAATATCAAAACATGAAAACTTCTAAAAAAAGCCAGGGTGTGCTGTCAAACACTGCAAAATTACAAGCTACAAATCAACTCATAGCTTTTTTAAGGATATAAAGTGAGTTCTTAGGTCCCTCGTAAAAGGGAAGTATTATAAACGCTCCTTTCAGGGTCCCTAGATGCTGAAAAACATGTTTCCTCAATTCAATCCGGCTGTCTGTCGGTCTGCCTGCTCGCGGCATAGCTAAAAAACTACTTACCATATTGACTATAAATTATGGTCAATGGTATGGGGATGATCTGGTAACGTTTTGTTAAAAATCCAATGTGGCGAAACAAAATGGCGGCCTAGTGAAATCTTAAAAAAATATTATTAAGAATTTACCTATCCAATCTATTTTTGTACAAAAATCAAGTATTATGTAAGAATCAACTGGTAAAATTTTCATACGAATCCAAGATGACGGAATAAAATACCGGCTTAAAGAAAATATTTAAAAATTTAGCCTGAAAAATTACATTTCAAATTGTGCGCCATAACTAATTGTGGTATATAGATGAACTGTAAAATTGTGGTACTAATTCAAGATGGCGGCTAAATAAAATGTTATTAATCCTGAAAAAAATCGCCCTCTCAGGTTTTACATATTTTCACGTTTTAGCATCCCCAGATGCCAAAAAATATGATGAATTGGTAATATTTTCGTATAAATCCAAGAGAGCAAAATAAAATGGCGGCCTAATAGATTATTTAAAAAATCAGATTTTTTGGACTTTCTTAGACACCCACTATATTATGTGAGGGTTTCAATAAGTCAGCAGAGCTTGCTGTTCCTCTATCCGTGTGCCAAATTTTAGATCGATCCCATTACTAGTTTCTGGATGAAAGGCAAAAAACACCCAAATGGCTGTCCGCCTCCCCCACCACTTTTTCTTGTATTCAGATAGACCTTTATGGCAACTACCTACAGTTTTAATGTTAGCATCTAATTCCTATAAAAAAAAAATCCTATTTTTAACTACCCTCACTTTCTGTATATTGTTTGGAGTTTTAATACTTCAGTAGAGTTCACTGTCCTCTTTTAGGTTTAACAACCTTTCCAATTTGTGTCTATATTACTCTTAATGCTTGCACAAAATTTGAAATTATTCTAATCAGTAGTTTTTTCAGGCTGATTTTTTAAATATTTTATTAGGCCGCCATTTTGTTATCTTAAATTCAAACCAAATGTTACTATAAACGCTAAAACGTAAAAATATCTAAAACATGAAGGAGTAATTTTTTCACGATTACAAACATTTAATTTAACCGCCATCTTGAATTAGTTTTACTAGTTCATCTCTATACCTCAGTTAGTTATCGCACACAATTTGAAATCAGTCTATTAAATAGTTTTTCAGGCTATATTTTTAAATAATTTATTAAGCCGCCGGGTTTTGTTTCGCCATCTTGAATTCGTACCAAAATTGTAGAAGTTGTAACGTAAATATCTGAAAAAATCTCAGAGGGCGAGAGAAGTAAAAACATTATTTAGACAAATCAATTAAAAGATGTTGAATAAAAAATAATTCCTATCCTAAATCCTAATTTTACAAATTATTATATGTCGGAAACTATATAAAGTTTAAAAAAACTTATCTCCTTATATCTTTGGGAAATCTAAAAAAAACTATGAGAAGATTTGTAGCTTGTAATTTTGCAGTGTTTGGCAGCAAACACAATTTAGGTTATACTTTATTTCGGTGACCGGCGCTTCGAAGAACAAAAAAATACACGATTACGTCTGAAACAATAATGCCAATCTCCGGCCGACCCAACGCTGCTGAGTTGATAGATTCTCCGCCCAAATTGAGGTTATGTGATGATTTGCGCGCCGAACGAAAGTACGGTATCTGTATTAATCTGTGGTTAAACGTTACTCACACTCACAAAATATCTTAATAATAGTGCTGTTCTCGGTGCTTCTTTGCTCAGCTAATGGGATTTAATTAAGCACGTTTATGAATGAAAATTCCAGAACTGCGGTATCTGATTGGTTGTTAATCTGTGCTCTCGGCAACTTCGCGGCTAGTCTAGTTCTCTGGCGCAACTAAGGTTTCGATTAAACGGTCACATGAATGAATAAAAGTGGTGAATTTATAACGTATCTGATAGAGCGTCTATGCGAAGTATAATCGGTCTTTGCTAACTTCGACTGATAAAACATATATGATGTACGAAAATAGCTTCACTTCCAATACAATATTATTTTTATATTGGTTATAACCAAAGACCGATTATACTTCGAATAGAAAGTTCATTAGCACTTTCATAAATTCTCCACACCAAACGCTTGTGTCGCCGTTTAATCATAGTATTAGCAGGCATAAAACAATATTTGGCTCGGTGTAGCCAAGTATTTTAGGCTATTTATTTGAGGTAGGATACAAATTATAATTTAAAGATATAAATAGGATTTCCAGTAATGATGTAAAACTGATCTATTAACGAATTTAACCTGCCGATCAGATAAATGCCTTCCGACGCAGTCTGACAGATCTCTCGATGAATCCCAACTATACGGAATACAATACTAAGTTTGGATCCATTTAGGGAGATTTCATTTAATATTGAATGGGTCGTCTATTGGTAGTATTATGTGTCTTTGATTTAACATATTCGTATCCTTTAAATTTTTGTACAATGACATTTTTTAGAAATAATAATGTATAATGTATGTTAATTTTATTTGCACAAAATAATGTTATATTTCTTTAATCCTCTTAATACAAATGCCTATTTTTCAATATTTTTAGGACTGCCAAAAAATTATCCCGCTAGTTTACAAAAAGCCGCTTCAGCATCCATAATTAAAGAAATTAGATGCAAACAACTAGACGATATAACCGCCTTCGATGATGCAGAACCAGTGTATCTTTCCTGGAATCTATGTAAGCTACAAACAGTTACATTTGTTGTCACACCTACTATTGATCGAAAGATGTGTATACGTTGTAGTCTTATAGTAAAATCTGCCTTTTCGCGAAGATCTTAGTCAGTTCCAGATGGCTCTATTCGGCCTAAAGTTCACTGGGACTAAAATCTAGTGGGCCAATCAGAAGCCTTCACCTGATGCGACCACGTCAAGTACATCTTTTTTGAGATATTGCTCTAAAT
The DNA here is from genome assembly GCA_030620095.1 of Kuschelorhynchus macadamiae. Lineage (NCBI taxonomy): Eukaryota > Metazoa > Arthropoda > Insecta > Coleoptera > Curculionidae > Kuschelorhynchus > Kuschelorhynchus macadamiae. Next base: position 2,252,812 of record JAUTXW010001141.1, on the reverse strand, counting down.
GGCGTAATCGAGCTACAACTCAGGATACCGCTTTGTACTCGTTGCTTTCAGCTCCACTCGTCCTTGTGCGGAATATCGGCAATTGACGGCCGGAGTGTAACGTCACGGCCACCATCTTGTTGAGCTAAGTCAGCGATGCTTCTCTAAAGTTTTAGTTCGTCTAAAATTCTATTTTCGATATAAGTACAGAATTTTCTATTATAACTGTAGATAACGTCTTAATTTTTTATCAGAATATCAGGTACATTTTTCTGCTCTAAACGAAACAATCTTCATTATCGCCCGTATGGAAACCTGATTAGATCCTACAATCAACGATGCTCAATTCATTAATTCATGTTACGTAGTATAGAAACACATAAAATACTACAAAAGGTCAGGGAGGTGGTGTCCTTCTGGCTACAAAGACCAACTATAAATCTCATCGCCCGGTGTCTTTCTAGGTGTTCTAAAGTTATTATTTTTTGGTCGCCGTTTATTTTTCCTGCGTGTTCTTTTCGCTATCCAATTATTTTAGTATAGTATTACTTTGGCGCCCTTTTTTATGATTAACCATTTTTTTGTATGATGGATGGATGACAATTTTGAATAATTGATTAGAAATGACAATAAACAATTTTTTCTCTGTTGTATTTCATTGTTTTGATTTGTTTGTACCTGTGAAACAATGCCTTTATTAAAACTTTAATATAGAAAAAAAAATGCTTACAAAAAGTACAGGCAAACAAACAATGATGCTAATTATAATTCATTCCCTTTATTGCACAGCCAATGAAAATCCTAAATATTTTTGAAACCTCGTTCGATCTCAGACCAATCATGATTCCATTCCCGGGAAAATGAATTTGGATTCCAGACAGGTCGACAATGAAACAAACATAGCAAATATTGTTGTACAGTTTTTTGCATCAGTCTACAAACAAATAGTAGTACAAGTATCTCCCCAGACAGATTTGAGATAATATCGTATATAAGAATTACTCCAACTGAAGGACTGTTATCTGTGTTCGACATAGGTAAGGGTATTGGCCCTGACGGCATACCCAACAGAATGTTAAAACTGTGTTAAAGCTCTGGAGAGCTACCTGTTTATTGGAAATTGTCATATCTTTCTCCTATTCCTAAATCTAGAACCTAGGACGATGTAACGAATTACAGGCCGATAAGTATTCTTACAGCTATACCAAAACTTTTTGAGTACTGTATTGAAAGGTCATGACCAACGCCTTTCAAAAAATAATTGTGAATCAACAACATGGCTTTACATCCATTCGATCTGTCGATACTAACCTATTTCTATTTGTTAGTTTCATAAATAATTGCCTTGAAGAAGACTGTAAACTCACACAATATGCACATATCTGAGTAAAGCATTTACCAAGGTCAACCATACCATACCGCTCTCAAAACTGGCCGGTCATGGAATCTCACGAAACATATTCTCATAGATTGTTTCATACTTATTAACTAAACAACAACGCGATAAAATTGATGGACATTTTCTGCAAAGTTTAACGTAACATTTGGAGTACCCCATGGATCCCACTTGTATCCTCTCTTATTTAGTTTATTTATTAATGACCTAGGTAACTTACTTCTCTCTAACTTCTTGCTGTTTGCTAATCTGTTCAAAATTCTGTTCTCTTGCAAAATGATCCAAATGTGGTATTTTCTTGGTGTCAGCTTGATGACATCTCACTGAATAGTCCATATCGATATCAAAAGTAGCAAGCTCAAGACGGCGAATGCCAACCATTCGAAAAGAAGGTAGAAATAAGCATAATTACCGCAAACTATATTAGCAATGCCCGCACAATAGAACGATAAAGAAGTTTCTAGTTTAGGTCCTTCATCTTTTGAAACAACAAGACATGTCCAATATAAACCACCATGTCGAATTAATACCAATTCACTATCTCGAATATATACTGAAACTTCTAATCGTATTATAATTGAGACTAGAACTGAAAATGAACATCTCTCGGCTGGAGAAAGACGTCAATGAATATAAGACTACATAAGTAATCAATTTCGAATAAAGGACGTGAAATGCTTCATTCTAATTCAAATTCAAATTCAAAAAACATTTATTGTGTAAAGATAAAAAATACAGTCAATATTACACAAAAGGACAAGCTACCCTAGATAGTGGTATTAACAACCAGGCCCCAAATGTCAAAATAGATAAAAACACTAAGAGGAAAACAAAACACAAAAAAAACATTAATTAAAACATACTCAGATTAAAAGCTTTTAAACTTTGCCTAACCTCCAGCTTCAGTATTCGTTTCACAGTGAGCTTGGATTTAGAAATCAAGCCTGGCAATAGTCTTGTGATTTGGCTGTAGGCATAAGGTGCAAGATAAGAGAAGCCCGTCCGAAAAGTTTCAGTTCTAGGCCGGGGGATGTCGAAGTTAGCATAAACTCCCCGAAGCGGTCTGTCATGGACATCGCTTCTTCTAATAAGTTTTTCAATAAATACTTTGGAGTTTGAGAGTTGATCACATCGAACATAAAACAGATCAAATGAACAAATCTCATCTCTTTCAATTTGAACAAGTTTAGCTTTCCATAAAACGGGGTGATATGAGAATATCTTTGAACTTTGGTTATAAAACGGGTGCTAAACTTCTGCATTCTCTGTAACCTCATGCGACTCTCATTCGCCAAACAAGGTCCATAAACAATGTCCTCATAATGAAAATGAGACAAAACCAAAGAGTTGACTAGCATTTTCTTTGTATTCTCATTCAGTAGATCTTTAAATTTATATAGAGATTTAAGACTGAGGAATACTTTACGACACACCAGCGAGACATGATTTTCAAATTTAAGCCTTGAATCAAAAAGTAGCCCAAGGCTTTTAACTCTACTACAAGGGATTTCACGTCCATCGATCCCCAGACTCAGTCCAACCGCATCCCGCAGAAAATAAGGCGAACCAATCAACATCTGCTGACTCTTCTCAGGATTCAGTATGAAACCATTGTTTTTTGTCCAAGAATATATTGAATCCAAATCCTGGTTAATCAGCTCACCAGCAACACTCATGGAAGGTGGGGCAAAGCTACAGAAAAGTTGGACGTCATCAGCATACATGAATACTGCACGTTTTAGGCGCAAACTGTAAATCAGCCACCGCAATGGAGAACAGAAGGGGTCCCAGTACTGATCCCTGAGGAACTCCGGAAGTTATTTGAGCAGAATCCGACACCAGTGTGGTGCCCGCACATTTAAGAAACTTTTTTGTTCGCGTCCATGGAGATAGCTATTCAACCAATCATGAGTGTGGCCATTTATGCCATAGCATTTCAGTTTCGCCAGAAGACATTCAAAACTAACAGAGTCAAAGGCCTTGGACATATCCAAACATGTAAAAGAGACCACCTTCCGATCATCCAGAGCAATCAGACAAACATCAACAAGATGGCTCAGTGCCGTGACCTTTCCAAATCTCTTGCGAAAACCAGACTGAGTCTTTGGGAGAATTCCACTCTCATCCAAATAGTCACAATTGAACGTGTAAGACTCCTTCAGCACCCTTTAAAGGAACACAGAGGAGGCTAATAGGTCTAAGATCATTAAGAGACGTTATTGGCACAGAAGGACTTTTCAGAATAGGTCTCACGTAAGTTGTTTTCCAGAGCAAGGGACATTTGCCAGACAAAAGAGATACGTTGATAAGGTGAGTTAACGGGGCTGCTATTACTTCCAAGGAGAGTTGTCGCATTTTCGCTGAGATAAAGTCTGCGCCGTAAGTATGTGGTTTGTCTCTTGAAATAAAAACGAAGTTTCAGTCTTGAAATAAAAACGAAGATGTATCAAATATCGATATCAAAGAATCACTCTTAAAAGGTTTGTTGCAATAAATAAAATGAAAAATGAAGACCGATTGGCAGTTCTTGTTTTTAATGAGAAGTCAATAGATATGGTACTGCAATATAACTCAGGAACAGACGTTTATGAAGGACTTCATTATGAAGGGCACCATAGCAGAAAACCAGAACTTGCTGAGTATGTAAATGTTTTTATGTTGAACGGTATATTCAAGCAATGGAAATGCCAGTTGATTGGCTTAAACGTGCAATCAAGGGAACGCTAATTAAGCAGCAAGAAACTGTTTGAGTCAAGAAACAATGGAATGATGCCAAGAAAATAATATTAACGAATATTTTGGATTTGCTGTCGATGGGCTAGAGATTATACCACTTTTGATTCCTAATCCACATCTATTTAAAGGTATAAGGAATAATCGGCTAACAAAAGATTTTTATTTTGAAGTTAATGGTACAAAACGTGTTGCAAAATGGCTTCAATTTGAGCAGTTTTACTGTCTTGATAGACAATTTAAGAGTTTGCCCAAAATAAAAGAAACAAAACAAAGGCTAATCGGAAAAGGACAGAAACCTGCAGGCAGTCCAAGAACATGCTTCCAGAACCGTCACAAACTAAGGCGGCCTAGTTGCTGTCGATGAGCCGCCAGGCCATCGCGGATATGGCCGGAATACTGACAGGTCACTGTGGACTATATAGGCACCTACATTTATTAAGTGTAAAGGATAGCCCACTCTGTCCTAATTGTAGAGCAAGATAGGAAACCCCATACCACTTAATAGAGATTTGTGATAGGTGGGAGAGACTTAAAAGGAAAACTTCGGATCAACCACCCTACCTAGAGAAGAGTTAAGGAGTTGATTGGGATAAGTTACAAGCCTTCATAAGAAGGAAGGGCCGACTTGAATCCAGGGCAGAAGGTTATCTAAGGTCTTTTTGGTTTCTCCGCCTGATTCGCCCTCCCCCCATCCTTACTACTACTACTAGCTACAAAGTGAGAGAATTAAAAAAAAAATAACATGGGGGGTGAGTGATTTACAATTACCATTTTTACATCTCACATTTAATTAATTAGACCTATTCTCAATATTATAATTTTATTTTTATTTTCAAACATAAAAACTAGTATTTTTCTATTTAGTATAAACATACTAAAAATTCAATCATGTTAGATAAAAAATGAACGAAAGTATAATTGAATTTTATAATTTTTGCTATACTAGGCCGAGTCTGATCATATTCGTTTTTAGTTCAAATCCGTAAAAATTTTTGAAACTATCCTAAACTATACTAAATGAAAGAAATTTGTCTCTGTACCATCAATGAAAAATATGTTAAAATCTTTAAATGGATTTATAGATAACATTTTTTGAAAATGTTCCTAAAAAATTTGTTATTTGATTCTTTGAACAAGATTCACTGGAATTTTTTTAGTGTCATTAGAAACTATAGCGGTGGCGAAAATAATCCAGGTGCATCTCACTGTTTAACTGCGTTCAAATCACTTTTGATTAATAATGCCCGCTCATTCACCTACGAATAATTGTGAGGAAGACGTAGGAGACGGTAGGACAGGAGTCTGGAGTTTGAACCAAAAATGAATTTAGATAACTTCTTCTGTAGTTGCATTTAAAAAATCAAAAGTATCGATTATTTACGAACATTATTTGCATTGCTTTCTTATAAGTACACTGCATAATTTATATTTTTAACTAAACTGCTGGCCATTAATAATGCTTCAAGAATGTTTTTATCATATCTACTTGCATGGCTGCATTTGCGCATAAAAAATAGTATATACAGAGCGTGAAATAAAATCCCTATATTTTTGAAAAAAATTGCTAACGCCGCCTAAAATTCTGAAAACATTTTTTTTTGCTGCTGACCAAAATAGTCTTTGACAAAATAAAATTTCTAGCGATTTTTGATATTTTCGTTTGTTTGCAATAAATATACTGCGTTTCTACGAAAATGTTGACATATTCATACAAGTGGAGCGTTAACTTAACAACCTGTATTGATTTTTTTCGAAATATTTATAATCAACAGCAAAAGTTATGGTACGAGCGGGGATCGAACCCACACCTCTGGATCACTAGTCCATTGCTCTAACTATTTACGCTATGGTACCACTGATAAGCAATTCGTTAGAACTTGTACATATTCAAACCCACCAGTATCATACCCATTGTTGATCCTGCCAACGTAAAATTATAAATTTACTAATTTGGACGGTACCTAACAGCGATGTATTGAGTTCATCAATGGTCGACAGAAATTGTACGATTGATCAAATCGCAATCTATATAAAACTCACAGCAAAGTATTAAAATATTGAGTGGAAGTTAGGAAACAGTTACTGTTAACATAACTAGATCCTAAAAGCGATCCCCGCTCGTACCATAACTTTTGCCGTTGACTATAAATATTTAAAAAAAAAAATTTAACATGGTTATCAAATGTTATGATCCAGTCTAAATACGAATGGATTGAGCTAAATCTATATATTTCTCAGTAACAGTAAAAAATATGTCATAAAACACGGATAATGCTCTTCTATAATAGTGATCGCTCAGTTCTTATTTTATTTTTTAGCAGTTTTTTTAGTATTGCTTGCCGCAGTTCATTTGCACTTTCAACAATAATATTCCTTGAATTAATGTTACGAACACGTGGAGGAAACAATTCCTCCAGTGGTATGTTGCCCATAAACGCCAACGAAAATTTTGATCTATCAATCGGATATAAAAATAATGTTTCCACCATACTTATCATAAGTAGTGATTTTATCCTCTATGCTAATGAGTTTAGCCAGCCGTTGAGCCAAGAAAGACACTTCATAAGAGTAGGATGAATATTTATCTTGAATTTCATCTCATTGTCAAAGATGTTGTCAAGTATTTCTTATTTTAAATAATCACGCTCATAATATTTGTGATACCTCACTTCAATAGCAAATAAATTTGTTGATTATTTACAAATGCTAAGTTGGATAAAAACATTGCCTTGCTTAATAGTGCAATATTTAAATTTTTCTCTGCAGCTTGATATTTGGAAAACAAAAAAGTTGCCTATCTTTGTTCCTCGTTATTTTACCACATATTAAACACTTAACTGTTTACTCTTTATTCCCTTGATGACTCACGAATATTTCGGCATCCTGAAACCCTTGCGTCAGAAGTTGAATTTCTTGGCGTCATGCATGAGCGGATTCATGACATCAGATCTGGCGGGGCTAAAGCTCGACCCCAATATGAAAAGACGTACATTTATTTTATTCGTTTTTTAGTGTATGTTTCAAGTTCAAATATTTTTTGGGAGGACTATTCAGTATTTGGGGTGCTTAGCTCCCCCAAGCCCCCCCCCCCTTAACTTCGCCCATGCTCGGCGTCTTATTTTCTACTCATTTACATAGCTAGCTAAACAATATAAGTGCTATGAAAACACTTGTGTTGTGGACGCTGGATTATATAGCTTTTCAAACTTTTCGCTAATATTGTCCTTGCTTCTATCTGCTGCTTTTTTAATATTGAGCAGCGTTTTTGATTTTGGCTTTTTAACTAAATATATAGTTATATCGCAAAATAAACATGATAACTCGTTTAATCCTTTCCTTTTTAAATTATTTAACTTCTAACGACATTTGTTGTTGACACTTCAAGTAGAGATACTCAAAAACAACGAAAATTTATTGGTTGTATAGGGTGTATTTTTTTAGGTCATTTGAAGGTTAAAAGTTCATAAAAACATGTGTCCGTAAAGACTTCGTTTTTAAGATACAGGGTGTTAAAGTTTTATTTTTTTTTGTCATGGACCTCATTCATTTCTCTAGATAAATCACTCAAATTTAATACACTGTAAGCTGTGAGCAATGCCTTCGAAATTGCTATCACGTTTTAGAAAAATCTACGAGGTTTTACGTTTCCCAGGTCGCGACTATCCCCCCCCCTCCCCGATTTTTTTTAATAAGACGTCACTGTCTTTTTTTACAGCAAAAATTAAATTCCTTGTTCTGTTTTGTATCTTTTTGGTCTCTTAGTTTTTTTGGATATTATACACATTATAGAACTTATTTAGAAAAATGTCCATTCATGCAATGTCATGGCATATGGAACACGGAAAAAGTGGTAAAACTGCTTTATGATCTTAAAATTAGGTAGGTATGAATGGATGCCTTGCCTCCAAATAGTACAAAATACCTAAAAAATCTAAGAGGCCAAAACTTACAGAACAGAATAAAGAATTTCAATTTGTTGTAAAAATGACCAATGGCGTCATAGTGAAGAAAGCGGGTCACGACCTACGAAAGAATAACACCCTATAGATAAAATGATTATAGCCATTTCGAAGGTATCGCTCACAGCATACAGGTATCAAATTTGAATGTTTTGTGTTTAGAAGTGTAAGGAGTCCATGAAAAAAACTTAAAAAAAAGCTGTATCTCAAAAATGAACGCCTTGTATACACACGTTCAAATGAGCTAAAAAATTATACCTGCATTTTTAGCCACCGGTTAAATAACACTCTATATAACACTTTGGATTTAAAAACGAATACCCTATATCAAGACTAATAAAACGACTAGAGTAAAAATGAAAAAAAAACCCATTTTGGCAAGACTCCACAGTTCACAAAAGTTTTATCACAGCTGGGATATCGTAATTATCTTATGTCTAATATAATTTCAAAAGTAAATTATAGTAAAATCTATAAAATACATTAAATTAGCGTTTGGTAAATTTTAGCTAAATTTTGTCACAGCCTTAATTCTGAATTCATATTTCTTAATACTAATGATACCGGTACAAATATTATTCACAAATTAGTTGAAAAAGATTTATTCAGTATACAGGTTAAATTAATGCTCTACTCGTATGAAGATGTGAAAATTTTCTTAAAAACGCAGTATATTGAAAACAAACGAAAATATCAAAAATCGTTAGAAATTGTTTTTTTTCTTTTTTAATTTTATCAAAAATTGAGAATTATAGGCGTTAACAAACGTTTGCAAAAAATTTAGGAGTTTTATTTCACGCCCTGTATGTACTATTTTTATGCGTATATGCAGCCATGAAGTAGAAGAACATACCCAACAGATCACCCAAACAAACACCAAAAAGCCACATCACAATATCGTAACTGGAATATCCATCTTTAAACTTTGCTAAAAAAAATTCTTGATGCATTATTTATGGCCACCAGTTTAGTCAAAATATTTTTTCTGGCATATAATAGTTATTCTATTTTCTTGTTAATATATTATATTTTCTAATATGACACTTTTTATTCCATAAGTATAGTAAACCTGTTTATTTGTTTTTTGTGGGAGTTTGCTTTTTTTTATATCTACAATAAAACCTATATACATTTTTAAGTATAAAAAGCTAAAAACTTGCTACAAAATCAAATTCAAAAGTAAATGTTCTTAAGCACTAAGATTTAAATGTCCCACCTAGAAAATATTATGAATGCGGTCAGCTGCCAGATGCCGCTTTTCTCAATACTAATTCTCCCAGCAGAAACTAAAATGGAATGTATAGTGTTTAAGGTGTCAAAACATATATTTCTAATGAAGATGATAAGACCCATTTAATAAAATAGTATTATACAGGCTGCACCATTTACAATACCAAAATCATATATATCATACTTCCAACAATTATTTGTTTAGCAAATCTAGATATAGCTCGTAGTCACCATTCAGAATATAAATAGAAATCCAGTATAGGGTGTTTGGGTATATTTTGACACCCACCAACAGGCTTTATTATGATTTATATCAAAAATTATAAATACAAAAGTTACAGGGATTGTCCAGAACTGTGAGGATTTTTAACCCGAATAAACCAATAAACATTGGAAATTAACGAAATGAGCACCAACTTTGTTATTTTAAATGGAACACCCTGTATAATATATGTATATCAAATGGGGTTTGATACCTATATCTCTAGATATCCAAGAAGTTTGAGAAAAATCCTGCCATAACACTATAAGTGGAGTCAATGGGAATACATTGTCTCCTCGATTGCCTCTTATGGCAGGGTTTTTCTCAAATTTCTGGGGTATCTTTGGAGATAAAGGTATTAAATCTAGTACACTTATAAACAACAAGAAGACATATATCGTAAAAGGCTATTCCATGAAAAATAACAAGGTTGATGCTCATTTTGTTAATTTCTAATGTACATTGGTTTTTTTCTGGTAAAAAATCCAGGCAGCTCAGGGCAATTTCAACAATTTTTGTATTTGCCATTTTTTTATATAATTCATAATAAAGCCTGTAGGTAGGAGTCAAAATATTACCAGACACCCTGTACATATATAAAAGAAATACAGTTTGAGTTGAGAACCTCCTACTTTATAGAGTCAGTTACAAAGGGAAAAAATTCCCATAAATAGATCAGTAAAAACTTCTGTGATACAATCTTGTTTTTGTTTCACTTCATCGATTAAAAATTAAGATGTCTTTTTAGAATAAATATTGTTCACAACCCATGGCTATAGAATTTTAGTTCCAATTTTAATGTAAGAAATATACTCTTAAAACTTAACAACTGCTGTTAAATTTTCCAAAAAAGTTTTTAGGTTTTCAAATGTTCAAAAACATATTTCATTTTTTTTTTACATTTAAATGTCATATATATTTACATCATGGCCAAGTTATTTTAGCTTATTCATATATTTTTATGTTTCATTTTAGTACCCAAGAGGCGACCTTTAGCAAAACCTTCTAGTCAATCATTATTACGTAGTCATAAGATGGAAAATCAAAAAAATATTGTTGTTAGCAAGAGCACAATTAGAACAAAAAGAACTTAGTTTTCAAACATAAACAACACATCTATTTTTTCCCAGTACCAAAAAAAGGATAATAAATTTAATACTGATAAAGTTCTTGAGTTTTTATTTATTAAACATACTTAGTTAATATTGTTGATAAATTGAGCGATAAATTAAACCCATTACATAATATGGTACATATGTCACTAACCCTACCCTAACAATTTTTGATATACCACAGAACCAACAGCCTACATTCTTGAAAATGTATTATACATCAACTAGAGGGACAACCTGCAGACAGACGTGGATATCCATAAACATAATACTAGGAATAAAGGTAACTATATGTACAGGTCTACTGCAAATTGTGAAGTAGTCAAAACAGATCACAGCAGTTCTTCAAATTTGATTTTAAATTTTATATTATTTTAATGTGTTTTATTTGTCTGTTTTTCAATATCATTTTTATGTTTTAGCATAAATATGATACCCATATTTTCTGTTTTTTGATGAGTCTAAACTTTTTATGTATCTTAATCATATAATAGATATTTATTAACAAAAGGTTGCACATATACATATATTTTAATAAAACACACAATTTTCAATTTCAATTTATCATAGACTTTAATTATGAGTAGCTTGAAAACAAAACGTCATCTTAAAAATTTGAAGAGATTCATGATCAGCCACACAAAATTTATTAGTGTACCAAAAAAACCAGGGTAGACTTAAAAAGGCATATTTGCCATAAGGAGCTAAGCTGATTATTAAAAATAAAAAATATCTGAAAACTTATCGCCTATTCCTAACATCATCCTTTTTCTTTCTATCCCTGTCTTTTTCTCTTCTTTCTCTATCTTTATCTCTATCTCGCCTATCTTTTTCTTTTTCTTTCTTGTGTCTATCTCGATCTCTACTTCTACTCCTATGCCTCTCTCGTGACCGACTTCTTTCTCGTTTTCTTTCTTTCTTTTCCTTTGGCTTTGTAGTCTCAACCAGCTGATATTTTGTAAGATCTGGTTCCTCCATATCTATATCTTCATCAAGGTCATCTTCTAAAGCAGATATTTTTGCTTCTATTTCATTATTCTCTTCAAGAATGTGACGTTTTTGGATCCTTGGTAAAATAACATCACAAACCTGAAAAATATTAAAAATATAATATACCTAACCAAGTAATTGCAGTTTCAACTTACTCTTTCCTCTCGCAAAAGTTCATCAATAAACTCATCCATATGCACAAGTTCAAATTGTGCTTGTCTATTCTGCCTCCTTAATTTACGGTTATCATTGTAAAGTGGTTCTAAATATTTATATGAATCAAGAGAGGATCCAGTAAGTCTCATATAAAAAGCACCCAATGCACGGACATATTTAAACTCTTCATTCTTGATAAACTCTACAACTATATCTTTTTCAGGTTGAATCTGTAGCATTTTTAAAGTTAAACATAGAAATGGTGTAGGTTTAATGTTACCACCATAAACCCCACCAATATAACGTAATTCCATAGCTTTGTCAACTAAAAGTTCCGCTGTAAGAGCAAAACATTCTTCCTTCCAATATTTTGAGTCATAAATTCTGGAACGGATAATTTTCTCCACCAAATATTGAGGATTCGTACCATGAACAGATTTAGCATCTTTTACAGTCCTATTAGCCATCTTTTAGTATTAATTACGTTACACCTTTAAAATTTGTAATTTTTGGACATGAATCTAAATAACAAGGAACTCACAAACACACCAATCTTATCTAAATTATGTGACAAGTAAACTATGAATACCATGAACTGTGTAAACAAACAGATAGCAAGAAAATGTTTGGTTATATTTTCCTTTTGGCCTAGCTTAGAAACAGAGGTACTAAATGTTAATATGGCTCAAAGCCCTATTCAAACAGCTTACAGCATCACGCTTTTGTCTTCCTTCAGATCTACTATCGAACCACACGTACATGGGAACAACCATATAATTTTGAGTGAGCATAAGACAACAGTTATGACCGGAGAGTGAATCATTTGTGAAAATAAATAATAGCGGATTATTGCATCCTGCACATACGAGCCCAAAGTCAAAAGCTCTGCTAAGTCGGACGTAACAAGAGTTAATTTTTTCCGCAAATATATGCTACTGTTACAAATTAGGGTCTGAAAAAAATACTATTCACAACAATTCATATCTGAATTACCGGGATATACATATATCAGTTATCTATCAATATTTATGTATGATGAAACGTAGTAGGCATAGGTATTGTGTTCGATCGGTATGCATAAATTGGGACCAGCGGTCGACGAACCAGCATTCAAGAAACAATTTAATGTTTATGCAGGTCTTCAGGATACTGATAAAACCGTTTAATAAACGTTCTCAAGACTTTTTTAAGTTGAAAGATTCTTCAGGAAGTTATGTTATACGGCTCGCAAGCCCTATTTTAAAAGTAGCGCTAGGCATATAATATGCTGCAAACTTATACTGAACGGTTGGCGTAATGCGTGACGGGTGTTTGGAAAAGTTTTCGAATTTGCCTATTTTTGGCAATTTGATATTAAAATGACTTTTTGCATTTAAATCGGCGTTAATTTTGTACCATAAAAACTAAAAACATAGGTTCCGAATGCATGATTTATTAACTTAGGCCGTATTACGTTTCCAATCTTGGTTTCGGTTTCGTGTTCAGTATTCACCGGTTATCTGAAAAACCGTTTATTTACGGAACACGGTTCCTGAAAATACCTGTCAACAGTGTCACAAGAACAACCGGTAGTTTTGTTGGTGCCGGTTATTTACGGAACACGGTTCCTGAAAATAACTGTCAACAGTGTCACCAGAACAACCAATGAATTTTGTTGGTTGTCGGGTTACAAATGTCTGAACTGTTAATTATTTGACGGGTATTTTTAAAGAGTTTTTCAGAGGCCGCTGTCAAACTTCTGTCAGTTGGACTGGTTAACCAAGTTTGGAAACGAAATACGGCCTTAGATTAGCCAATCATAATATGTCACTAAAATCTGAAATTTTAGGAAAAACAAAACAAACCATAAGATTTGTTTTAATGCACTAAAATAATGTTAGGACATATGATATATAACAAAAACAAGGATTTAATTTGTAGCATGTATAAATTTAACATTAACAGTACAATAAAAGAAGATTCTAAAAATAATATAATAAAATAAATAATTTAACACTTTAAATAATGAAACAGTTTTCATAAACTAATATTGAAATAAAAATGTTATTTTTTTAGTAAGAAAAAACTGTTTTACGTATATATTTTTATGGAAATATGCAAATAAAACCAATAAAAAATCGCTTAACATAGTGGTTTTATACGAACCTCAAAGCAAAATATTTCTCTTTTGATATTTCTGTGACTGTGAACATAATAACTGACATAATGTATATTCACATAACATTGTTGACACTTTATCTGACGAAACATCAGGTCTGGAAAAAAACGCAAACGCAAAAATAAGGTCTTGCTTAGCTCAGGTTTGATGTAAAAAAAGTGTATCTAACTATCAAAAATGGCCAACCCTACCGATTTTTCGGTAGTTCTACCGATTTTCATAAATTCTTACCTATCTACAGATATTTGATTGCGATCTACCGATTTTGTAGATTATTACTTTCTTCTTTAAATATGACGTCGGCTGCCAGAAGCGCCCTGCGCTCTTTATTATTGTAAATTATAATCAGACATTTATTGGACCTAACGCAGACTCTTAAGTGATTTAATACTCCAAGTTTCAAACGGTGACGAAAAACGTCGAGCTGTCGTGAAGGGATTTCTATATCTATGTCTAAGAAAAGCGTGCAATAGAAAAGGATAAAGCTACACTTGATCATCCAGGCTAACTTTTGGCCTTTAATCGGCTTAAAATTATTTCGGGGGAATACTGACAGTGAATTAGATTTTAGATTTTCATGGTATTACCGTATTGGTTCGTTAGTTATTATCATTATTTTATAAATAGTTGCTAAAATATTATGCATTTTCACTGTATGTGAAATAAGCAAGCTAAAAGCGAAAAAAATTAAATATAGCCACAAATATAAAAAGGAATGGGAGTCATTATCAGAGTTTAAAGGATGGGTAAAGAAAAGCAGCAAAAGTATAGAATTTACATTATGTTCATATTGTAACAAGGACATCAAAATAATCAGTGGGAAAGATGCCCTAATTAACATAGTTTTGGAGAATTTCATAAAGCTAAGTCTAAAATGATTGCGAAACTACCATCAATCGCTACATTTGCACAAGCAGGTACATCTGGAATTCTAAAGCTTGAAAAAAATATAAAAGAAGGTAATATTAACAAAACAGTACTAAAAATTATAATTTAAAAAATTTTTATTTTAGCCGAAATACGTTTAGCAGCATTTATTATTGAACACAATATCTCCTTTAACTGTACGGAACATGTTCCAAAATTAATAGCCACTATTTGTCCTGATTAAGATATTTGGGCTTTAATTGTACAGTGCGAGATGCTTTTTTTGATTAAATCAAACTTTCTTCAGCAGATGTCCCAACATTATATACAAATATTGTTAACATGTTTAATGAAAATAACATTCCCTATAAGGAAAATTTGATAGGTTTTGCATCTGACAGCGCTAATGTAATGATGGGCGTTAACGAATTAATGAATTTAATGAAATTACTAAAAAATGATGTTCCTTCGTTATTTACAATGAGATGCATTTGCCATTCTTTTCACTTGTGTGCATCGTACGCTTGTGAAAAGTTACCTCGGTTTGTGGAGGATTTTACTACAGATATTTATAATTATTTTATCGCAAATTCTAAAAAAACTGCAGAATTTTGCGGATTTCAAGCGTTTTGTAATGTAAAAATTCACAAAATCCTGCATCCGGCTCAAACTAGGTGGCTTACTGCCAATAGCGTAGTTTGTCGGATTTTAGAACAGTTTGGAGCACTGCAATTGTTTTTTACAGAAGCTGTCGCTAACAACGATGTGTTGGCTGCACAAAACATTTTTTGTAAATTAAAAGACCCTAATTTAAAATTATTTTTGCAATTTCTTGAATATGCATTGCCTTTCTTTAATAATTTGAATAAGGAAATGCAGTCGGAGTAAAAATACATGTTCGGTATAAAATGTATCTAATGTTTAAAAAACAATTTTTGAGTGTTTTATTAAAATAAATTACTTACTAAGTACTTCAGTAGAAGATATTGAATTTAAAAATCGGAAGTACCATTTAGCAATTGAAAATATATATTTTGGGGCAAATCTTGCAAAATCCCTTTTAGAACTGCAATTAACCCCTGAACAAGTAATATTTTTTAGGTAACGATGCTTAGACTTTTATATTGAGGCATGTAGCCAAATTATATCCCGATTTCCTCTAAAAAATAATCCGTTACAGCGTTTTAGTTTTATGGACCCTTCTGTTGTTAAAAAAGGTACAATATCCACAATAATCAACTGCGTTTCACTTTTTCGATATTTGTTGGATATTTCTTCAATTGTTGGTTTAATGCATTCAAAAGAATATAAAAGATACCAACTGTTTTGACTTCCCTGTTGAAAATAAATTGTTATCAAGAATGAATAAAAAGGATCTGTACTGACAAGGAATTTTCAAAAATAATTTTATATTGGTCGTTTGAATTTTTTCGTAATCTACCGGTTTTTGCGTATATAATCTACGGATTTTAATGCTGGATAGGTTGGCAACGCTGGCGGAGTCCTTTCTTTATTTAGACGCTCGTATATATCCCACTTAAGAAGAATGTTTTCCATATCTCGAATTTTCAAACTACTAAATTGGCAATGAAATTAAAATAATTGATAATAGTTAAAATAATAATAAAATAATATAAAACCTGAGAACAATCACAGTTATACGATTTTCCATGTGGTTTATATGTAATTAGGCTTGTGACAAGAATACCTAACATATTTTCTAAATAAAATATAATTTTCAGTTTAGAAGAACAAAAATATAATATAATATTTACTTAAAATGTGCTAGGACTCACCTATTACAACTACAAAATATTTTTCTTACTATTCGTAAACAAGCACCGACTACAGAGTACTCGAGCACTGATTGAAACTAATCACCGATTCGTATAATATAGTCAGTCAGTGTATTACAAATTTTCTTACTATCTATAAACAACCACAGACTACTGAGTACTAGACATCGATTCCTATAAATTATACTATAGTTAGTAGACTGTCTCTACTATATAAGACTACAATGCGGCGCGGTATCGGTGTTGCCATGTTGCCGGCCGATTCAGAATCGCGGCACGTAAATATTAATTAGTAATCAGTAGTCGATCCTCAATAAAATAGCCCCCTACTATCGATTCTTTAACGAATAGAATACTACACGATTCCAGTATCTGAGTTCTCCCATCACTACTTGAGAACTGTCGATTGTCCAAGATGTCGTTAGAGGAGAAGGTAGGTTATAAAAATATTTTTTTATATTTTATTAAAAAAAAAAAAATACAATTTAAAAATTGTCATTTCTAAGAAAATCTTTAGAGTACTTACTAACCCATTTTTATTTTTCATGGGAAAGTTCAAAATGCCAGAGATTGAAGTGGAGCCGGGGGCTGCTCGAGATAGTGTTTTGGTGACTTCAGAGTCTTTTGAGAATTTTGAGCAAATGAGTTCGAGTTTGGAGGAAATTAAAACAGAAAATGCCCTTATTTCAACCGAAGACTCAAATTTACTACCTACCAGTAATGACAATAAAGAGGAGATTTCAGAAAAGAATGAAAATAGAACGAAGGAGGATGAAGAGGATGTAGAGAACAATTTAGACTGGACCTCTAAAAAAAAGCACATTTTTGTATTGAGTACTGCTGGGAAACCTATATATTCAAGGTAAGTGGCTTGTAAATAATATAAGTAAGAAAAAGAGGTCTTGGAAAAAAGGTGTTACAAAGAGGTGACAGCCGGCCTCAGTTTATTTGAATAGGTAATTAGAGTATATTATAATATAATATACCTACTCTTTTGAAAGCACTATAAATGGCCTTTCAACCCACATTATGTGTCTGACTTACAGTATTACTTTGCCAATTCCAAGTTTCAGTCAGTGTCAGGGCTCGGTGATTTACAATGAAAATTTTTAAACACTTACCTCTCGAACTTAGAAAGTTAAGTAATGAAGGCCAATTTAGAAAGAAACTGAAAATTCTTTTAATGGTGAGACCACTCTATGACGTAAGTGAATTTTTCCAAGAAAGTTTTAATTGGGTTATTTTTGTTTTGTTAGTACCCATGTCATGTTTTAATCATTGAACTTGTTTTACATAATATTGTATTTTCATTACTTGAATCTACTGAGCTTATTTTATATCTCTCCACTTTTTACCTTTTTGTATTAAAGCTAATCAATGCAAATTGTATGCCCTATTGAAAAGGAAATTTTAGTATGAAATTTATGTAGCTGTATTGTTATTCTTGTCTTAACGTGACTATCTTAGCATTTTTAGTTTTTGATATTTATTTTTTTTTTATCTGACTAGAATGGACCTAACAGTATCTATGAATTGTGTATATTCAAAATGATACTAGATAGATTTAAGCTTTGTCAATGAGAATGTATCTTTTCTTAAGACAATAAAGCATATTTTGAGTTTGAGTTGAGTTTTTTAATTTAAGTTCTTGACTAACTAATGTTAAAAGTGTATCAACAAAATATGTCAATACTCAGTGTTATTCAACTGAAAACTTCATAAACAGACATGAAATTTGATTTCATGATTAATCGACCATTTCCTCTTATTCAAGAAACAATGTTGCCAAATTTAATTGCATTTTATCAGCGAAAAATTTACTGTTTATTAGGGTTGTTAATAATATTTTGTTGCATAGTTAAAACGTCATTAGGAGCACAAGGTGAAACAGTAAAGGGTTAGCACTACTCAACAATACCTTATCTTTTTACTATTGTAAACGCTATCTATATCTATATCAAACGCTGGTAGAAGCGAGGAAGGAGCTACGTATTTAAGTTAGGAATTTATAGCGATGTTGCCGACATTTCTCTCGCAATTTAGGGGCTATATGAATATAATATTAATTTCATATTTCAGAAGCGCTGGTAAATCGTTTGAGTTTTGGCTGAGGTTTAAATAGTATATTTTTTACATTTGGGATTTTACATTATTTTCTAAACAACAATGGACAATAAATCTGGAGAACTCTGACGATATTATGGTATCACAATTCGAAAAAATTTTAGTTTTCTCCTAGTTTTAGGGTTTTTAGATAAATATATTAAATTACAATGGATCATTAATAGTAGTATTAGGATTTTAAGATATATAAGGGTGTTAATAATTCAGTCATTCAAAAATAGTCAGGATGTGACAAAGTTATAGGTCTAGAAACTTGGAACTATAAGATTTCATTTTAATGAATATATCAGATTACAATGTATCATAAATAGTAGTAATAGATAAATATTCTAACTACAATTTTTAATTTAATCTATGCCGGTGTATATATACATGGTGGTATAAATGTATGAAAATGTTCGATTATCTCGTAAAGTATATGGGGTAATGAAAGAAATTTGATACATGATATAGATACAGAGATTTTAAGATATATATATATATATATATATATATATATATATATATATATATATATATATATATATATATATATATATATATATATATATATATATATATATATATATATATATATATATATATATATATATATATATATATATATATATATATATATATATATATATATATATATATAGGGTGTTACTAATAATTTAAATTTTACAAAGTCGGTCAAATAGTCAGGATGTGACAAAGTTATATTTTTAAATTATCATGTCTAGAAACTTGGAATTGTGAACAGGGTTTTCTTGTATTACATATGCATCTACTAAGCAAGGGTTATTCAAAATTTAACCCTTATAGGGTAAAATATGACTATACATTGTTTACAATATCCCTTTACCTAAAAAATATTTTATGACGATTCTTTCTTCGATGGCTTTTAAATATAATTATCCAAATATAAATTTCAGAATTTTTAAAAATTCCACTCTTAAGCAATTAAAAAAGAGTCATTTTTATTGCTCCATATAATAGCTAATATATACGCAATACATATATATCTCGTTGTGCAGTAATGAAGAATTAGTTTGATGCCAACTTCAAAAAGTCAAATTTTTAAGATGGAATAAAATATTTTTTACTTTTTATTTTTTTAGGTCAGCTTAATTTTTTTATATTTTTTTACATAACCCTTTATGAAATAGGTAGAGGTTTCTTGAATAGTACAGATCAAAATCTTCCTATTCACCAATAGTGGTCAACTGCTTTCTTACTTTTTTCTACAATATCCCCTTCCACTAAATGAGATTCTAAGACGATTCTTTGGCATATGGCTTTCAAAAAAAAAAATTAAAATCCACACTTTAGTGAGTGAAAAGTAGTAAAATGTGTTTTTACTCTTTCAAACTAACTGAACAAGATTTTAAAACGATTCTTTTATTTATTAACTACTTATGAAATTAAATACCTTAAATTCAGGATTACAACCCTTGAGGGGTGAACTCAACTCATTGAAACATGAGAGAACTCATAGAATAATGTTATAAAAATTTGCTAACACAAATTCCAACCTTAAGGGGGTAAAATATCCTTTTTATTACTTTTTTTTTATTTATTTATTTATTCATAAAATACACTACAGAATCAGGATTCTAATCTGGTATACAAATATATAAAAAAAAAAAAAAAAAAAGAAGATAACACAAAAACTAAAACTAAACTAAAAGAGAAAAACAACAAATTATCTGAAATACTACAAAAGATGCAAAATGCAAATTAGTAAAATGAAATAAAATGATTAAGTTGTGACGAACTTCAGGAATCTTTTGAGGGTAGGAAGACTTATGTTGAAAATGTCGCAGTCATTATAAAATTTGTTGTGGTTGTGACATAGACGGTCAATAAAGGAATTTTGGCCATAATTGGTACGGTGTCTTCTAACGAAGAAAAGGGAGGTATGCCGTGTGCGTCGAACTGGAACCAGAAAGCTTACCCGACCCAGCAAGATAGGGCAGTCGATAGTACCGTTGAGAAGTTTAAAAGCAAACAGAAGGAGAGCTTGTCTGTGTCTTTCAGCTAAGCTTTGCATACCACAAAGGAGTAATCTCGTACTATAATTTACATTTTGATATGGAAAGTGAAATTTACTTAACAAGTAATTAGAAAATTTGTGTTGAACTCTTTCAACTCTCTCGATGTGGCATGCATAGCGAGGGTGCCAAATGATGGAGCAGTATTCAAGGTAGCTCCTGAGAAAGCAGTTATACAGTGATATGATGGCCCTGGTGTCGTTGAAGCATCGGGAGTGCCTCCTGATAAATCCCAACATTCGGAAGGCCTTGCATACAATGGAATCGATATGCTCGTTGAAGGTTAACATACTATCAAATGTTACACCTAAGTCATTAACTGTGGACGAAACCTCTAGGAGTGAGTCGTTTATCCTGTAAGTATTTAGTATGGGGTTCTGGGATCGCGAGAAGTGAATACAGGAACACATATCGATATTAATAGTAAGAAGGTTTGTCTTGCACCAAAAGACAAATCGGTCTAAGTCAGACTGTAGTGCAGAATTGTCCAAGCTGTTGGATGTGAAAATTTTCAGGTCATCGGCGAAAAGAAGATATTTGCTGTTAATAAAGCAAGACGTGACATCGTTGATAAATAGGAGAAATAAAATTGGGCCAATGTGGGACCCTTGAGGCACGCCGGACGCGACTGATATGACACGAGATACCGAATTATGTACTAAAACACGTTGTTTACGGTTGCTCAGATAGGAGCTAATCCAGTTCAAATAATTGCCTGATATTCCAATGTCGGAAAGCTTTGGTGATGGCTGTTCCTGTGAGAAGATATGGACAAAAAAGGACAAATACCAATGTTCCTTTAAACTAACTGTACCCATGGAGAAGCAGAAGACCATTATGTCGGCAGACCTCTGGCCTACAGGTACCATAATTAACCATTTTCGCAACCTGCAACGCCTGCAGTCCCTCACAACATGAAGGATGCAGTTTTTCTAAAGTTGTACCATTTCAACATGCAGTCACTCAGAAATAAGATACCAGAACTGGAAACATATCTTTTGGACAAATCTCCCGACACGCTTTGTATAAGCGAACACTGGTTACGAGATGATGAGATAAATACAGTGAAGATTAATGACCTTCCCTTTGTTGGCGGCTTTTCCCGTAAACTGAGTGGAGGCGGTGGAGTAGCAACTTTTGGTAACAACTTCAATTATTTGTCTTTAACAGAGGTTAGTAAACTAAGCATTGAGAAATGCTCTGAATTTTGTGGGGTTTTTCTCAAGGATTTTCATCTTAATCTAGTAACAATTTATAGACCCCCCTCGGGTTGTTTTGACACATTTTTAGAGCGCCTTGAAGCATGTCTTGAACTTTTAAATATAAGAGATAAAATAATAATAGTAGGTGATTTTAATGTACATTTTGGAACAAACGATAAGAGGAGTGCTGACATGTGTAGTTTGCTTCTGTCATATGGACTTAATCCGACAATTTTAGATCCAACAAGGGGGTCGAATTGTCTTGACAATATTTTTACTAATATTTTTTCTGGGGACTATAAGATAAGTCTGCTTCGGAATAGTTTTTCAGATCATCTGGGTCAATCAATGGGGGTACAGTTGAGGTGTTCCGTACCAGATGACACGACAAAATTAAACAAGTTGATAAGACCATTTACTGAAAAAGGTAGACTTATGTTTTATAATTTGATAGAGTCAGTTGATTGGGGTTTTATTAATGACATAGATGTTAACATAAATACAAAATTTTTGCTGTTTACTGAAATTTTACAGGATAGTTTAAAATCTTCTTTTCCAGAAAGGGAACTAATACTAAAGCCTAAACAAAAAGGAACCACTTTTATCTTTACCAATGAGTTAAGGGAAATGAGGGAAAATCTTCAATTTCTTAATGACTTGTGCAAAACTTTTAATACTGAAGGTCTAAAACAAGAAAGAAATTCTTATCGCTTAATGTATAAACGTGCCATTACTGATTGTAAGTTAATTTCTAACAACACCAGAATAAAAAACTCCAGTAATCCCACGAAATGCATGTGGGAAATAATTAATGAACATCGGGGAAGCTCCAATGGGCTGTCGGTCTAGTATCACGGCAGATGAATTTAACACTTTTTTTGTTAACATACCTAATGAAATACACAAGAACATTGTTGTCCCAGTGGATGTAGATCCGCTCAGACAAATAAATAGTCAAAATTTTAATATCAACCAAAGTTTTTGTTTTTCGGAAGTCACTTTCATTGAGGTTAGAGATATAATTAATAAACTAAATAATAAAACAAGTCGTGATTGCTTTGATCTAAATGTCCCCCTACTAAAACTAATAAATAATTTGATCTATATTCCGCTTGCAAAACTAATAAACTTGTGTATCTGTAAGGACGTTTTTCCGGACTGCCTCAAACATGCTGTTGTGGCACCAATACACAAAAAGGGTAGCACTGGGGATGCCTCAAACTATAGACCAATCTCACTATTGCCAATACTTTCAAAAGTGTTTGAGAAATGCTTAGCTTCTCAAATCGCAACCTACTTTGAAACTAAACACATTTTTTCAGAATCCCAATTTGGCTTTAGGAGGGAGCGGAATACTGGTTTAGGTATCCTGGACTTAGTTTCTTACATAGAGGACTCTTTTGAACATCTTGAGTATGTTTCTACTGTATTTTGTGACCTGAGTAAGGCATTTGATTGTGTCCCCCATGATGTCTTGCTGCGGAAGCTGGGAGCATATAATTTATGCAGTAGTAGTATCAACCTGCTCGCCTCATATCTGACTAACCGGACTCAACATGTGAGACTTGCTGATGGTGATTCGGATGTCCTACCAGTAACAGTTGGAGTGCCTCAGGGATCGGTGCTCGGTCCTCTACTTTTTCTTATTTACATCAATGATCTGCCCCTTGCTCACCCTGAGGTGCATTGGACACTCTTTGCCGATGATACGACAATAGCTTTCAAACACCAAGATAAGCAACTGTCTCAAATGAGGACCCTTGAGGCACAAGGAGCAGCTGAGACATGGTTTTCTTCTAATATGCTATTCCTGAACGTAGCAAAAACCAACAATATGACATTTTCCATGAGACAACTTTCTGGCGAGGAAATTGAGTGTGATGTGAGGTTTCTGGGTGTTAACTTGGACCCTAGGCTGCGATGGCACAACCACATAAATTCCATCTGTAATAAATTAAATTCAAACATTTTTGTCCTGAGAAATCTTGCTCACTGTGTAACCAGGGATGTGTTGCTGCAGGCATACTATGCCCTCGTGCAGTCGCACATGTCTTATGGAATCATCGTTTGGGGTCATGCTTCGGATGTCTCGAGAGTCTTTGGTCTCCAGAGGAAAGCTATCAGGGTAGTTAGTGGTTTGTCATATAGGGATGATTGCAGGGACACATTTGTGATGTTAAACATATTAACCCTACCTTCCCTGTACATGTTGGAAACATTATTGTATGTTAAAAAAAACCTAACAGGATATAGAAGACATGTTGATGTCCATGAATATGATACAAGAGGTAAAGGTGACCTAGTCACAGGTTACTATCGTCTGAAAAGGTGTCAAAATGGCTCAAACTATTTGGGTATAAAACTTTTCAATAAACTTCCAACTTCCTTGAGGGAGGCACCACTTAAAGTTTTTAAGAGCTCCATAAAGAAGTTGTTGCTCCAGGGGGCATTCTACTCAGTGGACGAATTTTTAGATTCTGCGTGTATTTTATAGTGTGATTTTATAAGATGTCAATGTTTGTGTTGTATTTTATTTTAATTTTAACTTAATTTTAGCAATATATGTATGTATCTTTCATGTTGATTTTATATGGATCTGTATGTATACTTATATTTAAAAAAAAAAAAAAATATATAGTATTTTCTACTGTTTGACGTGTGTAAACTTTTTTTTGTACTGACACGAATAAAGAAATTTGAATTTGAATTTGAATTTGCTTTCTTAGTAGCAGCCTGTGACACACACTGTCAAAAGCTTTCGACAGATCGGTATAGATAGAATCGACTTGCTGGCCAGCTTCAAGGGAAGAGACTAGGTAATCTTGATAAATGGCGAGGTTGGTTGCTGTGGATCGGCCCCTATAGAATCCATGTTGGTTTGGGGAAATGTAATTAGAGTAAGTGACGAATATTTCCTCGGTCAGAATGGCTTCGAATACTTTTGGAATAGAGGAGATCATTGATATACCTCTATAATTTGAAATGTCAGTTTTGGACCCTTTTTTGTATATTGGTACTAGGTTGGAAAATTTCCACGCAGAAGGGAATGTCCCCGAGTCGAAAGATTTTTGAAAGATTGAGCACAGAGGAGCTGAGAGCGTGTCACAACAAGCTGACAATAGAGATGGCGGCAAGCCATCGGGACCAGCACTCTTGCTGGTGTCAAGATTTTTCAGTTTTGCAGCTACTTCATCAACGGTGAAGGTATGAGAGGACAAGGAGGAAAAAAATGGGAGCGTGTCTTTTTGTATTTAGCATATAATTTGTTTTTTTGGCCGATCAGTTTGCGAAGAGTATGGTCGAACCAAATAGGGTATTTGTTACCGAAGGTTTTCTTTCTGGGCACAAATCTGATTACACCCGCAGACACAACGTCGTGGAATTGCTGTACAACTTCGTTAATATCAACGGAGTTCTGAACGAAGGATCAGTCAGTTTCAGCAAAAAAACTGTTAAGACCTTGGAAGTTGGCTTTATGGAATAGAAAGGTATGACCAGTAACATTGTCGCGGAGAGGGAGGAGTTTGTTATGCAATAGGGAAATATTTAGTGGTGGGTGCAGAGTGTCAATAGTGGACAAAGGAAAGTCGGAACGTTTGCACGTAATAGAGTCAAAATCGCCGACAAATACTAGGTCTAACAAGCGCTGGCGATAGTTCAGAACGAAGTTGATTTGATTGAATTCGAGGAGAGATATTGTGTCAGTCATGGTTACAGCCGTGGCCGGCTGAATTTTCGCTGGGACAACTATGTCGGATTCAAGAGACCATTCGATTAAAGGAAGGTTGAAATCTCCACTGATGATAAATTTATGATTTTTGAATCTAATCTTTAAGGCTTCGCACCGATCGGAAAAAGAAATGTAGCAGTCTAATGAGGAGTTTGGGGGAAAATAGACACACCCGATGACAATCTGGAGCTGATTTACCTCTGTCTTGACCCATATGTCATCAAATTGTGTAGCAGCAGGGGTGTCTATAAGTGAAGATTGTAGGTGGGATAGAATGGCTATCAAGCAACCACCTCCGCGCTGACAGTCTAGTAAGTTGTAATTTCGATCCTTTCTAAAGACTTCATATTTGAGGTCGAAGAATTCACAATTGTGAAAGCTGTCATTGAGCCAGGTCTCAGTAAGCATGATTACCTCGTAGTTACAGGCAGAGGAATTTGAAAGTATAATCGGAGATTTTGTTCGAAGACCCCGTACATTTTGATAGTACAGGGAAACTAATTCTTTGTGTGGAGCTACGGATGAAGTTTCGGCGAAGTTGGAAAATTTGAATTTTGCATAGTATTAATAGGATCATTGATATGACTAGGAGTAACACTTAAAACGTTTTGCTTATACATGAGGTAATATTCACATCAAAATCTAGAGTCTCTACATTGTTTGCTGGTGATTCTTGTGTTGAGATGGAGAGATTGCTTCGTTTCATTGTGTTCAGGACGAGTTGCATAAGTTCTTTTTTTTTCTTCGAAAGTAAGCAAGCCGTGCTCTGCTGTAACTTTTGTTGGTACGAATGCAGAAGATCACGAATGCAGTTTAAGATACTAAAGTCGAAATCACGAATTATCCCGTTTAGCACTGGGCGATCTTTATGCAGAGGTGACCCACAAATAAACAAGTTAGTATTTGTGGTATTTTCGACAAGAGAGCGCAGAAGTTTGTAGTCCACTCGCTTTCCTTTAAGGGCGTTCTTGTCCCCTGTGAATATGATGGCGAAATCACACCTGGTAAACCTCCCTATCAACTGCTGACACTCTCGAATACGGTCGTCGAACAGTTTATCATTGGACCACTGACAGTTGATGTCATATAAACCGTCCGTGAGGCGCTTCATTATAGACAATAAGCCCCTTGCATTGCCGTCGCCGATAATTAATTAATATCAATACCTCTTAATTAAGTTATTAACTTTTTAAAATGATTCTTTCGTTAGTGGCATTTTTTACAATATTTAATAAAAAAATTGAGATTCTAATTAGGATAGGCATCCAACAATAACCGGTTTTAAATATGACCCTTAAAGGAAACGGTGTGAATTATATTACTTTCTTACTATATCTCTCTTTCTAAATAAAAACTAAAAAAGGTTTTATTGTAAATGTCAGGCTCAAGGTTCCTGAGGCCTAAACATACGTACTGGGTTACATTGAACTTAAAATTTTACCAGAATCACGTTAACTAATAATATATATAAATGCGCATGAAACATGATATTTCAGAACATATATTCTTTTAATTTCTACTCGTCCCCCACCATGCACCTCAGTTATGACATAGGAAAAGTTTTATGACCAAAATAAACTTATAATATTATTAACATTCATTAAGATTTGTAATTACCTAGCGAAATAACCTGACTAGGAAAATTATTGCCTCCCACTAGATCAGGCTCTACCTCCAGCTATGTCAAAATTACATTTTTTGATTAATTACGTTTCATGCTCCAAATTTCAATATATATTAAATCATTAAAAATTTTATGCGAAAACTCTGGCAGAAAATAATTTCAAGTACAAGTATTATTTTAAACTCAAATATTTCTCAATTTAAATATACACAAAATACAATATAGAACAAAACATTTGTTCAACAAGATGCCACTTTTCTCCAGGATCAATACATTACCCAGTATTTTGGTATGCTAGTATAACCCTATAAACCTATTTTTATTTCCACATAAATTTCGTATCATAAAACTCAAGCTCAATCAAAGCTGTAATGCTAGTATGTACCCAACATAAAATATTTCGGACTTGTTATAACAGTTATAACAGACCGGAACGAGTTATTATTATAACTGCATCAATGAACTTGTGAGACATTTAGCATAAAAATTGTTTTTTTACCTTTGCATAGTCATCATTTTGAAACAATTGCAGGTAAGGCGGCTGAATTTTGGTACAATTAGTAGAAATCTGAAGGTATATGATGATACAAATCGCTTGTTGGAAAAGGTTCCAAATACAGTGCTGTAGGGCGAAAAATATGAAACTATGTGAAAAAAAGAAACATGCCTGTCTGTAAAGTCTATCGGCCTATATTGATCTAATTGATATCAATAAAATTTCTTAAAAAAATCTTAGACTAAACTCTCTTCTAATTTCACAGTTTTCACCTATTTTCTACACTTACTGACTCCTGACCTGTAATTGTTAAACCAATCAAACTCAAACTAAAACTCAAAATACTTTATTGTCTTAAGAAAATCACAAAGCTGTACAGAGAAAATAATATTGAAACATAATATGCAGTCCCGAGCGCAGTCCTATAAGGAATTAATAGTTATTTACGTTTGCAACAAATAATGTAAAAAGTATAAAATACAAAACAAAAATATGCAAAATATATAATCAGTCATAATGCATCAAACATATAAAAATTAAAACAACATATACCTAACAAGATGTCATACAGGTCACATATTTAAAAAATTAAAAATATAAAAGTATTGCAGTATAACTATACAAAAGTCTCTAAAAACTATCAATAAAAAAAATCATCAATTTTATAGTAGGCTCTCGCAGAAAGCAGTTTTTTAACTTCCCTTCTAGACTTCATCAAATATGGTATCAGTCTGATGATTTGGGGTAAGTGGTTAAACAATTTCTTACCATTATAAATTATTGAATTTTTTATACGAGAGGCAGATGGAATAGGTAGTGAAAGCAAATCAGGCTCTCTAAAGTTATAATTATGCCACTTGTGATATTTTTATATAAATATTTTGTGTGTTATACAAAACAATGCAAAACCTCTATACTTCTGGGTATACAGAAACTAGCATGATAAAGTTCCATAATTTCCAAAATTAATAAAAGAACCTCTAGAAATAGACTTTTTGAAAATACCCTATAACCTTTTTTCTAAAAAAAAAATTTAAAACCATGCTCCTTTCTAGAGATAGCTCATTTAATTGACTTTGACTCGCGTATTTAACGTTTTTTGCTAGGTCTTCAAAAAATATGTGATATAAGCATCCGAAGAAAAAGATATACGGATTTTTTTTTATGATGTACAAGATTACTTTTTTTTGGCGTATCTGTAAGGAAATTTTCTGAATTTGTTAATAGCTTGCGAACTTCAACTGGATCTAGCTTGTGAAATGTCGAAACATAAAATTCTGAATTTTTTTACGAATCCTATTAAACGATCTCTATATTAAATTCCATTATAAATAAATTTAAGATTTTACAATGCTTCAATAGATTACTTTTTCATAATCTCTGTACCATTAATGACAATTATTATAACCTCATACTATTGCTTTTGTCTACTTGTCAGCTCTGTGAAAGTAAGTAAATAAGCAAGATATTGTATTTAAACTGATATTTAAACCATCTAATTGTCTTTCTTTTTTTCTCTTGCAGCTTATATGGGTATATATGCCACACAATTTAATTTAATTGTAAAAATTGGTGCTTTAATTTATCTTAATTACTTGTATTACAGTTTGTTAAAAAATAGATTTAACATTAAAAAGAATGCAAAATGAGGTTTAGATAATGTAACAGTTTGCCTCTTTTCTTATTTAATCTGCCTAATAAATTGTGTGATTTCGTCATAATAAAAATTACATATAATTCTAATAGATTTGGATGGTGAACCCTTTATGCTTTAGGTTTTATGATAAAAAGGTCAAAGAGCTATTAATTATGATTTTTTTTGAAAATCAATGTAAAAAAAATGTCAAGTCTGACAGGTAATGCAGGTAATGAAGCTCTGAGACCCGAGTTAGCTATTAGAATATTTCGATAAGTTAAGGGAGAGAGAATTCATATCCCACCCACACAGGCACTGCCTTTTTTTTGGTTTTTCTTGTACGTCATATTTATATTCTGAAATGTATTCAATAAATATGGAAGTTAATGCTTTATGATTATTTACACATTTAAAATTTATTTCTCCTAGGTTATGAATTAAAACTGATAATATCTTCCTCGATTATATTTACATTGTAACCATATTATAAGAATTTGAGACAAGTATGATTAAATCACTGCAAAAAAGCCCAAAGTCAATTTCCTCAATAAAAGAAAATAATCATACAACATTAGTATAAAACTGCACAAAATATAAAAAAAAAATCTAAAAAAAGAGGAAAAAAAGTATATCACATCACATTGCAACAATGATTATCAGTCATAATATATAACAACATAATACACAAGATTAAAATTCAATAAATAGATTCATCCATACTATATCCTGTCCAACAAGTAAAAAAAAAAAAAAAAAAAAAAAAAAAAACTAAAATAACATACTTAATACACTTAACATATGCAAGTCCTAAAGTATAATTATTAGTACAAAATATACACATATCATAAGAAGCATTAATTAAAATTCTTAGACAGAAATTCTTCAACACTATAAAAAGCCTCAGAGATCATAAGATTCTTAACCCTAATTCTAAACAATCTGTAATTACTGATGCTTCGAATACTGACTGGGAGGTTATTAAACATCTTTTTCGAGGTATGAACAATAGAATTTTTAGTTAGAGCTGAAGAAGGTATAGGTAGACCAATATTGAAAGAACTGCGGGTGCCCACCAAAGACACGGTATGAATTCTGTCCAAATACTTTTTGTGCATCAGGCACACTGACTCCAATATAAACAGGCCTGCTAAAGTCAGAATTTTTTTTGATTTAAATACAGGCCTACATGAATCACGAGGTTTCATGCAGTACAAGTATCTTATAGAACACTTCTGCTGGACGAAAATCGACCGAAATAAGTTATTGCAGCAAGAGCCCCAAAAACATATTCCGTATCTTAAATGTACTTTGATAACTGAAAAATAGACATTCCTTCCCACTGTTTCGTTTAATTCATTTTTGACTGTACGAACGGCATAACATCCAGAACTCAATGTTTTGTACAAATTATTAATATGTACCTCAAATTTCAATTTATTATCTATAAACAACCCTAAGAATTTGTTTTCTGTCATGTTTTTCATAGTCTGACCATCAAACAAAATTTCATTTATGTGGCATTTAAAATTTAAAATGTTGGTTTTTGCCACATTAAATGACAGATGATTCGCTTTGCACCATTCTTGTATGTTACGCAGGTCAGACCTCACCATATCATTTAGAATGTCGGGATTCTTGTG
Organism: Kuschelorhynchus macadamiae; assembly: GCA_030620095.1. Taxonomy (NCBI): domain Eukaryota; kingdom Metazoa; phylum Arthropoda; class Insecta; order Coleoptera; family Curculionidae; genus Kuschelorhynchus; species Kuschelorhynchus macadamiae. The sequence continues at coordinate 2,221,683 of JAUTXW010001141.1, read as the reverse complement.
ATGCCATAAAATTGTGGTGTCATCGGCAAATGAGGTGCACTGTCCGTTGCGAATGAAGGAAGGCAGGTCATTAACATATATCAAAAACAAAAGCGGTCCAAGAACAGATCCTTGAGGCACACCCGCGGTTATCCCAAGTTTAGATGACAGTTCCCCCTGAAAACGGACATTCTGATGACGGTCACTAAGGTATGATGTAAGCCACTCCAAAAATGCACCCCTAAAACCATATAGTTCAAGTTTCCTCAGTAGTATCCTGTGACAGACACAGTCAAAGGCCTTCGTCAAATCACAGAACACCGCCGAAGCCACCTCTCCCTCATTGAGACACAGATACAATTCTTCCATGAAATGAAAAATAGCATCATCAGTGTTTCTGCAGAACCGAAAACCAAACTGTGTATCGGAAAGCAGTTTGTGTTTAGCGAAAAAAGCAAGCATTCTAGTTTTTACTGCTTTTTCCACAATCTTGCTGAGTGTAGGTAGCAAAGAAATTGGCCTAAAATTAGAGGGTAGGTCTTTGTCACCTCCTTTGAATAAAGGAATGACAGTGGCCATTTTGAGGAGAGAAGGGAAAGTTCCATTTTGAATACTCAAATTGATAGCATCTGCAAGAGTTTCCAACGCAGAGTTGGGGATGTTCTGGAAAATTTTGATTGAAATTTCATCCCAACCTGAGGAGTTTTTATTTTTTATGTCTTGAAGAATGGCTCTCAACTCATTTTGACTAACAGGTGTAAAATAGAATGTCTGAGGTACAGACACATGCTTGAGAAAGGATAAGGGGTCGATGGAGTCCTCAGTAAGATTACTACTCAATTGTTGTGCAATAGTACAATAAAAATGATTCAATTCATCTGCCCTTAAATTAGTGTTAAACAAATGACCAGATTTCTTGCCTCGCAGCTCATTAACTATATTCCAGATTTCCCTTTGTTTATTTCCTGCGGTATTAACTCGATTATAGTAGTAAAGTTGTTTAACAACTTTAATGGTTTTTCGATAGATGTTTCTGTATCTATTAAAATGACTAATAAAAGCAATGTTGTTCAAAAAATATTTTCTTAACATGTGAAGACATCTCATGTTTTTAGATGAGACTTTCAATCCTTTAGTGATCTAAGGTTTTTTAACTTTATGTTTGATGTTTACTACAGGAAAAGACATATTAAATATTTCAATGATTTTAGCATGATAAGCCTCAAGAGGATTTTCTATATGAAGAACACTGTTCCAGTGATAGGCTGAGCATAGATGTGAAAATTTTCTATAATTATTCCCTGTCAGCAGACGACCATATCTTTTAGAAGTTTTACCTTTAGATATGTCAGTGGCTTTGTGTACAAAATGGCACAACACAGCCTCATGATCAGACAAACCAGCATTCACAACCTGACAAAGTACATCAAAATTTGAGCAAATATAGTCTAGTAATGTTTGTGAGCACAGACTTAAGCGAGTGGGAAAGTATACCTGCATTTTCAACTCATAACAGTTAAACAGATTAATTAATTGTAAAGAAATCAACATTCAGGTCACCACCCAAAAAGACCTGACTTTTGTGAGGAATTTGACTTAACAAAAAATCCAGCTTCTTTAAAAATTCAATAATATTACCTAACGGTGCTCGATATATACATAAAAAATAAATATTACAACTACTGGACGTGATTAGACTAAATTCAAAAACTTGATCAGTTGTGAGATAATCATAGTTATTAATTACATGAAGGTCGGTTTTATTCTTAAATGATTCTTCAATAAGTATAACTGTATCACCATGCAACATCCTTGATCTACAGTAGGAGGCAATTATAGAATATTTAGGCAAATGCACTAATTCCCCTGGCCCAAGCCAGTGCTCTGTAATTAAAACAAGGTCTGGATAATCAAGACTTTCTAAAAGTAATTATAATTCGTCAGTCTTATTTCTAATACATTGTATGTTCAATAACATCACAGACACTTTGTTGTTGTTAGATGTGTTAACTATGGTGGACTCTTCGGACGACTGTTGTTCACTAAAAAGTCAACCGACACTGAACATGGTAAAGTTAGGCTATCGGGTTTTGAACCAGTTGAAAGTGGCTTTTGAGGTATGTCATAGGTACCAAAATTACAATTTACTGGGCAGGTCTTGTTTGTTTCACAAATTTCGTCAATTATCCTACCCGCTAACATAGATTTATTTACTAATGAATTATTTATATTACTTTCCAATAGTTTAACGTTAGAGCAGTTTTTAAGACACTTTTTAAGTTTAGAATTAAAATTAAATACACAATTTTCAGAACCTTCATCAAATTTGCCAAAAGGTACAGAGCTGATTAAAATGTTTGTGTGTTTACATAAAGATAGCTTATCGACTATCAAGTGTACAGAGGGAATGTTAAAATTTTTAAAGTCATTCAAACCTGCAATAATCAGAACAGTGTCAATGTTGGTGTAGTTTCTTGTCAGCACTTCAATATTTTCAATAATAGATGAAAATTGAGCGCCTGGCTTAATCACACTTTCAGTTTTAAACACTCCTGTTATACGATTGATTAACTTGTCAATATTTCGGCCTTGTTGATCACACAATATCATTAGCTTCCTTAAATCAGCACAACCAGCTATACAAACTTGTCTTAGATCCATCCGACTTGACAATTCGTTACACTTATTTAAGTCACCACGTATCCTGCAAATTTCATTACCATACCAGGAATTGTCCTTTTCTAGTGTTCTTATTGTTTCTATCATATCCCTATTCGTTTTCATAATATCATCAAAATTTTCCTGTAATTTTTTTAAATCGGCGCCAAGTATATTATCACCCGAAATCTGAAATATATGCTTATTTAGGTTTAGAACCTGATCCCTTTGCTCTGCAATCTTTTTTTCAAAGTTTTGTTCAATCTCAATAGCATCATCCTGAAAACTTTGAGACTTCTTTTTTTCTCTTTTTATAAAATTGTCCTTAGCCTTGATTTCTGATTGAAGTTGTTTTATTTCTTCTGAAAACCTGTAATAAGTTCATGTTTTTCATCCTGCAGATTTTCCAATAACGCCTCTTTTTCCTGAAGTTCACTATGTAATGACTTTAGTTTAGTATCAATGGATGCAGGACAAGACTGATCTAGATATTTTTGTTCGCATTTCTTATTGTAGTATATCTTGTGTCCACCCAATTTCTTAAAAGTATTTCGTCTATCTAGACAACTTGGATGAAAAATTCCATAACAGCTAATGCATACAAACTTTTTAAAATTTTTATTTTTGCAACATTGGAATTTGCCATCTGAATCCATTGTAATATCACCCAATTAATGGAATAACTTCTTCACCATCTTAGTTATAGTTTTTATTTTCTTATCTTATTTATAAAATGAAAAACTATATGTCCTTTTACACTACTCCTGTCGATAAAATGACGTAGTAAGCCATTTTTTATAAATATGTTTTTCGAGACTTTGTAATAAATGTTTTTAAATCTTTAGTTGTGTTTTTGTCATAGGTAGTATCAGTAGGATACAGGGTATTGTTATAAAATGGTAAGAGTGCCTGAGGCTCAATTTAAATTAGTTATGTGTTTTTAACTTTTTATAACTATATATCATTTTAAACCAATCTCCCCGGTTTTCTAATAAGCCGCCCACCCACCATTTTTGTAATATTAATATAGGTTCGGTGCAACTTTTGACATATCATGTGATAACATTGTTAAAGATTTTGATCTTTTATTCATATCGGAATTAATGTCACCACTAAATATTTGTAACAATGTAACAATTGACGTGTTTGCTCCCTAAAAAATTATATTTAAATGAAGTGCTGTATTTCGAAAAGGACTTACCCAATTAACTTTTGAATAAACGTTTCCTTAGCATTTCGGGTCAGAAAGCCATTTTGGATTTTTATTACCGGTGTGTTACTACAATGCAGTACAGTATGGTAAAACAGTACTTAAAATAAATCTGATAAAAAACTGCAGGTGAAAAACATCTCATAGAATTAACCATATATTTAAAATCCATCAATGTGTTGCTAAAATGAGAAATATTAGTAAATAATTTGCTATAATGTATTGATTTTTTTATTTATTTATTTGTCATCTTCATGTTATTACAATAGTAGTTTACATACGTCAGGCATTGAGTCAAATAACTAATACAATAAAAATTAATTACATTAAACTAACAATTAAAACAGTCACAGTTTAAAAGTTCAGCAAATACAAGAGAAATGAAACTTAATAAGACTAACCAAGTTGAATAATTACAATTTAAAAAGTCAACACATATTAGACAATTAATACTTTGAGAATAAAATGTAACGTTTAAGCTATAGAGATCTGGCATTCTTCTGAGAACTCGCTGGTACAATTTTAGTTTTAAAAGATTTAAGTTCTAGTTCTCTGACCTCCCTTGGCACTTTATTGTAAAATTGTACAGCCAAAAAATCCGGACCAATCTGGCATCTGCGCAACCTGTGGTGTGGAACAGAGTTATCTCCACTTCCCCGCGTGGACATGCCATGTATCACACCATTGGTTGATGGTTATTTTGATGGATGTGCAAAAAATTCTGTAATATATATATATATATATATATATATATATATATAAATGTATATATATATAAATGTATATATATATATAAATGTATATATATATATATATATATATATATATATATATATATATATAAATATATATATATATATATATATGTATATATATATATATATATATATATATATAAATATGTTTATATATATGTATATATATGTATGTATATATATATATATATATATATATATATATATATATATATATATATATATATATATATATATATATATATATATATATATATATATATATATACATATGTATATATATATGTATGTATATATATATATATATATATATATATATATATATATATATATATACAGGAAAAGATCAATATACGCAGTGACACAAAACTCTCCCTGCACTCCTTCCTATATCCAATGTTTGCAAGAAGACGCACAGTCCTGCGTTGAAGCGAGAACACTCTTCTTTACCCCGTAGACAATGGCAGCATACGAAATGATGGAGTGTTATAGTGCAAAATAGGCTGTTTTCAGGATGTTTCCACTTTAAACTAACAATTAAAACAGTCACAGTTTAAAAGTTCAGCAAATACAAGAGAAAATATTAAAACATTAAAACAGAAACAATGAAACTTAATAAGACTAACCAAGTTGAATAATTACAATTTAAAAAGTCAACACATTAGACAATTAATACTTTGAGAATAAAATGTAACGTTTAAGCTATAGAGATCTGGCATTCCTCTGAGAACTCGCTGGTACAATTTTAGTTTTAAAAGATTTAAGTTCTAGTTCTCTGACCTCCCTTGGCACTTTATTGTAAAATTGTACAGCCAAAAAATCCAGGCCAATCTGGCATCTGCGCAACCTGTGGTGTGGAACAGAGTTATCTCCACTTCCTCGCGTGGACATGCCATGTATCACACCATTGGTTGATGGTTATTTTGATGGATGTGCAAAAGATTCTGTAATATATATATATATATATATATATATAAATGTATATATATAAATGTATATATATATATATATATAAATATATATATATATATATATATATATATATATATATATATATATATATATATATATATATATATATATATAAATGTATATATATAAATGTATATATATATAAATATATACATATATATATATACATATATATATATATATATATATATATATATATATATATATTTAATATATATTTAAATATGTATATATATATATATATATATATATATATATATATATAAAATATATATATATATATGTATATATATGTATGTAATATATATATATATATATATATATATATATATATATATATATATAAAAGATCAATATACGCAGTGACACAAAACTCTCCCTGCACTCCTTCCTATATCCAATGTTTGCAAGAAGACGCACAGTCCTGCGTTGAAGCGAGAACACTCTTCTTTACCCCGTAGACAATGGCAGCATACGAAATGATGGAGTGTTATAGTGCAAAATAGGCTGTTTTCAGGATGTTTCCAGATACATTTAGAAATAGATTACGCAACACAAAAATACCTCCACTCAGTCTGCCCGCATCTGATTCCATATGGGGACCCTATTCAACTCAGGATCAAGATAGACACCCAAAAACTTGGTCGTATTAAAGAAAATATTATATTACTCATCTTATCTTGATTCAAAACCAGAACATTCCGCTGGAACCAATCTCCTACCTCCAGTTGTGTCTCGCATGCGCCACTAATGACCTCCTCAACTTATAGAGACTGTTGTGTCGCCGCCAAACAAAACATAGCGATCCATCTCGCTGTTCAAGGGAAGATCGTTAATATAAATTAAAAAAATTAAGTGCCTCAGGATAGAACCTTGGGGTATCCCCACCCTTAATTGTCTAGCAGCCAACACAATACCCCCCACAGTGACTATCTGAGACCGATCATTAAGATAAGATTTTAACAAGTTTAATGTGTTTTCACGAAACCTGTAGGCAGTAAGTTTTTGAACCAGTAGGTCATGCAATACACAATCAAACACTTTGCTCAGGTCACAGAACATCGTACTAACATATTTCCGGCCATTGAAAGCTTCCGAGAAACAGGGCCCATAATTCCTGAGGCAGTACCTAATCCATGAATAAAGCCAAATTGTTTTTCAGTTAGAAGTTTATTCTTTTCCACATAGTGTGAGATTCCTTCGGCAATACACTTCCCCAGAATTTTACAGAAGTCTGGCAATAATGATATAGGACGATAGTTGGACATGTCATTTTCATCTCCTTTTTTGAATATAGGGATGACTAGTGCCTTCTTCCAGACATCTGGAAAAGCGGATTCTCGACTACATCTACATCTATTTATTAGTTTGGTAATAGGTATGATCAACAATTCCCGTACTAGTTTTAGAATTTTTACAGATAAAATCAAAGCAATCTTTACTGTTTTTGTTTTTGAGTTTATTGAAAATGTCTCTGAGACTTCAATAAAACTGAACTCAATATTAAATGAAGTACCTGGCAGGTTAGGTAAGTTAATTGGTGAGCAATTAACATCAATATGATGATTCAAGAGAAGGTTGGGTGCAACATTGACAAAAAAAAATCGTTAAATTCATCTGATGAGGTATTGTTTGATACAGATAAGGATTTTTTCTTGGAATTTCTGTGTGCATTTATGATATCCCTAGAACAATTTGATTTGTTTTTTGAATTACACATTAGATTGTCATGATATCTTTGCTTGGCATGTACTATAGCCTGTTTATAAGTTCTTTTAAATTCTTTTTTTAAGTAAATATTTGCAGTGGTTTGATAAGCCACTGCTATATCTGAGAGAAACTTTAATTGTTCGCGCATGTCAAACAATTCCTTATTAAACCAACTTTAATATACATTACTTTGATTAGAAACTATTGTTTTTTCAGGAAATGATAGCTCATATGCCTCTTTTATTATATTATTGAAGATAAATGCAATATTGTTTACATCTATACCCGAGTCAGATATAAATTCCCAGGATGTTTTTTCTAGAATATTAAAAAACATATTTTTACCAACCTCAGTTATGGGCCTAAAAGTCTTTTTTATAGTATCATTCTTAAATTCAATAACCGGAATGCCAATCTGCTGAGCAAAATGATCTGAGAGACAGGTATCCACCACCTGAGCATCAGCCTAATCAACTTGAAAATTTATAAAGATGTTATCTATACAATTATTGCCCTTAGTATTCGAGAAAGCCAAAGGTAGTCAGAAGATCCGATAAAGCTAGTTCATCCCTTTCACCTGACCCAAAGTGATCATTAAAATCTTTCAACAAAACCACATGCCTCTCCATACCTATTATTAGAATAGACTGTTCCATCTGATTTAAAAAGCTATCAAAGTCACTATTTTGGGGACCTATAAACAGATAAAATATAAATATTAAAATTACTTAGAAAAACCTCTTTAAAACTTATATTAGACCTTACAAGAATCGCTGATCCACCTCCTTTAGAGGAGCTTCTGCAACATGATGACTCCAGTGTAAAGTTGTTTAACTGCATCTCATGTATTTCATTTTGTTTCATGCAATGCTCAGTCAAGCAGATAATTTGGATATTTTTATCTACTATGTAGGCCTCTATGCTATCAGTCTTTGCCCTCAATGACTGAATATTTGTGTGAAGAACTCTTAATGTGTTCGACTTGTTTCTTTCAGTGGGCTTCTCATCCCATTCGTGGACACTATTTTCTTTAAGTTTAAAACATTATTTACATAAGTACCTTTTGGCCAGAAGTCAGTGTTTAAAATAGTTGACTTCAGTTCAGTGGAAATTCCCACTTTAAATGAACTGTATTTCTGCTTCCACTTCGTCTTTATTCTCTCACACTCACAATCATTGGTACTATTTATTTAAAAGAAATTTTCAATCTCTTCTGGAGTGGTGTCCAGAGAGTCGTGAGACAAAAAGCCAAAAGTAGCGTTTTGGTATAGCTATCCTTAGAGTTGAGTCATTTTCTCGATTACCCTCAATGCAGCTTAGCCTCGTTTTTTGGTTTTACGTTGGACAGTTTTCCATCCATCGGCATTGTTTTTATTGCTTCTTTCATGGTTTATCGTTTGTTGGGAGTTCGCGACATCAACAAAGACCAGTTGTTGTTATGAAGGTGACGTTTGGAGGTTATCTTCACATTTAGTTTCATTACCTACTAATGTCAGACTTAACTCTATTCATTTTCTGAACAGTCAGAATAATTATAATTTTTTCTGATACTAATAGAGTAAAAAAACAAATTAATATTAAATTTTAAAATTGCATGTAAACAAAGCAGAAGCTAATTAGTATTTAAAACCTAACATTATTTTTTAAAGAATTATATTTTTGATCCCATGGAAAAATTACTAAAATATCCTGAGACGCAAAACAAAAACAACAAAAAAATGAGGTACTTCAAAACGTTTTCATTTGTTATATAACTCTTTTTACCACTTTGTGTAATATGTAAGAAGCAAAATGAATCAAAACAAATTACCAGTTGTAAATGCAAGAAACAGCTTTTAAAAGTTCATCAGAATCCATTAACTTCTTTTGGAAATACATGTGTAAAATAGCACTGTATCATTCTTCTAGGAATGGTTCATACTGGGAAAGTTTCTTGTCCAATCCTGCATCTTAGTGGGAAAATTATTATTTATTAAAATTAATAATAAAATTAACTCTTTTTGAATCCTTAAATTTGGAAACATTTAATTTAACTTAAAAAAAGTATAGTGTAACAAGTGTTTCCTTGTAGTAACATATAACCCAATTTTGTTATATTTCAGTTTTATTACTAAGAGCAAGGATGTTCTGGTTGAGAACCATTTACTGGTTTTACACATTTTTTAATGTTCATGCCTACTTAATACTTTTAATTTTGTTTCAGGCATGGAAATGAGGATAAATTAGCTTGGTTATTTGGAGTAATGTTGGGTTTATTTAAATATAGTCGGGATAGTATAAAAAGTATCCACGCAGGTGACACGACTTATGTATTTCTATCTAAAAAACCATTAATTTTAGTAGCTGTATCAAAAACTGGTGAAAGCGTTAATCAACTTATGTTACAACTGAAGTAAGTATTTTTAAAAGTATTTATATAAATGAGGTATATGCAGTTCTCACCGTTGTATTTTGCACAGATGCGTGTGTTCTTGTGCTCCATGTAGGTTGCATCTAAAGCAATTTAGTGCATTCTAGTACTTACATATGGCGCCATTGGTTGCTTATTGCCCACATGGACTTTGTAAGTCGAATGACATACCACTTTCTTTCAGTGTTTGGGTAATTTGATTTTGTTACTGAAACCCCTCAAGGATACACTGACCTTCGATTGCACAAAATTGAATTGCTGTTTAGAATATTTAACCGAGCTTTCGGATTTGACAAGCTGCTTACAAAAATCTACGAACTCGCTGTCAAATTTGACATTTCGTTAAACATTCTAAATTTTAATTGAGCTTTCTGCAACCGGCCATTATTGTTCAGTGTTCCTATCTCGGAAGTAAAGATCCCTGAAGATGCCTTCATAGATAAAGCATTGGTCAATTTACTATAATATAGATAGGCAACTTAACATACAAAATCGGTCCCGTATTTGGCTCCAACTAGCGTTTGTAGTCTTTAGGATTTTTAAAAAAAATTATAACGTTTGTTCCAAATGATGCTCATATTATGTGTGATCAAAATTTGGTAAAAATTTTTTATTTAATGGGGTAAAATATAATTATTTATGGCTTAAATAGAAACGACGCCGTAACCAATATAGGCATCGCGACGCCAGGGAACCGTTGCAAGAACTTTAAAAGTCTCAGATTTCAAAAATATTTTTATTTTTAAGACACCTTTATTATTTGCATCAACTTGATTTATAAGCTGCTTTACTGAAAAGATCTACAGGATGTCTGACTTAAATTCCAAACCTCGATTTTTCGCAAATTAACGGGAATATCATAATTTGCGAAAACGCAACTTTTTAATTAAGCTCAATTTAATTATGTAATTATTAAGAGCTAAAACAAAATCGACGTCATAATCAATATAGGCGTTGCGACGCCATGAAAAAACAACGTAATTGTAGAAAATTTAAAAGCATAAATAACTCCAAATAATCACATTTTACTCACTTAAATAACCCCTTTTTACCAAATGTTAATATCTCTTTTAATTCACGAGAAATCAGAGGTTAAAATTTAAGGGAAACACTGTATAGCTCAGTAACCAAATTTGCGTAAATAATAAAAATGTCTTAGAATGAACACATTTTCGAAATTTATAATTTTTATAGTTCATGCAATTGTTTTGTTTCTTCTTAGAGTCTAGCTGTCTACACTGGTGACTGCATCATTTCTATTTTGGCCGTGAAAAATCTTGTTTACCCCATAAAAGAAACCTTTGTAAGGGTGATTAGTTAGAGCATCATATTCGAGTTGCAACACATCTGTAGCCCCATTTTTTGTTGACATGATGACTGATTTCTTCCTTTCTTAATTGCACTTTATGGTAATAATCAAGGTGTTGCATTTTTAATGTCACACAGCACACTAATTTTAAATGTTAATAAAACATGTATTAAGTCTTTTAAGTAATGTAATACTTGATTATTAAATTTTAAACCACTCAAGTGTAAATAGGTTCCTGGGTTTTTTAATGGGTAATAGAGTTGGAAGGTAAGTAAATGCAATTAGGCTCACTAAAAATTAATTAGATAATTTTTTATCAAGCAACACACATTCCTCCTAAATGGAGCCCTATTTAAGATATGGAATTTGCTTCTGAGGTGCTTGTTCAAATAGCTTTTTAAAATATTTCTTAAGAGCTGTAAAATATTTATGTAAGCTAAAGATGAGAAAATCAACAAAGACCTTGTTCTTAGAACAATAAATCTTAACTTTACCTTCATATTCCTACCAGAATCAGCTTGTCATACACATAAAAAAATTAGTAATTATATACAAGTCGACTCACTTCATTATACTCGGCTAAGCCATAGTATTGCTCTAACTATTCCAAATACTGCGCATTGCCAAAACTGCTTTTTTACGTAGTAGCAAATAGGGATAAGAAATAAAAAATGATTTAGAAGAAAACTTAAATCACTTTCAATTATTGTGGGTTCTTTTTATGATGTAATTTTTTTTCAAGAAACTTACTTAGGTACGCTTGTGGGTGCTCTTTTTGTTTCGATTTATCTTCTTTTTCTTATTTTTAATTGTGTATGTGTATCTGTAATTATGTGTTATATTGAATTTTTTATTTCATTATCGGTAGTCTTTTTGTTTGTCTGTTATTTTTTAATTTTTGTTGTTTTGTTTTACTTTTACATTAATTTATTGACTAAATTTGTCTGGATAATTGTTACATTGATATTTTTATAACTTCATTTTCTTAAATATATATCTTTTATTGTATTATACTATGTTTAACAGTAAATTAGTATAACTGCTTGGACATATACTTTTTATCGATGTAGTCAGTATAACCAGATAGTTAAACAAAGTAGCAAAATAATGTTGATTAAGTTTTAATACTAACAGTTGTTGTTTGAATTATTCATTAAATGTCATATAAACGGGATATAATCACAGATAATTACATACACTATAATTATTATAATCTTTATAAATCATAGGAAATTAAAACCTCAAAATGAATAGCACGCGCATTGCAGTTTATAATATATTTAACTAAATAGTCAGTATGCTTACTTTAAGAAGTATTACAAAAACATATGATGAAAGACCAATTTATGAGCTTAGAAGAATTAAAAACATTATTTTTTTTTATTTTCAATTTTAGTTATGTATTTAACCAAATAGTGAGTATGCTCACTTTAAGAAGGCTTACAAAAACATATGATGAAAGACCAAATTATGATCTTAGAAGACTATTGATAGGCGTTGATAGGCTAATTGATCACCTTCTAGATTTTTCTGAAGTAGAACCTGCATGTATGCTTGGAGGAATACAATGTCTTCCTCTTGCAGTATCAGAAAGGGATGCTATTAGTAAAGCTATTAGAGATGCCTGTAGTAAAATTAAGGTAAGCAAGGAATTTTGAAATATGAAATGAAATTATTCATTTATGGGTTACAAGAAGGATACCAAACCTAATATATATTTAGTTATGACTTGATCGACCTTTTCAAGGTGGTTTGAAGTTCAGCGTCTTGCATAGATGTCTATCTAACAACTCCTAGAACAAAAGGGCGAAGTACTTACTTCTAAAATTATTGTGACGTCATGTTCTCTAGGTGGACCATTTACCAGTTTTTGATTTGTTACCGCGTCGGTCAATAAGTAACCGATGGTTATTGTTAAATTTTGTTGCCCTGATAGTGCCTATAAAGAAGTTTGGGTTTTCATCTTGTTGCCAGACTAGTCAAGTTTTTTTTTTAAATACCAGGATCTTGTTTCTTTTTAACCAAAGATATTTTTTATTTATTTATTAGTTCCCTCTGTAAAAATATTACCGTTGTTAGAAGAGTTAGTTTTTATTTACAAATATAGGCAACTATTATAAATTAAGATATGAATAATATTCATAACAATTCATATGTGAATATTGAGATTTATAATTTATATTTGTTGGCTATCAATTTTTATTTATAATATAAGTAAGTAATATAGGTAATTATTATTCAATTAACTTCTTCGTTCTAATTAGATATGCAATATTCGGCAATTATGTAATAATCTGACACTGAAATTAGCTTTGTATTTCAATTTTTTAAGGACACTACTGGCAGTTGTGTGTTGTGAAGATATATATAAAAAAATATTTTAAAAAAGAATTTCAGAGAATTATGCAAAAATTCCCCTACCAAAACATTTCATGTCTAGTCTGTAATGCCTGTAACCAGAAAGTATGTTCAAAATTCATGGATACAAAACTTACTTTCTACCAACTGAGTACTCGATAAATATGCATAAAATAAATAATATTAAGAAACATATTACAAAGTGCTAAATAAAAAATTATTTTCACCTTACTTACAGTTTTCAGTCTATAAATTAGACACAAATTAGAATATATCTAAAGATGAAATTCCGAAATTTTACATTAGTATTCACTGGATAACAAGCTTTTTGAATATAGGCTAGTAGCCGTTGTCCTTAACTTCTTCTTTGGATCGAATGTAATACCTATATTAAAAAACTAAAATGATTATAAATATCTGTCATTTTCCATTTCGAGCTTTCTGGACTTTATGCCGAAAATTGAGTCGATACTCTCTTGATAACACAAGTTCATGTATCAAACAGATTTACTAAACAGCTCTACCATAGTTTAGAATCAAAAGCATAGAAAAAAAGGTTTCATTTTTAAAATAATATGCAATGGGGCAAAATGTTTTGTTTATATTTCTTCATTCATTGTCAATATTTATTATCTGTATAATTTGTGTAAATATTTAAAAAATGCCATACATTTTATAGTAGTTTTCTAAAATTCATTTAGCTTAAAGGGCAAATATCTCAGAATCTATGCAGTTAGAAACATTCTGGTATCTTTGGCTTCAATATTTTTATATTGCGTTTATGACAAACAAACTACATGCCTTGTCATAAATATATACTTTTCACATGTTTACATGCAAGGTGAGAGCAAAGATGGTGCACAATTTCACGAATTTTATTGCATTACACCAAAGTGATGCAAGGCTTAATAAACGGTCTTTCAGAACATACTGATACGGGACACACATGTAATTTTAACGAATCAAAGATTTTACACGCTGAACATAACTAGTAAAAGGTTTTTTTTAGAAATGACTGAAATACATAAAGAAAGATTCACAATGGATATTGAAAACTTAAGTTCCTTTTATTCGTAAATTTTAAATTTAAACGACGATGGGTTGCTTAAAAATCATAAATATATCTTTTTCAAATTACCTCTAATGTTTTGTTCCATATACTGTATAACGTATTATCTAGTTTTTAAGAATTTCATATATTTAACCTATTTCTCTAGTTATTTCGTAGCAAAAAAGTTGGTTTTAATTTGTTTATTTCTTGTCAAGTAATGTCAAAATTTTAGTAGGCAAAATAAATTAGTTGCACCACTCTCCCAAATATTTTCCGCTTGCCGACAAAATTCGGCAGATTCTTGGCAGCATGCAAAGTGCTTCAGTTAAGATCCATCGTTCGAGCTGCGAAGTTCGAAACTTGAACGTGATTCTTCGCCGTACTAGCCGAGCACGATATCCTATCCACTGTCCTTTACAACTACGAGCCACCAGGGTGGCGGAACCATGGTCCGGGAGTCAATTCATGAGTTAGGAGCCTTGTCAAACGACGTTAGGAGTGTATTTCGCAGCTCAGTTGAGACTCATTCAGTGAGCTGACTCAGTAAAGTGAGCCAGAGTCAGTGAAGCGCATCATTAAAATGAGTTACATGTCTAAGATGTTCTAATCGGTACATTTCAAATAAAATATACAATATGTTTCTGCTTAATATTAATCGTATTGTACGTAAATGTAACAGTGAAGCTGAGTATCCTTGACCATATTTAAAATCTGTATATCCAAAAATAATAAATAGTTATTAATTAAAATGTCTGTTAAGTGATTACAACGAAATTTATACATAAAAAAATCCCCTAACCGATATATTACCAACAGACATTAAATAAAACATTAAATGGATGTTAAAATTAAAATTGATATAGTTAGTAGAAAACCTCTGAAACAGTAACATATTAATGCTTGATTTTTTAGGATATTCTAGAGTGTTATTCCTTTCCTTTTTACACTTCTACCAATTTCTGAATAGAAATGTAAATTATACAACCTATTTTTTTATTTAAATGGAAAATTTAACGTGTCAAATTTTAAATCTGTTTACGGGTGCCCCAAATTCGTAATTTAATTAATTTTATATGCTTATTTAAGTCAGAATTAACAAATTTGTATCTCTAAAATATCTGAAAATATAATTGTATGTTCGCCGGAAGCATTTAAAAACGCAACACGCCAAATTGTTTCCATAAAAAACACTAACTTTAGAATTAAAAGTGTCATACCCAAAAATCCATAATAAGGAAGTACTACGTGATTTTACCTTAAAACTATTTTTTTTGTCATTTCATGACCCTTTTAAATCCTTTATCTAAATTGACATACCGAGATATCCTTTAATAAAAATTGGTTTTTACACGTTGTGAGAAACTTGAGACATTTAGGTAAAAAAATAATATGTTTGCCGTATTTTTTCTTATCTTGCAGATGCAGAAGTACTATTGCTTACATGAAAGGTTTTTACAATATTTCGTTTTCACGTAATTTTTCACCCGATGATCAAACGATAGCTTTTATTTTATTGTGTGCTCATGTTTTCCTAAATATATCTCTGGCGAGTGCCCGACTTCCCATTGCCAGCCGCGGCGTTCGGAAAATTCATTCAAAATTTTATATATATATATATATATATATATATATATATATATATATATATATATATATATATATATATATAGACAACACGAAATAGCGGGGTTGCAGCCTAAATTATAAACAGCCGTGAAATTATAAAGAATCTATATATATATATATATATATATATATATATATATACACACACACACACACCGATGCCACTACTTGGAGGGTAATGGCCCACAATTTCTAGCTCTCGGACTTTTGTTGTTTTTCTTGATTACCTCGAGAACTTTACCTAAGCAACTGTCATGTCATTTTCCGCGCTTGCGTATACTATTACTATTATCTAATAAATTGTTTATATTTTGGCATGGTGCTAGGATGTTTTTAAAACTGTTTTGAAATATTATGAATACCGACGTAACCCCAAACTCTTGTACCGAAATATTCCTTCCTTATAGGTCATAAAAGTTGTTATGGGTCGACTCTTCTGACCTAGTTCCAACTGATAATAGGCCGACTCAAGATCTAATCAGGAGAAGTATTTGGCATTTCGAAGTTTGGTACATATAATAGAATCGAATGTTGGTAGTTTTCACGCGGAATTGCTTGTTTGACTCGTCGCGTGTCAACGCAGTTAAATGTTATGACAGTAGGCGAAATCCAGGGGCTATATCCTTGCACTGATTCGATGCACTGCAGATCTTTATGTTAGTTATTCTACACTGGAGCTTCAGTTGCCATCGGAACCTTTTCGAGGTTGGTTGAGCGTTTTGGCATGTCGATTTTAGTGATAGTTTAACTAGAAAGTACGTTTTTATTTTTTTCAAATGGTTCTCCCATTCCTAGCGTTAGTATACCTAACCTTTGTCCTGTGCTCCTTTCCTAATATTGAACAACAACGTTATAATTTCGCTCTTATCTGCAGTTGTGATGGCGGTTTGCAGTGTTAAAAAGAAATTGTGATTTTTACATAAAACAACGTCATTGTGCTACAGACGTAATTTTACGTATTTATACTTTAAAAATAAACAAGTTATTGTAAAAGTAAATTCTAGAGGTAAAATTAACCGTATTTTTGAGTACTATATTAGTATATTTTCGGAATATGAAATACACACCCACAAAACTCAATGGATTTTTCCTTATTCCATAGCAATTTTTTTCTAGCGTAAATGTAAATTTACATGTTATTTGTAGCCGATTTTAAATATATTTTTTGGTATTTTTTAATTTCCTTCATGAAAACAAAACCTTATTACAGGGAAATTTTCATTAAGCGCTGCGTAAAAATTCTTCTTCCTTATATAAATATACGTTAGTTATTGAATAAAAATATAATTCTGACGTAAATTTACGATAAAAACTATGTAAAAATACTAAAAATATTGCTGATTTTTTTTTTATGAAATTTATCTAGAAATACTCGCTTGCTCGCTCATTACTTTGTAGATTTGCAAAACTCAAAAAAATAGATCTTACGTTTAAAAAAGTTATGCTACTTTAAAGTATTATTAATAGTCATTAGTCTTATATATAAACACTTTACTCACCGTACATTAATATAATTAATAATATTGTTTATAATATGTATCGAAACATTCCATAGACAGACTAGTCTATATGTTGAGATATGTAACCTTATTAGATATTTGCTTCAATCAATTTAAAGTTAGATATTTTTATTCAGTTGCGAAAAAACCAAAAAAGGTTTTTGTTTGTTAAACGTTTTAGTTTAATTTTCCATTTGTTACAAACTAAAAAAAACAAATGTGTTAATATACATCTTTTGTATTTAAAAAATATATTCTATAATATAAAGCTTCTACACAGATCATAACTAAAAGTAATTAAATCAAGTCTAGTTATGGAAATTTTTTTAAAAACTCTGCTGAGACTAATTGGATACAGTTATAAAACAGTTGTGAGCTACATTTGCACAAACTTATTAAACTATTTATACATATTATTTCCAAACAAAGTTGGAACCTTAAATTTTACAAAATAAATAACATAGAGAACCTATTAATTAAAATTAATTACAACAAAGACATATTTTTCGGAGCTAATACATCTATTGTTACAATAAACATATATTTTTCTTAATTCTTACCTAATTTTTACACTTTAAGAAATTACGCCATCATCAATAACATTTCTTTTATTTTTCCTTCAGTTTTGGCCGACGGGTAAAATTGCGATAATTTTGAAATAATACACCAACCGTTTAGTAAAATTTGGATCCGTAATGAATTTTTACTGATATGTGGAAGGTCCGTGCAATACTTGGAACACTCACATTATTAAAATGACATGTAGTAGTGTAAAATCACATTTTAATAGTAAAACATTGATAAAAATCCAGCTTTCAAACTTTAAGTTAAAATAGCAGAACAAGTAAATTATTTTTACATGTAAAATTAAACATGTTTGACCCCTTAATCGGAATCGATAAGCAGATTGAGTGGGACTCCCTCGACGCTATATTCAATCCGTTTATTCTGAATTGTGGCTTTACTTGATGGTCTTTGTCAATTAAATTGAAACCACTCGCTTTAAAGTAAGAATCCAAGTAGATATACCACTAAAAACCGAGAACAAGGTGACGTAATTTTTACGGCCTATTGCGGTATGTCAAGATATATATTTAGGGGAGTAGAATATGGGTAGTTACACAAAGTTCCCTAGGGGACCCACTATTTGCTAAGAGAAAGTTCCAGTTCTGCGCATGCGAATTTTGCCGTATGTCGTTTATATTCAAGAATTTTTTATACCCGGAATTTGGTTTTAGAATTTTGAATTACTTAAAATTCTTAATAACAAGCCTTTAAAAAACGAATACACAACTATAGACCAATTTTATAAATTAGTAATAAATAGCAACTAATAAGATATTAAGTCGACAACGTATCATGTTTCCTTGTTTTGTCATCTCATTTTTAAGTCGAACCAAACTAACCACCGTTAACATCAAACAAAGTGTTTAAATTTGGATAACATGTCTTAATATTCGTAATAAGTTTTAAAGCGTCGACAATAAATGTCCTGAATTCTCATTGTTTTGTTCATTTAAGTGAGACTTCAATCATATCATCAATCAGCCATCCGCGACCACCTCTGGACACAGGCTTCCCTTAATGATCGTTATTTTATTCTATTTTGTGCCACTTGGATTCAGTTTCCTCTTATTCTTTTAATGCCGTCTGTCCATCTCCCCGGTAGCCTTCTTCTGTTTCTGTAGGCGTTGTCTCCGGGACTCCATGCAAGAATACGCTTAGTCCGTTTTCCATGTGTCGGTCTTGCAACATGTCCAACCCAATTCCACATTAAGCGCGCTATCTGGTCTGTGACATCTGTTGCACATGTTCTTTGGCATATGTTTTGCTGTGGTACTCTGTCTCTAAGTGATATGCCCAACATGGTGTTACTCGTAGTCTTTTGTATGTGTGTATTTCATTACTGATACGAAACTAAATTCTTTTTTGATGTTGTTTCATTTAGAAGTAACTATTTTCTGAATGTAATTCTTCAGATTTTCACTATAGATCGTTTTTTTTAAGTGCATAATAGTAAACTCAAAACCGGATAAATTGAAAAAATAATTTTACATCGCCATCAAAAATTGGCGCATGCGCACTGTGCAAATTATGTACGGGTCGCAAGGACTAGGAAACGATTACCATCGCGCCATATATATTCCTCTAAATATATAGTTTAAATATCAGTTTATTTATTCAAAGCCATGTATTTAACATATACCATTTTTTAGTACGGCAGTGAAATAAGAGGAAACTAAATCTTTAAATTCACAATTTGTGTCACAGGGTTAAAAATAACTTCGTAGATAATCAATCTAAAGAACCTAAAATAAGCATACTATTTTTTTCCTTGGTTAAAGCGCCTGTATACATAGTGGGTTTAGCTCCCAGTAAAGACAAACTTGCCCGGAAGGATTAAATAAAATATATAGGTATATGTACGTAAAATCTTTACATTTTTATTTAGCCCCTCATGACTCACTAAATTGAAACTACAAGATGTACAGTTACTAGACCAGTTACAGTTCTAGCTAGAAAAGTTAAAGTGAGCTAGTATACAGGGATGATCACTGATAACTCTCCAAGTCTGTATTTTTCTGAGAAGGTGAGCGCGACCAGGAGTATTTTGAGGAAAGGGTAGACAGGAAGATTAGTGAATGGAGAAACTGTGGAACGACGGGAAGGAGTAGAGAGAGACTGGGGATAGGGGGAGAGTGTAGATGGGGAGAGGTAAACACATAAATACAAAAATACATAAAAAATCTCTTATAAAAGAAGTTTTGGCCTTAGGAAGGACGGATTGTTATGCTTTAGTAAGGAAAAATAGGCTAATTAGGGTATTGTGTGACTGTCAGATTTTGATTATTTCGAAAGTCCTTCAGTATTTGTTCTGTTACTTAGTTGTAATTAGAAATTAATACATTAACTAATTTTATTATTTTTCTTTTATTTTCAGAATTTGGTGTTTGCAATACTCCTGGGAAACAATCGTCTCATCACCCTAGTACAAATGAAAAAATACCACCTACATCCCGCCGATCTTCATTTAATATTCAACTTAGTTCAAGCTACTGAAAGCTTAAAATACTCTGAATTTTGGACTCCTTTGTGCTTACCACGATTTGACAACAGTGGTTTTCTATATGCACATGTTTCTTATCTTTCAGACGATTGTCAGGCGTGTCTTCTACTGTTAACTGTTGAAAGAGATGTGTTTTTTGTTCTCAGTGGAGCAAAGCAAAAGATTGTGGAGAAATTGAGGATCAATAATAACATGGAACACATTAACTCGTCGTTGGCAGCGATGGAAGAGAGCGCTTTAGCAGATGGTTTTTCAGAATTACGTCATTATTTGTACAAATGTAAGTCTACAGCGCAGTTTTTTCAACCTGCTGTGTGTCCACCTTATACAAAAGATAAAATTAAGCTCATGGAACTTTATAAAAGGGCACACCAAAAGATGCATTGTTCTACCAGACCGTTAAAGTTAAGTTTTGAAAGATCCTCAAATGAAGTGGTTTTTTCCTGGGATACGAAAGGATTTGAATTATATGCAGTTTTTGAGCCACTTATTGATACCGCAAATGTAATTAGTTGCGTAAGTAGGTTGTTAAATTGGATTAAAAAAAGAGAAGATAAGTTGTTCCATTTAAATGCTTATACATTTTAATTCTATTAAGTTAATGTTGCTAATTGTTGACTCTTGTTAAAATAATTATTAGTATTTATAATTTAATTTTAAATTCTTATAGTCGGGGCAAAATGCGACGCCGATGTCGCAGGTAAATTTTCCCATGCCTGTTTCCACTCATCCCGATCGTTAAGTTTACAAATTCTATCAACATCATCACAATAAATTTAACAAAAACGCTGTCTTTGTTAAAATATAAGGGACATATTCTATACTTCGAAGTAAAAATGTAACAACTGACAAAAAAAGGGTTATTTGAAAAAATATAATAAAACATTAAGACTAGTTAATTTATTTAATCTATTCGGAATATTACTTTTCGAGTTAAAAAATACTTGAAATAATATATTAGTATGTTATATAAACACACTATTTTATTGATGCAATGACATAATGTTTATCATTTACGGCAAAGCAACTGATACCTTAACTTCGTTTTGTCCCCTTACTTTAATGCATAGTGAGTTTCATGAATTAAGTTGATGTAAATGCGTTTGAAAAATTTTTCTGGTGAGAAAGAATTCATGAAACAAATATCAGAAAGAGTTAGCGTTATAGTAAAAGCCCATGCCATCAATATAGCCCACTATGTGAATCCTACTGTTCTAACTTAAAATCAGGCTACCTACTGACTTTGTCTTTATTAATTGTTGTTTTATTAAGTAATTTATCTAAATATTAGATATGGTAAATTTTGATCATTTTTTAAAAGTATGCAGGATAGTCTTAAAATCCAGTGGCATTCTTGGTTTTGTTCTATTGGCAACAAGTCTGAGATGTAAATTAAAGGGTCTTCTAGCTATCCACAGATTTAAACAAAAAATGTCTGAGAGAAGCAAAATTTAAATAAAAACTTTTGTTTATTTATATATAAACTTTGTGGGTAATTCCCACATATAGGGACCTAATAACTAATTTTTAATAATAAAAATAGTATCTTATAATTAGAATTGAACTTTGGGTTTTATCAGATTTATTAGTACATTATAAACATTTATTTTTTCTAACTTCTAACGGATTTTCAAAACTTTAAAAAATATATTCTGTGATTTAAGTGAACCAAATTTTAACTGAAATATTTTTTATTTATAGGCACTTATCGCAGTGTAGCAATTTTTTTTTTGGTGAGGTTATAGGATTTATTTTAGTATATAGTTTAAATATAGAAATCAAGAGTTTTTGTCGATTATGGAAACCGAAACCGATGAGATTTAATAAATTTTGAAATAAAAAGCAGTGAAAAGTGGAAAAAATCTATCCTCGAGTGGGACTCGAACCCACAACCTCCGCCTTATAGGGACGTTACTCTACCAACAAGGGGTCCTCTATGGTTTAGTTGGTAGAGTAAAGTCCCGGTAAGAGGTTGTGGGTTCGAATCCCACTTGAGGACAAACATTTTCCACTTTTTACTGCCTTTACTTTAAAAACTTGTTAACTATGTGTTTACATTGTATATGGAACAAAATCCTAGTACTCAGAGCCGGATTAATCATTTTCGAGCCCTAACGCCAACCATATTTACGGGCCCCAAGCTCATGGTGTTCCACACTTTCATATAGCAGAAGCTTATGCCCTTTTTCAATATAATAAGATATGAAAATTACCTACTTTACTGATTAAAATGAAACAAGAAAAATAAATGATTTTTGAAGCAGTGGCCCCCTTTTTGAAGGGCCCTAGGCCCGCCCGGGCCTTATGGGTAATGTGACAGTACTGCAAAGATATATGTTAATATTGCTTATTGCATTATAGCCCGTTTAATAATAAACTTGTAGGTATTGAATCAATTAAACAGTTTTTCCTTTTTGAAATTATTTTATTTTTGTGTTAGCAGTAATTGTACGTTTGCCTCAAAAACATTACCTTCCTTGAAAAAACTCGGGTCCTTGAGGCCTAGTTGCGTCTATCCTGCTGGTATCAATACTGAAGTTACTATGTGTACTATTGCTGCTATTTCTACTATTACTACTGTTTTGATTACTACTGCTATAGACTATAGCCACTGCTACTAGGTACTTATAGGTAAACACCATACGAACTATAGTAACATAATATATTTTATTATACCACACATCTAAATAATTTTTGAAAGAAATTTAAATTTCTTTATATGTTATCACAAAAAAAATGTTGATTTAAAAAAAAACAATACCAATGAGTTGTAGAATTTTAATAAATCGATTAGTATTGTATGTATGCAGCCAAACATTTTTTGCTGCAATAAAAATACTTTTTAATTTTTTTTTTGATAAGTATTACATTTCTTTAGACTAAAAATAAAGAATTGCACCACTGTTTACAGCAGTTACCTATGAAATGAAAATAGATCAAGCGATAAATTAGATTCATTTTTTGTTTACCCTTTATGTACTAAAATAACATAAGGAGATTTATCTAAATGCTACTTTATCTTAGTGTTGCTTTTCGATAGGGAGATTACAATTATTTTTTATCAGGTGTCTCTTTTTGTGCACATTCGTAAAATATATTTTTAAAAGAAGGAAAAAAAAACAGTATTTTTATGTTTAAAAGTTTAAATATATCCCTTAAATTACAATATTTAATGGTAAATTTTGCTAAAAATTATTTGATAAGTTGAATGTGAAAACCACTTTTTTGTTCACCCTGTAGAAACAAAAATATTTTATTTAAAAGTTGCTTCTATTGGACAGTAGAATAAAGTACTCCTTTAAAAACTGTGGAATACCAGGTTTTCATATGTGATATACGTGGGCTTTGTTTTAATTCTTGAATGGGACACCCTACATATAAAAATTGGAATCATTGGTTTGTAGTAAGTCTTTTGGTTATCTTAAAACCAAATAATTGATCTTGATTAATATTAGAAATGAATAAATATATTTGTAAATAAATGTATTTGAGATTATACTTTCTAATAATTTTAAGTCTTATTTTGCAATAAAATAATTCTTTTTTTGCAAAATAAGTAACAAGAGTTACTTTTAAAACCATAAATCATCTTGAGCGTGAGACATAATCACATTTTCGGGATGGGTTCGGCTGATCTTATGTAAAAAAGTAAAATGCGTAACAACTTTAAAATTGAAATTAAACAGAAGAACGCTTAAGACGTTTACGTTTCGACGTTATTCTAATGACCTATTTTTCAATAATTTTTTTCTATAACAATGCAAAATTCTGTCAGCTATTGACAGTCCGACCAGGAAAATTTGGTTCCTTTAAAATACGGGCTTCAATGTAGGATTAAAAAAATAGTTGCGTTTTCGGTTTATGTGCTACTACAATAACCCATTTTTTAAAACCTGAATATTCTGTAGCTTTGTTGTAAAACTCGATTTTTTTCTTACAGTTTTTATGCCCCATTTTTCAGAAGCTCTTATCACAAGAACATAAACCAGAAAAGATAAAATAATCCTGACCATCAAATTTGTTTCTATATTTTTTTAAGAAACAAAGCCAGTCGTGGTTAACCCATCTAGTAATACAAAAATTTCATTCAGGTTTTTATGTCGGAACTGATTCGGTCTTCCTCAATTTTCCTTCCAAAATAAACTGATTGTAAGCTAAAACCAAGATTAATTTGAAATTATGTATTAGGGTAAAGGGTTGGGTTCCTTCAAATACTGAACCGCAAAAGTTATTTATGTTCATTGAACAGTCCTTGCAAAGCTTTAAGCTTCCATCCTTTGTACATACGATCTGAGCTTCATCTTTCAGATGTATATTGCAACGTTTGTCAGTGAACACTTTCTGAACCAGAATTAAGTTGGCCCATTGTTAACGAACACATCTCATTTTAAATGCATCCTACCAGCTACCTCCTAAAATTTCACATTGTAGAGAACTCTATTAAAGCTTCTTTTTATTCCTCACCAAGATTCTAATATATTCCTTTTTTTGGGATTGTTAGGCGATCCATCTTTCCTGTTTTTATTTGAGAAATATAACGTTAAGGGCTGTTTTTGTTCCGGGCACTTACATACTCTTTTTGACCAGGGGTGTCGGTAAGATTTTTTTAACAAATGCCAACATTTATTTTGAAAATTTCCGAAGTGTACTCTTATAGGATCAGAACGGGGGATTATCGGTGAAAATTTAAACATTACATCTTCATCCAATTCGACATGCATATTTGATATCACGTGATTGGTGTAAAATGCCTTCAAGGTTATGTTATGTGTTGCTGCAGTATTGATAGCTTTGGTATGCCGCCAGTTAAGAAAATAGTGCATTGAATAAAGTGTATTTGCAGATATTTTTTTTCCCATTTTCGTCATGTTGTGTAAGTTATGAAATTATTTTAAATGTTTTTGGTGTTTGCCTGTCTACACATTTACCACGTAAACTGGAAAATTTGGGATTATGGTATACAGTGGTTTAGGGAAAGTAGAGACACTTGGGGTATAAAATGTAATTTAATTGATGTATAATCTGCACTGGGCGAATGTATATGTTTTGCTTTTTACTGCTAGTACATAAGACAGAAGGAACTGCTGATCAAGTAAAGGCTGCGTTGAGGCTGTACGGGAGAGAAGAATGATATATCGTCTTAATGCGCAGATGTAGAAGGTTGCAGATAATCTAAGTACAGCATTCAAAAATTGAGAGTGACTAAGAGAAAATATTTTGGTCAACTGCAACATGTAGCAACATCTGGGCATCTTTTGTTGCCTCAGATTATTTACAAAGCAAAAGCTGGTGTTGAGATTAGCTGGACAAATCTGAAAAAAGTGTCTTGATACTCTTTACTCGACAACAGATAATGGCTATATGGAGGAAAGTGTTTTTTACAATTGGATACTTATAGCCGGTTGTACAAAACTTTTAATGACGTAATAAAGTTAATTGACGTTTAGAATCATATTTGGACCGTATTCCGTTTCCAATGTTGGTTTCGGTTTCGTGTTCCGTATCCACCGGTTATCTGAAAAGTCGGTTATTTACGTATCACGGTTCCTGAAAATAACTGTCAATAGTGTCACCAGAACAACCAATGAATTTTGTTGGTTGTCGGGTAACCATTGTCTGAATTGTGAATTATTTGACGGGTGTTTCGTTTTCAAAGGGTTTTTCAGAAACCACTGTCAGACTTCTGTCTATTGGATTGCTTAACCAGGTTTGGAAACGGAATACGACCTTGATATTGTCACTCTTATGTAGTCTGTCACGCTCTGAGCCGTCTGATTAGATAAATGCTTTGTGTAACCCACCATTAGATTGCTAATACCTTACGTAAATGCAACGCGATCAGAAAAAGGAATTACAAAAAAGGCCTTAATTATGGACGGCCATAAAAGCCACATTAGTCTTCGGTTTGTAAGAGCAACTATCCAAGCACAAATCATCCTTATTAAATTGCCTACTACACTAGACAAATGTGTATTTGGCTGACTTAAAACTGGCTGGGAAAAATTACTTGTTGCACGTGGTCCTGAACTTTGCTGACTCAAAATACCAAAAACAAACAAATATTTACAGAACTTTTATCACAGGCTTAGTCAAAGTATATAATCAAATATTTGTTTACCTTCTCTAAATGTTCTCGGAATTGGCCTTATCGTGTAAACCTTTTTACTTGCTCAGAATATATGTCTGGCTATCTGGAAGAAACATAGCAACAGTATGTTGTAAAGCGGCCACGGTGCTATTTTTTTTTTCAAGCGGAAATTTGAGTACTTTAGGGCTTCAGTAGTTTTTTGAATACGTTCAAAATTTTCATTTTTGATAAAGTTTCGATCATTTCTTAAAATTCTTTATTATAAAAGTTTTAAATCGAAGTTAGCAGCGAAATCAAAATTATCATCAAGTTTCTGCGCCAATGATATTTCTGTATGTCGACCAAAATCCAGCGCGTCCTCTCCCTAGGGACAACCCTGATTAAAGATGAATTTAGGGGATTCCCCAGTGTGATTCTCTGCGTTCGAATTAACTTAACAAACTAGTGTTAAGCTTATTATTATTATTATAATAGAAGATATTTTTGACTGATTCTATATTAGGGTAACATAAACTAAACGAACAAAAATAAAGGATATTGAAATATATATTTAAATTCAAATACTAGTAATTTTGTTTAAGCCTGACTAATATTGGCTCGGATTGATCTAGCATCTGATTTTTAATAACTAAGCCGTTTATTAATTTTTATTGGTGTTTAGACTTCGAAAAGATGCGTTGATATCTACAGTACAATTGCCTGTAAATAAAACAGAAAGAAATGTAAAATAAAAAATTTTGAAAAAATGCAAATAAAACCGACACTAAAAAAAGCTTCTGTAAGTAAAAAATAGGATTTTTAAACCATCTTAAAAATTGGACTTATCGAAGTCGGCATCAAACTAGTAAAAATAGTAATAATATATATATTTCTTGAAGTAATGTACAATATAGTGTTGTTAAAAAGAGCAACTAATATAAAATATATAATCTAACTTAGTAATTAGACAGTAGTTTCACTCCGACTTTATGAGGTAAGCAAAGATTGGTGTACGCAACGCATACAATATATCTTCTCGCTTTCATTGTCGGGAATTTTTACTCATTAAACAAATGTGCGTTTTCGTATTTTTAGTGTGTATTGATTTTTTAAACAGATTATCAATTTTGGTTAGACTTGACATTTTAAAGCATCTACCTAATTTTTTTTTTAATTTGATTACAAAGATTTTTGTCAAGTAACAGGGGCCGATAAATGTAAAACAAAAGTTGGTAAACGGTTTTTTTAATTTTGGAATTATCGTTAAGAATATTGCAGATGGAGCAATTATTCAATACGAAAAAGGTATATATCACTGTTTTATATTTTAATTTTTTTTTAATTCCCATCGCACTTCCAGGCTAATTCTGCATACATTGCGTCATACGATTAAAAAAAAAAACAAAATTTAGACCTATTCTTATTTTCTATACTTCTACAGTAACCATTAACACAGGTAGTATGTGACTAAAAAGTATGCATAATCCAGTAATCCCGTAGAAGCGGACACGCTTTTAGTTTTAGTGCAAATATCATTTATTTACTTATCAATAAGGTTATTATTTAATACGGTGTTAATTTGTATACCCTATTATTAAACAAAGGATCTGTAAGTATATTTAAAACTTGTCAATATTTTTACTGTATATGGGTACGGAATAATTGCATTACTTATTTTTAGGGCATTAAATGTTAGCTTTAATGATATTGATCCCACTTGATTGTACATTTCTGTCATGAACTGAACTTTATGTATATAATGTATATTTCAAATTTTATTTTTAATGTGTATATTTAAAATCTGTGATATATTGCAATTATTCTAAAAATAATAAAAAATGTATAACATATAATTTTTACTGAGTAATAATATGGCATAACAAAAAGGTATATATATCTATAGAATTTCTACATAAATGGTAATTTTGAATAGACCCTTCTGAATTCATGGGACATATAAAATATCCACTACTACTACACAGGGCTGATCCTGTCCGTCGATTACTGCAATATTCCTAGCCGATCTCAGCTGACGGTTAAATCGCTGCAAGAACCAGCTCTAGTTACCAACCGCTAATAAAGGGAAGACTGCTGACGTAACTTCTGCGAATTTAGAGTTAAAACCAGGGTTTAAAAAATCTCTTAAAAATACTTGTTTTATACTCCTATATTATAGGTAGTTATTAT
Organism: Kuschelorhynchus macadamiae; assembly: GCA_030620095.1. Lineage (NCBI taxonomy): Eukaryota > Metazoa > Arthropoda > Insecta > Coleoptera > Curculionidae > Kuschelorhynchus > Kuschelorhynchus macadamiae. Next base: position 2,192,825 of record JAUTXW010001141.1, on the reverse strand, counting down.
TACCTTGATTGCATTCACGGTATAGTATGTTTTTTTTAGAATATGTTCTTAGACTAGCTAGTTGTATATGAAACTAACCGCAATAAAAAACATGCTTAGGAGTTTTAAATATGTATTTTTATACAGTTTAAAACAAGTAATGATGTTTTAAACATGTTTAAAAATGCCCATTTTTAATCAAAACAATTAAAAAAGTGAAGGTGTTTCAAACCCGCTTAAAACACTTGCTTTTTTAACAAAATGTTTAATTTATAGTTTTCCTGGTCGAAATCAAAGACGAAACAAAAACTTTTTTGAAAGTAGTTTGTTAACTGTTTTTGTTTTTATTTGGTTCTGCTGATCTATGTAAGGAGGAGGCATTATTTTTCACTTTGAAATTAAAGTACAAACAAGCCTACTAACTTGCTTAAGATGTGTGTTGCTAACCATCTCATTAATTTAACAGAGCTTTTTTTTAAAAATCCATATATTTTTGTTTTATGTTGTAAATTAAAAGTATGTTCGATCTGTTAAATGATAATTCTGTTTTGTCTAGTGAATTACTAGTATTTGATGCCGTATACTTAAGTTCCACCCATACGATTTCCTGTTAGTGACCTTATTTTGTTATATGTTTTCACTTTTATTCCTATCATTATGAAAAAATATAAAGTATCATTCCTTCCTACTTTAGTAATATTTTTAACTAACAGGGCCGAAGTATCTGTTAACCTACTTGTAATTTTACTAGAATTATTATAAACTTAACAACTGACAAATTCTTTTCACAAAGCCAAGTTTTTTGTTTTAAACAAAAAAAAACTCAGCGCACCAATTTTATAAGCATAGGCTACAAGTGCGCCCAGGGTTCAGTAGCCTGCACTGTGGCTAAGAGTTATTTCAGTAATACATCCTTTCTGCATGGGGTAAAGCAGAAGCGATATGTTATGGTGTATAAAGCACCATCGGCATAAATTTAGAATTTTAATTTCCGCCGAAACATGACATTTATACGTGTTTTACATTCGCCTGAACATATCTTACAAAAGCTTGAGGAGCAGATTATTTTTATTATTATTTATTTTTGATTCATGTTTTTCTTGTTCTGTTAGTAAAATAGTCGTATTTACAACCTCCAAAAAGATAGGCATAAGCGGCAAGAGTTAAAATATATAAACTTTATCTTCTATCTGTCCACTTCTGTTCCTATTATCCTAAATTATTTTCGCAAACTCTTTAATTATATTTTGTAAATAATCATCCGAGCATTTTACATTTAATTTACGTTGCAAAGGTGTACGAAATTTACAATAACTTTTAAGAAATCGTGGTTCTTGGGTTTAGACCGTGTGAAATTGAAATTCATTTTCCGACGTTTCACCCGCGATTGCACGAGGCATCTTCAGAGAAACGTCGCAAAGGACTTCCTGTTTGATTCGGTCTAAACCTAAGATTCATGATTTCTTGACTCCAGTCGTGAAATCTTTCCTACTGTGTTTTCAATAACTTTTTTTAAGTAGATGTCTTTACCTCTTTAGCATATTTTATTACAGTCTGCCAGTACTTTTAAACTTCTCTAACATTTTGTAGTGTTCTGTTAGTAACTTTACTTGTTTTAACTCTTCAATTGTGTATCTTGTTCCATTAAGTAGATTTTTTTCTTCTACGCAGATACTTCTGTAACCTATTGTTGTAACGCCCTCACCTGGTTTTGACTAAAAATTCGATCGAAAAGTCACTCTAAAATAATGTAGAAGGTGTGCAAAAGTGACATTGGGGCACAATTTCTTTTGTGAACTAAATATTGACGCTTTTTGAATAACTGCCTCTTGTGCTCACTCCAGTCACATTGCAAATTCGTATATTATATTAGACCAGTAGACCTGATAAGTGCATCTCTAAGAAGTGACAATTGTTTTATGTGTGACATTTTATATCCTTTTGTGTAGTAATTCGGGTATATACCTTAGATATCTTTAAAGATTTTCCTGAATAATTCTTTTAACCATATCATGTAAAGAATTTAAATAACAAAAGCTATATTTAATAGTAAAAAATAAAGTATCTAGTTATTTTTAAGGAATTTTGATTTTTATTTGAGAAATCTATCCCGCATCTCTCCTTGTTATTACTTGTAATTTTTGTAATTCGTATGATTTTGTTATGAAACGTATGGTGCTTTTTCAATATTATTATCAAAGGTTGCTTGTTTTGTAATATAATAAAACTGCAGCATAGAGGATAAGACAAAAATTCTGGAACTAAAATTAATTTATTTCATTGCAATAAACAAAAAGAATATGTTCAAAATCCAGAGGCAAACAAAATCAACATTCGACCTCAGTGCCTTAAAATAGTATATATTAGACAAACATCTACTAACTACTCTTGGACCAATGTTTTTATTTGTATAGAAAACATGTAATTATAAAGGCATGTGTCAGTAATAAAACTTATAATACTTTAAAATTTTAATAATCTAGACAAGTTGATCCCTTTTGTGACTGTCTTGGAATAGGGTCTCTCTTTATTGGTGTCTAGATAGAAATTCCCTGTTAAATTAGTAGTTAAATCGCCCATGGCTACAGACTCTCTGTCACAATAATTAATTTTGTACTGGACCCAACTGCTACATTTCTGGGCCACTAAATCCGTAGGGTTCAGTATTGCTTCAGTAAAGTAGGCCCATGCTCTTCGATGATCACACATCACTAAAAAAATTTTAGTATTATTCAAAAGCAAATTAATACAAGATTTTTCTCAAAAGTGACAGAAATATGGTACAATTTTACTGATAATTGATAGTGATACTGACTGGTTTGGTACCAAATAAGCTAGTAAGTCGGAGCTTAAATAATTTATAATACCAGGCAAAGAGATAATGTATGTCTAAGATGTTTCACATAAATATATTTGCATGCTTACAAGGTTCTTGAAAAGTTCCTATTAAATCGGCCAAGTCAATCTGCTTACATCCAGGCTGACTATTTCCCCCGTTCACGAAGAAATCAATTGTACCGCAGGCCTCTTGAAATCCAAAAGTTCCACCGTCAGTATGAATAACTTCTACTACTTCCGCATCATCTTTATTAAGACGCTTGTCAATTGGCCTGGTGGTAAATAAGGGACCTAAAATAAATTATGTTAAAACAATAATAGCTAAGTTAGGATCCATATTTAAAAATCAAGGGCACTGACTACCATACAAAATATTAATTTTTTAAGTGCGATTGGTTACATTATTAATATTTTAATGTATTAATAAAATAGATTTTGCATTTGCTCCGGCTCTGTCAGAAATTTTCAGTAGTATCGTACATGTCTAATGGTGGGAATTCCGAGTGTTAGTCGTCTTGTAAGGACAATGAGAGCACAGCATGTAATGATGTCATACTCATAAAATGAAGCAAATGGTGTCAATTTTAACGATTTTAATCAGTCGTGTCTTTTTTTATCAAAATACATTTTTAATAATAAATAAAGTTCTTCAATATATATATATATATATATATATATATATATATATATATATATATATATATATATATATATATATATATATATATATATATGACATAACAAAAAGTGCTGGGGCAGAGGGCTTCCTTGAATACATGCCTGATCCAAATGTTTCGTCTTTTAAGATACTGTTCTGTTTTTGTTACACTTAAAATACGGACGTAACTGAAAAACGAAAAAGAAATGTTTGCTCTCAAAAATTGGACATCTTGCAGTTGTCGAAATAAATCAACAACTAAATTTCCAAATTTCTCGCCATTGAATTGTCGCCAATTTTTTTGTATCGAAATTGAAACGACCTATTGACCTTAAGCAGTGAGCGTCGAGTAAACTAAGTTTTTAAGTGCCTTACTGAAAACGACACTTTTTCAAGATTAGTAAAAACTATAGGTTTCGTTTGTCTAAGATTTCTTTATGGACAGTTTTCTAAGCATTTTTAGTATTTTATGGCGATTCCGAAAGGCATAGAGTAAGGGTTCATTTAAAAATCGTTAAGCATGTAACCTTATATCGGATACAAAGATGTCCCCATTATGGGATATCCAGTATTAGAGAACTTTTTTTGGGAAAGCTTGAAATAGGGTATCAATTGTTTTTAACTATTATCAAGTTTTATAATTATGTTTTAAATCAGTAAAATGTTAGATCTTTGCGTCGTTAAAGATATACCTATAATAACATTCTTTTACTAAATATCCAATATTATGAACGTTTTTCCCTTAATAGATGTCGGTTTTTTTAGATGTATTTTCCACCAAAACTAAAAAAGAAAAAATGGAATGAGGAGTCAATGCCAGCGGCGGCTCCTCCGTTATGTCATATGGTCAATGGCCCCGCCAATAAATATTTCCACACCGAAACAAATAAATAAAATAATATATAATTTGTTTAAATTTCGAAATTTCCTCTATTATTCTAAGCATATAAACTCGTTGACCGTTCTGTTAATTCCGCAACACACTATCCACGCCTCACACCGCGATCTCCGGAGAGGTTTCGTCTCATTTGGAATCGATCACGGCTGGCGGCCCGCGTTGACCTTGTGGTTATAAACGGAGGCGAGTTTTTCCCGAATCAAATTCGCATAGGTAAGATACGGCTTACGTTGGCAAAGTTTGGGTCAACAGCCGTCCTGAGGAAACTTAAAAATTTTTGTCAGTTGATGTGTTTAAGGTTGTGGTTACGATTCCCTATTTTTATAAATTTCATTTTGAAGATTTCACATTTTGTTTGTTGGTTTTTTTGGTTTAAATTAATGTTTTAAAGAAAGGTAGCCACAGTGTTTTAGAATATTAAAACTTTATAATCCGTTTTCAAATTCAATATTGGCGAGCTGAACTTTGAGAAACGAGTCGAATTTAAGACCACTAGTCAGCCTTTGCCAAAATTTAAAATTCAGCAAACAGGTAAAGACAAAAACAAAGAAGTAAATCGTTATTTTCGTAGAAATATGTACGATTTATGTGCCGAGACATGCGGTTGCGAAGTAACAAAGGCATTTTATTGTTTCGTGTGTCTGATTTTTTCAAATGACTGTGGTTTATATGTATTGACCCCCCCCTAAAAAGTTGACCACGAGCCGCTACTGGTCAATGCGCAATGCATGGAACACAATAAATATAGAGATATGGGGTACTTAAAAGCATCAAAAACGCTTAGTGTACCTCGATCGACGTTAAAAAAAAGTGGGTTCATTTTGATCAGATACTGGATATCAACAAACGAGTATGGTACAGCGTTGTTAACATTAGTATTTTTTTTGGTGTTTTTGTAAAATATTTTTTTTCAATATTTCAAATTCTAAAAGTACCAACTGCTTCGAGTACTACGAGAGGTGTGCATTTTGATTAATTATTGTTTTGATTCAGCCTATTTTCCAGAGCAGTTAAAATTATCAAAAATTATTCCTATATATAAAAACTAAGGCTCTCATCTCGAACTACCGTCCTATAGCACTTGCATCTATTATGACCAAAGTTATCGAAAAAGCAGTTTACAACAGAGTAAAAATTTGTTTGAATAAATATAATATCTTGTCACCTTCTCAATACCGATTTAGAAGGGGAACTATCTACTAAGACTGCTTTCAATGATATTCTGAGTGAAATTTATAAACAACGCCATGAGGAAAATAGTTGCGTTGTGATAATATGTGACCTCTCTAAAGTATTTGATATGATTGATCAGGAAATACTTTTAAATTACAACACAAGGGGCAACATGTATGGTTAGAATCCTATTTACAAAACAGAACCCTGGTTGTAAGAGTGAATGACGGTATGAGCAGTTCTGAGTCTGAATGCCAGAGTGCACCAAGGGAAGTTCTAGATCCCATGTTATTTAACTTGTTTGTCAATGACCTCCCAAAGTATATATTAACTAAAGTTGTTATGTATGCTGATGATACGACATGCATCGTTAGTGAAAAAAGTCTTGATGTATTCTAGAGAGTAGAACAAGTCAATCTATTACTGATTTAATGAATTATTCACAGCGTACAAGTTTTAACATAGATAAAACCAATATAATGTTATTTTCCAACACAAATACTCCTGATACAGCAATAAGTAATTTGAGATTTAATAATGAAGTTATCAATAAAGTGAAGAAAGTGAAAATTTTGGGGTTAACAATTGATACTGATCTCAAATTTGATACACACATCTTGCAATTAAATCAAAAATTTAATTTTGCCTGCTACACCTTAATATTTTTGCGTGACGTGGTGTCTGACAAAGTTTTAAAATGCGCTTACTATGGTTACTTTCACTCGAAAATGAGGTTTGCTGTACAATTCTGGAGAGTTAACACGGGTTTTGAGTACCGCGATATTTAAAACCCAGAAAAGATGCATAATGATTATGAAATAACTACATCCACAAAATTCATGTAGGGATATTTTCAAGAGTACTAGAATTATGGCATTTCCATCGTGCTACAATTTTAAAATTTTAATTTCCGTGCATAAAGAAAAGAGGAAATTAAAATCTTCTGATTTTAACTCATATAGTGTTCGAAAGGCCTCCGTTCCCCAGTTCGTCTAAATTTCTGAATAGCCCTCTATATCAGGGTGTGTCAATGTACAATCTACTACCGGCAGAAACAAAAACTTTAAGTGTACAAAATTCAAAAAAAGTATGAAGAGGATATTGATCGAAAATATATTTTCTGTGCAGGAATTTAACCTTAGAAGTTAGTAAATAAAGTTATTTTTTTTTTCTTTATTACTTTTTAAGCTTTGTTTTCTTGTCATATATTTCTTAATTTATATACACTTATATGTTGTTTTTATGTATTGTAATATTATTATTATTAGTATTTTTAGTTATTTTCGTAGTTTTTAAAATACATTTTTACTATGTACATATGTATAATATCTTAAGTATGTTAATTATGTCTAAAGCTGTTTGCTGGCAAAAATTGACATTAAAAAACTGATTTTGTAAACCTGCTATTCAATTGAACAACCAAAACCGTCATATAAAGAATAATGTTGAAAATCGATGGACCAGTGGTCACCGCCGAAGCAGATTTTTTTTATATCTGACTACTCAAAAGATGCAAGGGAGGATCCAAGCCCAAGAAATAATGCAAATTAATAAAATTCGTCGCTGGACTTAATTGATGAGTATCACCCGACAACCACCGACGTATTACGGCATACAAAACCTTGGCAATACTAGGAATTACAAGAGAATGTATTTAGGCATTACTGGGAATTAATGGGCATTAGCAAAAACTACTGGTAATTAATACACATTGTTAACAACTGCAAATAATATAAATAATATACTCGACCTCGATGTAGAGCGCAAATCATAAATTTAACGCTTAAAATATATGGGCTGTTTATTTTTAATAAACTTTAGTCTATTACTAGAAAACTAAAACGCCTCATATAAAACCGCTTCAAATATTAAACTCTGATCCGAAATGGGTAAAAACAACTTATATCTTTCTCCATCAACATTATTATTAATCCCGTTGCTAAGCAGGGTTGTTGCCTAAGTAACAAATACGAGACCTTATTTTTATTTCTAATCGAATTACTAGCCTTGGATCCAACGTGAAATAACATATATTTTAATGCTTTTTTTTACCTTCTTGATGACTTGTGAGATAACCGAGCATAACGGAGAAAAATGAAAACTGCACTCTTTATACTTAGTCAATATTTTCCGTATTCAACCTCCATTACATCAACATTCTCATATTCTCAATAGTTTTACTGTTAAAGAGTTCAACAGCGTATTGAACGAAGTAAAATGATTAACTTAGCGATATCTCCAAAAACGTTTGTTTTTTGACGAGACAAAAAAACCTGAGCAAAAAATAATATGTTCTACTATTGACGAGTTGCTGGATTTAGATATTGACGACTCGGGGAATTAAAACTTATGATAAAGACTGGAAAAAATATGAAGGTCTCGAAGTTTTAATGTAAATCAAGACGTTACTGATAATGAACAATATGATAACATCGAATAAAGAACTAATGAAAATGTTATGTAAGATGAAATATTTTCAGAAATTTCCACTGTCTCAATAAAACAGAAGGCAATAAAAAATGACGAAAAAAATTTAAAAGCTAACAAATTAGAACCAAGAGACTATCCAAAGATTATAAAAAATGTAGAAGTTTTGAATATTTAAAAATTTGTATTGAATACAATATTGGCGTAATTAACAAAATGGTTTCATGTTTGGGTATTAGATGGAAAAGTAAGCAATATCAGTTTGAGACGATTTATAACTACTAAAATGTAATAAAAATGATAACAAAAAAAGAAACAAAAGGAAAAACCAGCGTATTTAACCATTCCTTGCATAACTGAATTACAGACGCGATGGAAAACACATTTTCACAAACACATAGTTTCTGAATGTACTCCTTTTATTCAGAACACAGCTTACAGGTAGTACCAGTGGCGTATATAGACTTTGCGTATGTTTTATAATTTTGGCCTTTTAGTTAATAATATTTTATTATTTCCTTATACTATATCTTCGAGTTTATTATAGTATTATCATTAATAATATTAATATTAATGTATTTCTCCATTTGACAATAGAACGCGATAATAAAGCATTTTCCATATTTGGACTATAAGCACTTAGGTATAAGAGTGGTTTACCTAGAGATCAACACTCTTACTTTATTTTGATTAACCCTTAAAGTGCTAGAAGCACCACTGTGTGACTTTTTTCTAATCATATGAATTTAATTTTATCATACCTCAGCGTAAAGCCCCCTTTAAAGTTGCGCCATTTTCGAGGCTTTATTGAAGAATTAATGGGAATTACTGGGAAATTAGTAGGCATTACTGGGCAACTAGTGGACATTAGAGTGCATTACTGGGCGCTGGATGCATCTCACCCCCCCTCCCGAAGACACTCCCCTGGACCCGCCCTTGATTTGAAAAGTGTAATTTCAATCGGGCAAATAATATTTTAGGTAGGGTAACTTCATATGTCTTGTCTAAAATATTGTGTACAAGGGAGGAAGTACATAAAACACAAAATTATTTTTAATTTAAGCAGGTTTTTTAAATAATATTAATTAAATCAGTTATTTTGAAAATTAACACAGTCCAAAATAGATGTAATAAGAAGTTAACCAAGCAAAGTACCTACCCTAAAGCCTAAAATTCTTCAGTAGGAAAAAAGTATTTTAGAATAATATTAAATATTTGCAAAGATTTCCTTTGCATAATCCTTTTTATCCTTTATATTAAAACATTGCAACAACTTGTCTTAATCTATGTCAGTAGTCTCATAATTTTCGGAAGCTCAAATCTGAAACTGTTTGCATATTTGAATGTCATTGGAGGCGACTAATAGATATCAATCTCGAAAAACTGGATTTGCAAATTGTACTGCAGAAACGCCGCAAATTGGGAAAAGGTTCTCTTTGGTGTAGTGTCTTAATTGCGAGCCACATCATTGAGATATCGAAAACTTCACCGAGTTATGCCAAAGTAAGAGTCATTAATAAGTCGAGAGATTTGAAACTCATTTAAAATTTTCGGATCCGAAAATTTGTTCTTTTGTTACTTATGGACTTTCTAGAAACACTTTTTCATGACACATTTAGGGGCATGCACGTTTTGTCTTTCAAAACTACTAGAATATGCCTAGAACCTTTATAAAGGTTTTCTAACCTGGTTGACCACCAAAACCTTAAACCAATCCCAAACCTTCAATAATCATAAATATAATACACTCTGGATAGTTTAAACTGTTTATTAAATATATTTTTGGGTAAAGTAACCATTATGTAAATACAAATTACAATGGACTGTTTGAAATTGGTAGATTATATGATTAAATAAAACTTTTCGGACTTCCATTAAGTATATTTATTTGTTAGTTATTCACAACTTTTCAGTTGGAGATATCTACTGCCCAAGTAACACAAATTAGCTGATGAGCTTTTTTTCCTAACAGTTAGCCATAAAAGAAACATAAAAACCAGAGATTTTTGAAATTTTGGCAAATGATTCTTGGTTTGTTTTCTAGCAATTAAAGCTCGCTTCAAATTAGATTTTTTTGGCTCTAAAAGTAGCAGTTTTTAATGTAGATAGGTATAGAATAATTACTTGGCCAAAAAATATCTTTTATGGGGTAATTAAACTTCCAACTTCTTTTTATAATATTGGATGGGCAAAAAGTAGAAATATCTGTCAATTTTGTTGCCACAACATAACCAGATATATTCTAGTAAGTATTGAAGTTAAATTATAGTAAGCATAGCTGTTTAAAATGCCAGAATTTGGCATTTTTAATCAATAGAAATCGAGGCAGAATATGATCAATAGGTAGGCATTTTTCCCAAATGCTAACCAAACATATTTTAGCAAATATTTAAGTTTAATTATAGTAATAATTGCTATATAAGAATGCCAGATTATGATATTTTAAGACAACAAAAATTGAGGGGAAAATATATGGCTTGTATTATCATAATTTTGTTTCAAAATTAAACTAAAATTGGGTAGTTTTATTTCGCTCATTTTTGCTATAATATTGCAAAAAAATGCCACATTTTCAAATTTACGTTTATAACATATAAAACTATATTAAACCAAACTGCAGATTTATTTAGAAAAACGAAATTTAAATTATTTACCATACAAAATGTCTAATAAAAAGATTAAATATTCCACTAAATATTGAAAAATGCCGACTTGGGGTAATCGTCGTTACTAGCGTAGTACTAAAGGCAAACCAAGTAGGCATTTTTATTGGCAAAATTTTAGTAAATGTTGAGACATTTTGGGTACATTTGAAAATTATTGCCATTTTATATATATTTGCTTATAGAGTGGCCAATTTCAAAGAATATTTGCTTAAAATATAGCCCAAGGCTTTTTATGATCCTCCATGATTGAAATTAAAATTAAACTAATTTACTAGCAGCCATTACTTGACCACTTTAACAGAACATATTCTTTCTACCTATAAAAACGTATTTTCATGCATGTTTTAGGTTATGGACTCTTTAATCAATTTTCTTAGTAAAATACATTTCCAAACTGAAAAAAAAAGAAAAATATTTGTAGAAAAATGAAATGAAATTTTTAGTTTCAAGAAGCCCCTTCTTAGATTCTTTTAACAGTAAAAGTTTCTGCCCAAGTGTTTTTTGTCCCTACCAACCGTCAAATTTCTTAAAATATTTTACACAATATGTCATAGTGTACGTATTTCTACGAAACCATGATTTGTTATCTTTGCAATTCCTCTTGGTTTATAAATTCTTACACTGATTGGCTCTGTTAATACTATTTCTATATAATTTGAAATAATGAATTATCATATATCATATAAATGAGAAAAGGCAAACAATGAGAAATTATTTAAGTACATTTTGAAAAAAAATGTTACTATAATTTCGGCTAAAAAACAAGTCAGAATTCAGCTAATAAAGCTCGATTTTAAAGTCAAAAAGTCGAATAATTGCCAATTGGCCATTTTTACTCTATTATGGCCAAATTATTATTTCCCCACTTTAGCCATATTTCCGCTTTTATATGGTAACAGAACTGTTATTTTGGCTAGCAATTTTAGCTAATTAGCCAGGGATATTAGCCAATATCTCAGCATTTTAGCCCATATATGATTTTATGTGCTACTTGGGTATCCAATCGCAATGTTGTAAACAATTAAGACATAAAGACAATCGCAGTCCAACAAGTTTTTTTAATGAAATAACAGTTGACTAAATATTAAAATTTTTAATAAATAATTAAATTGCACTTGTTCTGCTTCAGTGAGTATTTTAATTAACTTTCTAATTCCTCAACATTTTCAGGAAATTTTGGTACAAACGGTTATGAAGAATTCACCAAAAGTAGTTGTCAATAGTGTTAAGGTCTATACTTCTTGATTTCCAATTAAATGTCTGTAAGACGGTATCAAATTAGAGTATTTTTCTGACATTTCTCCTGCGATTGCACGAGGCATTTTCAGGTATCGTCATAGTACGAGATCATTTATTCAATATTTTGTTCTCGTGCAGTGAAGATGTTCTCTGCAACCGCAGGCGATACGTCGAAAAGTAATGCCAATTTGACATGGTCTAAACACAAGCACCTTGACTGATTAAGATACACTAGCCGTGAAAGCTTCCGTACTATATTTCTTTTAACACTTTTGTAACATTTGTTCGTAATGTAGAATGTCACCCTCTTTCTACCAGCATATGTTCCCTAATACTGATAAAAAATTAGAAATCATAATTTGGGTTAAATTGCATCATAACTAAAGGGAACGATATATTTTTTTGATCAACTTGTCGACCCACAAATTAATAACCCTTGTTGCCCAAATTCTTGGTTTTTCAGCAATGATCGATTTTTTTTCCATATGGGCTTCGTTCCCTGCGTGGGAGCCTATCAATCTTGGCAATTTGGAGGACGAGACCAATTTAGTTCCTAGAATAAATAATTTTGCCGACACGAATTTATTTGTTTGTAAGGGTTCGATTCTCGCCTTAGTGTTCCTGTATATTTTTTTATTTGAAAAAATAAATAGACGGATTTGACTAAAGAATCAAGTTATAGGGCAAAATTGGTAAATTAATATTTTGTCATCATTTGAACCTAAATAAGGTCGTGATTATCTTAATTTTATGAAAAAAAATATCGATTCATTATTATTAACGTTCAGTCAATTTTTATAAAAATATAAAAAACATTATATTAAAATTGTATCACTTTATGAAGCCGATTTTCGATGTCGGGCAAAATAAAATTGAGATCGGGCAAAGCGAGACCACGTCGCCACCCCCTGGCTATGGCCCTGACGTCGAGTGACAAACATTTTAAGTCAAGGGTACCAGACCTGAAAAAGATGTTTTAATGAAAGTAAGTTCTGCTTTTAATTATTACGTACCAACTAAAATGATTTTGTTTGGTACCAGTCTACTGGTACTTACATTGTACCCACCAAGTTATTGCAACAAACTGGTGCCAGAGGCATGGATCAGAATATATTTTTTTCTCGAAAACGATTTATCGATCACAAAATACTAAGGGACATTTTTTTGTGTTTTTTCTACTTGCCCTAAACGATAAAGCTAGTAGTTTTTTAAAAAATAATTGGCGTATCATTTTTTTAAGAAAGTCAAGGATGGTTCCGTGTTTATAGTAAAAACTGCTGAATACTTTAAAAATGTAGCCCTTAGATACCCATGAGGTTGTTTCAATTCTTAATCAAATAGCTCTTGTTTCTCATAATATTTTCTAAATAGTCATATTTGTTTTTAAATTTTTTTGTCTTATTTTCTTACAATTTTTGTAATGAAACAACCGAAATTTCAAAAACTCAAATTTAATACATTGTTAACGTTGTAACCCGTAAACAATGTATTAAACGGCCTAGTGAAACGTTAAAAAAACTATTACTAATAAAACTAATTATGCAATTTACCTGAAATTTTGCACAAAAATCGAGTATTACGTAGGAATGAAATGGAAAAATATTGGAACCAATTCAAGACGGCGAAACAAAATGGCGGCCTAGTGAAATGTTAAAAAAAATATTACTTAAAAACTACTTTTCCAATTTACCTGAAATTTCGTAAAGTATAATCGAAATGGCAGCATATTTAACTGAAAATCTGCTTATTAGATATAATTCAATTTTTGTGCAAGAATCAAGTGTGATATAGAAATGCTGATAAAATCGTGGTACGAATTCAAAATGGCGGCAAAATAAAATGTTTGTGTACCAGAAAAAAATCACACTTCCGGGATCTTCACATTTTAGTGTCCCTAAATGGCAAAAAACATGTTTCTCAATTCCATCGGTCTTGGTGGTATAATTTTAGTATGAATTCAACATAACGGAACAAAATGGCGGTCTAATGAAATTTTTAAAAAATCGGAGTAAAAAGTTGCTTATCTAATTTATTTGACATTATAATCAAAAATTAAGTGTGGCAAGGTAGAAACTGGTAACATATTGGTACAAAGCCAATATGGTAGAACAAAATGGCGCCCAATAAAAATTAGACGGTATATACGTGTTACTAAATGACTATGGACAGAACTAAATTAAGTCACTCTTCGCAATCCTAATAAAAGAAAAGATTCATAATGAGTTCCAGGTAAAGGAGTTTACCGATTTTTAACATCGTACATTTCTACACCATTGATATTGAGAATAATAATTAATATCTTAATTGATAATATAGAATCAATATTAGATGGATCGAATCTCGTTTTCTTCAGTAGGAAATTATAATGCCTTGTTCGTTGCAAATTGTTTAAAAATTCCAGTTGTATAAAATTAAATGATATTTTTATTTTTTCCCAACGCAATTTCAAACCTCCAGTTTGGCACCCCTTTAGAATGAATGCACCTGAGTATCGCAGCGTGTACAATAATTCAACTGATAAAAATTCTTATTTCATTGCCTGTCGTCCGCTAAAAATTAATTTTATTCAAAAATAGCAAATAATAGTGAGGGGACAAAAAAGTGCAAAACTGAGTTTAAAGTTTGCATGTAAATGTTTCACGAAAAAAAAATTATCTCTGCCTGTATACTGGACTCGCTTACATTCAAGCTCTTTGCGACTCCAACTGATCAAAAAACTGTACTCGATTAGCTCCTGATTCAAACAAATATCGGTATTTACCATAATTGGGAAATGACAGCAAATTTTCTTAAGGAGATCTTACTAAATTGGGGAAAGTATTGCCTCTAAATTTTGGCTACCGCCCTAAACATGTTTATATTTTAATCTGCCAATCTTTAAAATGCCCATCGTTTCTGAAGCTCTAATTATACAGTATCCGGAAAATACGTGTACAACGCTTAATGATAAATTGTTGACGTCAGAATAGGCCGATTTAAGCCAAGTTACCTATATACAAAATTACTTCCTTCAGAGGGCATTAAATTTAAAAAAGAAATTAGTTTTTCCTACATTTTTTGGAAACGTCCTAATTGATTTTAACGATTTTTAGTGTATGGTCTAATACAGTAGAATGACGTTTTCTAATGGTACAGTGGCCGGCTATAATAAAATGGAAGTGTTATAAAAGTTACGATCCATTTAAAGATACGTTCTGATTTTTTACGTCATCAACTTTATGGCAAATCAGTTATTTTTGTCGGGTAGATATTATTGATGTTTTCTAAAACTTTTTTCCCTTTTTTGGAAATTTTTCGTAGGATGAGAGGTTTTCGAAAAAAAAAAATTCAGTTACTTGCATACACTAAATACTGTAATAAAGAATGGGCAAGTGTGGTATAAAAAAATTATTTTAAATAATGAAAAAAACTAAGTAAACATTAATTAAGCAGATGTGCATAATGGTCTCCATTTTGCTCAATAAACTTAGTAACACACAAAAGTGAAATTGGACTTTATCTAATGTCTGAGGATTATTGAAAGTGGCGCAAGCATTTAAAATTCGTGTGTTAAAAGTGCCCCACAAAAAATAATTGCACATATTTAACTCCAGGGAACGTGGTGGCCATCCTACTGGTGTACTTATAGCGAGCGACAATATATTTTTGAGATTTTTGATTTTGGTAAAAAATGGTGTTTTGGTGCACGTTTTTTTTTGAAGCAGATTTTCTCCTATATTGGTACGTCGTAGAAACAAACAGTAAAACGGGAAGCTATAGAAAATACGTTTAAGTTTGTGAATCTGCTTTGATTTTTATTACGTGTTTGTCCGATAGCGTAAGTTTTTTGGCAGGATTTGGAAGCATCGATATACTTTTTGAAAACATAAATACTCCAGAAGTTCAAAGGGTGCGGTTAAGTTTCGATAAAATTTAATGTTGGTCAGTTGCTGGAAAAATGTTCAAACGAGAAAAAAAGATACATTCTTTGCACGTAGGTAGTTTTTTCAGTGAAACATTTAACTTCAAAGATTAATCTCAGTTTTGTTCTTTTTGTTTTCTCATTATTTTTGTAATATGGTATTATTAAGTATAACGAATTTTATTTATTTATTAACTAATATAATAATATAAATTAAAAAAACTGATTTTTTTTAAAACACTGCTATAATAGTAATTTGCTGGCACCATAGGACGTGGAGAGGATTGCCCCTTGTATTTGACTTAAAAAGGGTTCAATAATTAAAAAAAAATACTTCTTAAACTTCGATCCCTCCTATTTTAAATAACTGAGAAGAACGTTTTCTGAAAAATTCAAATTAATATTTCAATTTTTTTGACGATTATCAAACAACACTCTGAAATATCCGATTTTTTTCATTAATAGGCGAAAAACCGGAAATGATACGCGAATCTGGTTGATACCATTCGAGATCCCTGAGTGTGCTCTAACGGCATAACAAATTTCAAAAGTTTATCTGCAAAAGTTGTTGAGATTTAATGACCGAAAGGTAAAAAGTACGTTTTAACACCACGACTATGAATACGAAGTCATCTCCATACACAAATCCCACCAGGACAAAAGCTTCAGACGTGATATCTACTGATATTAAACAATTACTATATACATTACATTTTCTTTAACTGGACGAGTCCACGGATGGGTATAGCCGCTGCCGCCCGGGCTAGCAGAGTATTCCATAAAAAAAAATCTTTCACATTCTGCGTCGTTTTGACGCTTCCTGTATATCTTTAAATCGATTCAAATGGTAGCTTTATTTCATGTGCAACTATTGTATTTAAACAGAAATGTATTACCTGCTGGATCCAAAGCAATAAGCCTTGGCAAAAATTCCAAGGTCTCCTTTTTAAATAGTTTTCCTACAAACCCACATACATGCCCTCCTAAAGAGTGCCCAACTAACAAAAAGTTTTGTTTGTCAACTCCGTAATTTTTATACAGATTTGTTAGTAGCTTGTTGATATATTTACCTGGAATGAAAGAAATAGTTATACATTTTTTTCGTTTCCGTCTAATGTATCAATAGAAAAGGAACAACCAGAAACATCAGTAGTAACTATAATTTAATGTTTCTGTATGGTTCAACAACAAATATAAAATATAACAGTTTACCATAAAAATAAACAAAATAGTATCTTTATTAGGGATATTGTGAAAAGAACTATGGTCATGTACAGGGTGTGTCACGACTTTGGACCGTCACCTTTATGCGGAGAACTATCCGGAATTAAAATCAGGAGGATTTCTCGCTATGTTTTTTTTTTCTAAAATAATCGTAACTATTGGAGGTGCCTATCAAGTTTATTTTTTATTAAATTTTTGAATTCCATGTAAAATTCTAAATATTTTTTATGTAGCACACCCTATACCCAAAATGCACAGTTTCCGAAATAAAAATAGTTAAAAAAGGCTGATTACGTCAATCTTAAAATCCGTATATTATAAAACCCAAATAACATATGCCAAATATGATGATATTAGTCTATGGTCAAAACAGTTGCCGTCTATTATTCAAAGTTACTTTTTCAAATTAATACATAATTAAAAAACTGATCCCATTGTGGAGAATATAAAAGGCAACGACTGGTTTTTTTTTTCAAATGGAACACCATGTATATTATTTTTCTTCGATTCCTTTGAAAATTTGAAGCTATTTTCCTGTAACATTTCCTATGTTCAAAAAGCATATTTTCTAAAGTCCTTTAAAAAAAGGGTTAACTAATATTTATATCACAGTTAGCATGAAAAGCAAATGAAAATATGACATGAAATATAAAACAGAAACTTAAGCTCAGTTTTCTAAATTATTAGTAGGTTTGCCGGAATAATACTTTTTGCCTATTTAATATCCAAAATAAAAAGTTATGCAAACGTAAATATATAATTTGGTCAAATAGAAACTATTAATCAGGATTTAAAAAATCAGGCAACTAATTGCCATTCATCTCTGAACATTTGTGAATTCTTTTTACAAGATTGTTGACTGACTGCTCCTAGAGTTCCTAGTTATAGTGAATAAAGGACTTCCGTGACAGGTACTTTCATATCCTCTTTGTTGGTGAATGGTTCTGCATAAACAACGTTCTTGATATGTCCGCAAAGAAAAGTGCAATTGGGTCAAATCGGGCTAACGGGCAGGCCAGCGGAAAGGCCCTTTATTGGCAGTCCAACCGTCCTGAAAAGTCGCATAACAAATTTCTACTGACCTTAAATTGTGCGGCCTTTTAATGCTGGCAAAACTTCATTTTACCATGCTGGCAAAACTTTATTTTACCTAGGTACTTTTCGCCTAAAAAAACAAAATGTTATTGTTTTTACTGGTATGAAAAACATTAAAGCCCCCGTGCTTCTTGGAAACCCCTATTCCGGTATAAACGTGAAGTTGCCATTATTTTAGAAAAAAAGAGCATATCGAGAGACCCCCTGATACCAGATTTTAATTCCGAGCGCTTTTGCACATATGGCTAACAGTCCCTCGTCGTGACACATCCTGTATAGGGTGGCCCGTTTGTTATGGGATACTACCTTATCTCAGTACCTCTAGGAGTACGGTTTTACGTAAACTAAATTTATTACGTAACATAGGACGGAAGCTTTCATAGGTTTGGTCAATTAAGAAATCGTGGTTAGACCGTGTCAAATTGGAATTACTATCCGACGTTTCGCCTTCGATCTCGTGGAGTAAAGATCCCTGAAGATGCCTCGTGCAATCGAAGGCGAAACGTCGGATAGAAATTCCAATTTGACACGGTCTAATGTGAAGAACCATGATTTCTTAATTTATTACTTGTTTAGATATGTTGGGTATTTGGTTTTTTATGAACAAGTATTTACTTTATTTTAAATGGGACACCCTATACATTATAACATATTTAAATAGAGCCATTTAAGACAAATTTAACAATACTGAATAAATAGGTTTCAGGTTTACCAATTCGGAATTATTGCCTGTTATCTTCAGAAACTGACTTATTTGCAAATGCAGTTTCCTCAGTTGAGTAAACACTTATAAATGTTCTTGGCCGCAAAAAAAAATTGATAAACAGACACTTCATTATTTATTAGCTCATATTTTATTAAAAATAAGTAACACTCAGTGTTGTCGAATTTTACGTATTCTTAATTTACTAATTTTTTTGTTGAAATAGGCCTCTTTAGATCAAGGATATATAAAAATAAGACGTTGTGAGCGTTATCACTTATTATTTTGGAATCTTTTATGCCTCATTATATATGTATCTAGATATGTCAATAGACTGTAGAAACCGACAATTAAAACATTTATAATAAAACTTGCTTAGTTAGTTAGTATTTCAAACCCTTAAAAAGATGTTCCTACTTATCCGTTTTGGTAAAAATTAGACATATTTTTCGTTAGGATTTGGAAAATAATATAATACCTACCTATTTTTTTAATTATCCGATTTTTAATTAAGAAATATAAAATTTTAAAAATTGACATCAATCAAGCCATAATACGAGTCTTAACTTAAGAACAGTACATGATGAAAATAGTAATAAGTCATTAATAGATCTAGAGAAAATTAAGGACACGTAAAATTGGGCAATACTGCGGATTACCAGAAGAGGCTTGCGTGTGAAAAAGTAAGTGAAGTGCAAAAGGAGCAAAGAAAGCGGCGCAAGGTATTTTTTTATTCGGTGGGGGGGGATAATATTTTTTTACGAGTTGCCTAAGTTTTATATATTGAATCAGTTCTTCTGTCCTTTATAGCAGCAGATATATTTATCGTTCACAGCGTCATAAAATAGGTGAGTTGTCTTAATCTCCTGTAGAAACTCCTTTTGAATTGAAATATTACCTAGAGAAGTCAGTTTTTCTTGAGACATTGTATTCCTTAAATAAGTTTTTACACGTTTGAGGTAAGAAAAACTTCTTTCTACTAAAGCACTTATCGATGGTATGGCCAAAATAATAGTCCAATATTTCATAAAAAGTGTTTTGTATTTTGCCCTAATTTCTTCAGGTGAAAGACTAACAAGCTGACTTTTGGAATGATTTATTTCTTAATAGAGTTTGCCTTGTCAAACATTGTATTAAAAATTTTTCATTTTTGTTTTTTTAACCAGCATCTCACGACAGTATTTTATATTGAAGATACAGAAATTAATGTCAATCGATTTTTTTTAATAAGAATGTCAAATAGTATATCCGTGATTCAGAAAATGGCATTAAATACTAATACCAAAAATGAACTCGAAATTGTTCATCTCAGTTTGTAATAAATTCAAAGACATGTTTTAATTTATGCCAATCTTAAACAGTATTTACATTTACTAACTTCGAATTTGAAGACTATATTTGCAATAGTTGTTATACACCTCGTAGACATGTAAGACCACAAGTGTTCGTTTGTTGTTTGGCTAACTCGTTCGCAAAAAAATGTGACATTTAGAATTGTTTTTTAAGCTTTGGTGCATCATGAGGTTCAGACGATGCCAAGACAATGTAAAATACGGCATGGGGAGCTTTTTCTTTTATTTTTAAATTTTGAGACCTTTTAGATGCTCAGACATCACACTTGCACTATCGTAACTTTGCCCTATTAATCTATATTTTTGTTTTAATAATGTTTGATTGAATAATATTTGTACAGAAAAAATCAAACATATACATCTAAAAAATATATAAATTAAAAGCATAAGTAAAATTAAACATCAACATCTCATTTTTTTACTAACTCTTACAGGTTTGGAGATACGGTAGTATCCATGATAAGCCGTATACCCCGTACATTCATTTCTAATAGAAAGTAATTGCATATTTCTGTTAAACAACAACTTACTGACATCAAACGTATTGATAGATGAAACATAATACAGTTGATTCGCTGGTTCTTTCCAGTCAACAATAATTACAAAACAATCTTTATCTCGAACTAAAAAAGCGTTTTTCAAATCCTCCATCCATTCGCTTTCTCTACTATTTGTCCAGCCGTGAATTAAGAATACTATCTGATTTGTTGTATTCCTAAATCTTTCCAAATTATCTGGAAAAGACGAAAACAAGTTAATTCGACAAACGATTGGAAACATTGTAAACAACTGATAGAATCAAATATATGGCCTATTTCTATGCATTCATTGATTTTAATTTATAGGACTAGAATATATCATTGTGTGATAGAGGGAGAGAATTTAATAAATTAAATTCTTAGGAGAAAATTAAATAACGTTAGGAGACTTACATCAGAACTTTTGATTTGCCCTGTAAACACAAATACTATTCCAGGTAGAACATACTTGTAGCCCAATACTTTCTTGATATTCCTTTTTCTTTTTTTTTTTCAATCATTCTTATTTGTTCCCTTTTAAGGAAAATTCATTGATGATGTTTGTATTGCACCTTATGGGAAAAATCTAGGTGTTGCGTACTCAGTATCACACAGTATAGTTACAATTTAATAAAATATCATCCTTAGTGCTCAAACATCTAAGTGGAACCATGGTAGAAATTTATTTCTACTACGGTGGAACGCTTCAATTTGATTAATATTGGATTATTTATAATTTCTTTTCTATATTTATTTATTTGTGTTGGAGTCCATAGAGCTGCAACTCTAGGTTACATGCTGCGACAATTTGATTAACTACGTGAATAAACTTACCTTTATCAATTGCCGTGAATTCTTTAGGGTTTTCATTTGAATAAAGATAAAATGTCACCTGATCCTCTGTTACTGGTTTGTTCTGAATATCGCGAGTTTCAATAGCTGCGTTTTTGTAGATATGGAAAAAATCATCTTTCAATCGTTCGTCAATAGCAAGCTCCACCACTATAATACGAAATCAAATTAATTTTATTGAAAATTATTTACAAATAAGACATTTCAAGAGTTCGGTTTCTATTAATTAAGTAACTTTAATAAATTATTCATTATCATTATACAATAATCTAAATCTAAAACTTAAGAAAATCCAAAAGGAAAAAAAACCTTTTCTGCTTTTTCTTCTAAAAAAAAACAGTAGTTAATATATTGTCACCTCTCGGGTTGACTGCGAGCGATTTCACTTGGGGATAAGCGTAAACTCAGATGTATTTCCTTAATTGATATTTCTTTTAATTAGTCTTTGCTTTTTCAATACGATATGTTTCTTTGGCAATAAAGAGTTTTTACGAATCTTGAGTTTTTTTTTGGATTTGAAATAAAGAACAAGTTTCATAAAAATAAGGTGCAGTTATATTATTCAGAATAGTCTTATACAATTACCATAGTAAAAGGATGCACATTCTCTTCACTCTCTCAGCCCTTTAACGTAGCCTCTTCTAATATTACTAGATAATTACAGAACCAATATTGGCAAGAAGCACCCCTTAATCTTATGAGAGCCTGATGGGCTTTAGATAATTACTATTCACTTGTTAAACCTTAAGGGTTGTAATTTAGAAGGTACGGTGCTTTCTCCAGACGAGGAGGTTCGCTAGCCTTTAGATGTTGTAATTTAGAAAAGTAGGGGCTTTCTCCAGACGAGGAGGTTCGCTAGCCCTTAGGGGTTGTAATTTAGAAAGGTAGGGTGCTTTCTCCAGACGAGGAGGTTTGCTAAACCTTAGGGGTTGTAATTTATAAAGGTAGGGTGCTTTCTCCAGACGAGGAGGTTCGCTAGCCCTTAAGTTGAGAGCAGATCAAGTCTGCCGCTGCAATGGTTTGCACCGATATTTATATTAAAAAAAGTGCTTACAATCTGCAGTTTCCAGCTCAGGTTCAAGTTTAATTAGTTTGTTTAAAGTAAATTGTTTAAAATTTCTAGTAAACATTAGTAGTATAAGCGAATAATGAATCGAATTTACTATAGTCTGGACTGGTTGTGGCAATATTGACCAAAAAAGGGCAATAATACTGTGTTCTTTGAGAAAGCAAAAAAAGTCCATGTTGACTAAAAACGTATCTTAAATGAATCAAAATGTCCATTTCGTTGAAAGACCAATAATAAAAAGACTAAAATCTATTCGGATTTAAGCTGTACGGGAAACGTATCTTTCGATGGACGTTTGACCCCATCATAAACCTAGTTCATTCAATGTGATAGAAACATAATCCTAGGTCTAAAGGATTGTTATCCTTTAGCCAACAGAAGGCTGACAACCGTCGTTGCCCCAGAGGCCGGGAGGCTTCACGTTTATAATGTTCTTTACATCATTTTCATATTCCATTTTCCTCAGTCTCATTTTCAGCGTCAATCCTATAACTTAAAACAAGATCGGCGATAGTTATAGAGCCCAAAAGTGAGCTGAATGTAGACCTATACGACGATTGCATCAGTTCCTGAATAACCGGGTGTTATTATGTTATTACCTAGAACGGGTATGGTCATACATTTGTCTATGAAGATCTAGCAACAGACTTTTGAAGGGTCAGCGATTAACTATGGTCTTACTGCGTAAGAGCTGAATGAAGATAAGATGACCAAGAGGAGCGATAAAATCTTAAAACACAATATTATACACAATATTTTTTTTATGGTTTTGTTAAAAAAACAAAAAAACATACCCACCCAGATAGCAAAAGATTTTCGGAGAATATTCTTAGAATATCCTGTTAAAGATATTTCGATACTCTACGGATATTCTGTAAATATAATGTCCTCTGTGGAATATTCTATACACTTCCTAAATGATTATTCCGATCGAACATTCTATGAATAATCAATAATATCGGTATATTATTAGAATATCTATAGAAGTTTTACATATTTGGAGAATATTCTAAGGTTTGGTGGAAAGATGTTGTCGAATATTTATTTTTCTGCATTTTTTAACTTAGTAAGGCTTGGTTCATGTAGCGAAATTTAGTATTAGCCATAATTTTAGTAATTCGGAATAAGCTTGGATTAGTGTATTGATGTCACATGACTAATAACAACTAAAACTTGCGGAATGCGAGAAATTGTGGCATATAGAAATATTATAATAGTTTTATTTTATTCATATGTTGAATATTCTTAAAATATTATAAGGATGATAGAAAGAATTTTATCTGAATGTTCGTAGAATATTCCATCTGAATATTCTTAGCAGTGGCGGCTATTCAGGTGAAGTAGGTGAAGTGCTAGTTCACCAGGTAAAATAAACAAGTAAACATCTTAATATATTTATTATATATCTCTTAAAATTTAAGTTTTTACATTCATTTATTCACCTAATTGGCAAAAAATAAACTGTACATCTCGAATAAATATTTTACTTGACCGTTGGCGGCATGTCTTTTTAAAACTTTCAATCGAACTTTATTATAACAAGTATAACAGTGGCGCAAACCGCTTCGACTTTGCTGGAGGTGCTACGTTTAGCTTACGATTTTCCTACTACGTTGCCATGACAACGCGTACGTGATGACGTCGACCGCATGGAAGATTAATGTCAACCAGCGCCATATAACGCTCTCGGTGAATTGCTAACGCAGTACACTACACCCACGTGTCGTTCAGTTTGGGGTGGTTGTTTACTTTTATTTTCGCGGATTTCACTGCAACCGGCTAGTTCCTTTGCAGTTTACTTGAATGTTTTGTGTTATATTTACTTATGGTGTTGTTACAACTTTATTTGGTGTCGGGTTTATTAATTTACGTTATTGATGAATTCGATCACGGATGTGGTTTGCATTTTGTTGGAAACTCCATTTAATCGATGGAAGGATCGAAGAAATCGTCATCCTGGTTTTCGGCGTACAAATGGTTATGTAGTAGTCAAATATTACAAAAATTGTTTTGCTGTCCTTGTTTACTAGTTTCCAATAAATATTCAGTGTGGAATAAGGAAGGATTTGCAGGTATGTTAAATATATGAAGGTCTTTGCATAAACTTGAAGACTCGGCGGAGCATTTAAAATGCGAATTAATGCTATAAACATTTGCAAAAAATCAAAGCACTATAGCTGACACTTTAAAAGAAAATGCTAAACTATTTAAAATACAATTTACCGAAAACGTCCGATGAAATAGATTATTTATGTGCTTGGTAATTGACGCAGTTTTGTAACTTACAAAACAAGAGTTAGTCTTTCGCGGAAATGATGAGAGCAGCGAGTCAATAAATAGGGTGAATTTTAAAAAGCTTTTAGGTTTATTAATATCGAGAAGTTCCCAAGAACTAAAAGATCATCACAAAAAAATTAAAAATGTTTTTACTGGTGACTCGAAAACTATTCAAAACGAAATAAGTAATTATTAACTGAATTTAATTGAATACATATCTGATTATTTAAATGATCATGTAAAATTTAAATAATGAACACACAGTTTTTTTTTGTGCAAGTGGATGATATTACGCAAATCTCCCAGTGCTCCATAATTTTAAAATACGTTAATTCAGAAGGTTCAGTAGTAGAGAGATTCTTAGGATTTTATAATGTCAGCTCCGATAGAACGTCGGAGAATTTATATTCTCTATTGGATCAAATTTTGGACCAATTTGAATATAAACATAAATTAATAGGGCAATGTTACGATGGCGCAAGTGTGATGTCTGGCTATCTAAATGGCCTTCAAAAAAGAAAAAGCGCCGCAGGCTGTATTTGGTCTGGTGCAGCAAAGTTTAAAAATATTTCTAAATACCGAATTTTTTTGCAAGTCTTAGTGGTATTCCCTCATTTTTTTAATCACTCAGCCAAACGAACGTATGCTCTTACATCTGCATCTACGAGGTGTATACCAACAAATGTGATTGTTCAAGTTGCGTTCTTCAAAAAAAATCGTTTGACATTCATTTTTGCATATCCAATATAAAACGCTGTCGTGAGGTGCTCTGTAAAAAAAGAAATGAACATTTTTTTTAATACCATGTTTGATAAAACAAATTCTATTACAGAAATAAATCATTGTAAACGTGAGCTTGCTAAGCTTTCACCTAAAGAAATTAGGGCTAAGTATAGAACCCTTTTTTATGAAATCTTGGACCATATTTTAATGGAAATGACACACAGCTTTCAAGACTCTGAAAAACTTACATTTTTATGTTTGGCAGATTCTGCTAAATTTTCCGAATATAGGTTAAATTTTGCGACGGGCCCGTTTGAAAATTTGTTACAGTTATATATATACAGAAATATTTTCAAAAAGTCAACGACTTAAAAATGAGCTTGGTCTTATTTTTGCCAATGACCGTAATTGGAATGCTGCAAGAGCAAGTGAAAAAAATTAATGAAAATAAAGATATTTTAACCAAAGCATATAAAGTGTTTTCCCTTATTTTGACAATACCGGCGACAAGTGCTTCAGTGGAAAGAAGTTTTTTTTGCCTCATACGTGTAAAAACTTATTTAAGAAATACAATATCTCAAAAAAGACTTACTTCTCTAGGCAATATTTCAATGCAAAAGGAATGTCTGGAGGAGATTAGGGCAACTTATCCATTTTATGAGGATGTTATAAATAAAATTGCTGCTATAAAGAATAGGAGAATTGATTTAGTATACAAAATTTAGGTAAGTCGTAAAAAAATATTCTACCTCTTCCACATATAAAAAAAATTCTGGAAAAAAAATTATTGCGATATTTTCTCGCTTCATTTGCACTTCACTTACTTTTTCACCCGCGAGCCGCCACTGATTCTTAAACAATCTGATGCTATCTGGACAAGACCTTTACAATGTATTAAACAATTATTTAGGGTAGGTACGTGTTTTTAGAATATATAAAAATGTAAAAAATGGGTTTTTGCAAACATAGCAGGTACTTTCCCATATACGGATGTCAATAGCATAAAAGTTCTTCAACTTTCCTAGTTAATATTAGTGAGTATGCCCTCAATTATTAATGAAGTTGTATCCAGACCAGTGCTGGAAACAGGTATTTTTTATCAATTCGGAACAGTGTATGTCTAGTTATCCCACAAATTTAAATTAATATCTTGAAAAATTAGCCGTTCTGGCGTATAGTAAAAATATGGGCGACTTTGAATTTAATTGTTTTTCTTTTAATATGGCCATTCCAACTTACTTAGCCACTTGTTCAAAATACTTATCCGAAATAATAGGAGAGGTTTATTTAAGAGTAACAAGTTTTTTTTAGGATGTTTATATATCAAACAAGTTACAATAACGATATAAAGTTTGAATTAGCAAAATAATATAAAAACCAAATTATTTTAATTAAGCTTAAACAGTCTGGAAATTTACGGAATATCGCTCGAAATTGTGAAATCTGGATTATTTTTCATTCAAATTGTTTTTATCGACCAATTCGCGAATGGTTTTTAGTCTGTTATAATAGACTTTCATTTTAAGGTAACCCCATAGAAAAAATCTATAGGCGAGAGTTCTGGACTGCTCGTAGGCCGATTTAGAAGTCCCTATCTTTCTATCTATAAATCATATTTATTATTAAGATATTCGATAACTTCGATATAATTATGTGGAGGGGCTCCATGCTGGTGTCAGATAATAACTCTTCTAGGACTTCTTCGATCTCGTTTCTTAATAGATCTAAATATATTTGGTCATTTGCCGAATTTTCTATTACTAGAGGCCCAAAAACTCTATTATTTATTATGCCGCACCAAATGTGAATAGAATTTCCACCCTGAATTCCCACAATTTGTTTTTTATGTTTTACACGTTTCATATCCTTAGAGCTACCTTCTATATTTAAAAAAATGTTTATATATAGAAAGAGATAAAGGTATTTTGACGGGATTGGCCGTTTTATAAAAAGGCCAACCATTTTTAAAATAGAGATATTTTACCCCTAGGGGTAATTTTTCAGGTGAAAAAAAAGATAAAGTAAATCTGACGTGACCGTTTTTTAAAAAAGCTTTTTTCGAAATCACTAGAATTGTGAAATGGAAGTATACCATTTTCATAGTACAGCTAAATGCAGCTCTTCAATACGAATCTAACGAATATAACACATTATGTCAAATAGTCATTAACTATTGGAAATAAAGAGTTTTAATTGAAAAATAAATAAATAAATACCAGGTGCCTACCTAACACAAATCGAAATACCTATTCTGAAATTTAGCCACCAATCGAATATCCTCCGATGACCTCATGACATAGTTAATATCATTTTAAAAACCTTAAATATAAAGATTGCCAAGTCTGAATTATTAAAACATATGAACGTCAGTTTCAATTTTCAATGAAAGTGTAAATCAAAAACAGGCAGCCTTTATGTCAATTTGAAAATTGTTATAATACTACCAAGTAAAGTTTGGTTGTTCGTTTCTTCTTAAAATTTCATTTTTAAATCTTATGTAAAAAAAAGTTTTGTTGATAAGAAGTGAACAAGTAGATATGTTGATAATTTATGGGCAATGTGGTAAAAATGCTGCAGAAGCCGAACGTGTATATCTCCAAGACTATCTTAATCGGTGTATACATCTTTCGCGCCAATATATTGTTTATTTAATAAAAAAAAACGCGCGAGGAGCCTGTCATCCAACAAGTTAAAAACTTTATCATCAGCGAAGAAATGGAAATTAGTTTTTAGCATTTGTAAACCTGGAACCCACGACATCTACTAGACAAATCGGCCATGAACTTGGTATTAGCCATTATTCAGGTTACCACATTTTAATGAAATATGGTTAGTGGTTATGTCGGCGAATTTCAAAGAAGACTGGACTACTGTAGCTTGTTTTTACAGAATATTTTAGAAGGCGTACCTTTGAAGGAAGAACAAAACGTTTATTTTCAATAGAACGGTTCTCCACCCAGCAATGCGCAAATAGTGATCAATCAATTACAGCAAAGGTTTGGACAACGTTTTATCGCGAATAATGGGCCAGTTCGATGGCCTCTTCGAACCTGACATCACTCGACTTTTTTTTGCAAGGTACAATCGAACATTTTGTTTATAACACACCCCTGGAAACATTAGAAATATTTTTAAATATTACAAGACCGTATTCAAGATGAATTTGCTAGTTAACTGCTGAAGAATGTTCTATTACTAGAGGCCCCAACGCCTCTCTCTGTTATCTGTTATGCCGCACCAAATGTGAATAGAATTTCCACCCTGAATTCTCCCAATTTGTTTTTATATTTTTCGCGTTTCATATCCTTAAAGCTACCTTGTATATATAAAAAAATGTTTATGTATAGAAAGAGTTAAAGATATTTTGACGGGATTCGCAGTTTTCTAAAAAGGCCAACCGTTTTTAAAATAGAGATATTTTACCCCTAGGGGTAATTTTTCAGGTGAAAAAAAATATATAAAGTAAATTTGACGTGTTTCGCCGTTTTTTAAAAAAAACTTTTTTCGAAATTACTAGAATAGCTTCGAAATGTTGTAGACGAAAACGTTTTTCGCGTGAAAAAATGGCATGAGGCCAACGCAGAATAGTTAGAGAACGTGATTGGTAGATAGATTTTAGAAAAATATGTTTTGATTTTTGTTTCGTGTTAAGTACTCGTTATTTATTTATTTATTTTTTAATAAAAGTGTTTATTTCCAGTCCGATTTGAATTATTGTGTTTGTAGTATTCTTTAGATTCATATTGAAGAGGTGCATTTAGCTGTAGTAGGAAAATTATATACTTCACTTTGAAAATTTCGAGTAATTTCACAAAAAGTGATTCTGTCAACTTTGAGCCACCCTGTAACACAAATTAACGATGAAAAAAATCGATTCTATTTTTTATAGCTTATTTAAGCATGTCAGAGTAATTTAATGTACTTCACGGCACACTAGTTTGCAAAGTAAAAATTGCTGTCAAAATTTCAAAATGACGGATTGAGTTGATTTTTTAAAACGATATTATGTAGAAAAACGTCTAACTTCCAAATATGAAAAAATATACAGGGTGTTCCATTGAAATAAAGGAAATTGGAGTCACACAAATATGCTAAGTACATCAAAAATTGTCATTCTAGTAACCAAGGACATGTACCAAACTTTGTGTCGATCGGCAAAAAAATAACAAAATGGCAACCGGAAAGCAATCTCGATTACACCCGGTATGGCGAAATAAAACATTTAATATACAAAAAAAAAGTACGTGACTCGCTGTTTTTCGAAATATGGTGTGATTTTTTTAAATGTATGTCTATAATTGAAAAAAAAACAAGTATCTAACCCAATGACTTCTTTTATTGACAATTACGACAACGGATTATGTAACATATTTAAAAAAATGCGGAAAACTGAGCTATGAACTGTAACCTAAGCTAAGAGGTATTCCGAAAAATTGACGCCAAGATCAATCTGCTAATAATGAATGGTTTACGATCATGAAGAAAAAAACTAAAATATCCACAATTTGTACCAAAACTAAAAAAAATCATATTATATGCAAAATATATTAATACAAATTCCTCTACGATAGTCAGTCTTAAAAGTAACCAAAAAAGAAAGAGGTAGAAAAGCGAATGAATGAGTTTTTCGGGAATATGGTTTAAACAAAAGTTATTTAAACCAAATAGGAACGGTTAGTTTTAAATTAAAGTCGCAATTTTTTATTGTAGTTTTAACATTTTTTATTTTTTATTGGAGTTTTTATTCTTTTTATTGGAATTTTAAACCTTTCTAATAGAATTTTACGAAAGTAAATTTTTACTAAAAAAATCATGTGAATTTCCGAAGCCGGGTGAATTTTGTAGATATTTTTATGAAAATAAGCTAATGCAAATTTCTCAAGGAAAATTAAACCGGAAGTTACAAGACATTTTTAAAGATTTATAACACTCAGAGCCTCTTTTTAAGTATTTTCCCGAAGCAAGGACCTATATCTATAATTTTTAATTTATTTCAGGTTGTTTAGATACTCTAGCTCTTTTTATAACAATTTTCCTGGCGTACAAATCAAAATTTTCAACATACTCCGTATTTCCCGATTTTCAATCTCTTATTTTTTTAATTCAGATAATTACCGTTATTACAAACCTACTTATCTCAAAGGAGCATTTATAAATTTCAAACAGGCTATTGGGTGTTGTATTGTACACGAATAAACACAGGGCAAAATTTCATTAATGTATAAGGATAAGTTCTCCAAGGAGGCTCGAACAATTTTTTTTCAATTGATATCGAAATAACATCCATATCCAAATTAGACTTGCAAATTGAATACACTCATTCATTTTAGAAATCATATTTTATAATGCTCTATATATAGATCCTATTTTGGCAAAATTATAGTAACTTGACCGTCTATGATTCGAGTGAAAATTTCGCGTTTCGCGCGTTTTTATAAAACCAACGATAGCACTTTGATATACTGGAAAAATAGTAGTGAGCTATTTTCAACATATTTAAAAAACATATTTAATTTCTCAATATTTCCCAGTTTTGATTTTTAAAATTCATTTTCACGAAGTAGTGTAAATTTTGGTAAGGAATATTTTCCAGAAACAAAAACATTCTTTGGTTATGCTTTTACAGATATAAAAAACAGACATTATACCAAAAATTGTTAATAATGTCATATCTGTACAGATTGTCTAAAGTAAGACTTCCTCTTATCAGGAAAATCATAAAAGATAGGGGAAACATTTAAAGACAAATATTTATTTTTGTCTTGAATTTATTTTGTTTTTATTTATACAGGGTATTTCATTTTTCCTGGGTTGGTATGAATTTTTTTGTATAGATTATTTAGATTATTTACTACTTATTACTTAGATATAAAAACCAGTTCAAGGATATATAATAGTAAGGTTTCTTTAAATTTATTTTCATATTAACAGAGAGTAGATTTAAAATTTCTGATATATATTATATATTATACATTGTGCTAGAGACAAAAAAAGAGAGAAGTTCATTATTTTTACAGTCTAATACTCAAGTTTTAAAACTTAAAACAGGTACAACGGTGCCATGTTTCGTGTATCGTAATGTTTTTATTTTTTTTAACGCAACCCCCTGTATATTATATTAAATTTAAATAGAGCATTAAACAGCAATTTCAACGGTCTATAATAATATGGGTCTACGACTCACCGTTTCAGATTTATTGACGACCATATTCAGTAACTTATTTTCTCATAAGAAATTTTCAAATTCTGTTATTTTAAAAAACACTAATAGTTATTATGATCTATTCACCCTATGGTCTTCTTGACCATTGTCAAGAACTTTTGTTACCTAGAATCAGTAAGTGATAAAGACTTTGAATTTTTTATATTTTTATATGGTTTGTA
Organism: Kuschelorhynchus macadamiae; assembly: GCA_030620095.1. Taxonomy (NCBI): domain Eukaryota; kingdom Metazoa; phylum Arthropoda; class Insecta; order Coleoptera; family Curculionidae; genus Kuschelorhynchus; species Kuschelorhynchus macadamiae. The sequence continues at coordinate 2,160,849 of JAUTXW010001141.1, read as the reverse complement.
ACTACCTGCATGTCAAAAAACTTTAAACTTGTCTTTTCTGGTAATACAATTATTACATACAATAATAAATGTTTCGATCTAACATTAACTTTAAAGCAAACCATATTAAAAATATTTTTATATTAAATTTGTTTTATATGTTGCTTAAATCTTTAATTATTATTTATAATACAATATAAAAAAATCTAAATTTAAACATTTGTATATAAATTGTTTTTTATGTTTTGCTGATGGACAAATGAATAAAATTATTTTTCAAATGGATGATGCCTCAAGTTTTAAGGGTGAAAGAATAAATCAGTTTATAAACAATAATTTCGTAGAATTCATTGGTCCTAATAAAAATGATCCCGTGCTCATTAATAGCCCTGATCTTGTCACATTGAATTATGTTTTATGAAAATAAAAGATAAATTGCATACACCTACATGCTAATATCCTAAAAGAGTTAAGTAATAAAATGACTGAGGAAATTTAGTTACTGAACCAGAGTGGTTCTGTTAGCAAAAGAGATAAAAAAACGCGCAAAACTTGTTTTAGTTTATTTAATATTTTGCACTTGTTCATTGTTTTGTTACTTAATTTAAACTTTTTAATTTATTTAGGTTTTTAAAATGTTTTCATATGGTGCCACTGTTAATCCAAAATATCTGAATTAAAACGTATGATCACAAAGACTAAGTTTTTTGACATGCAGGTACTTACAAACCGTAGAAAAATTCAAAGTTTTCATCAATTACGGCCATGGTTTAAGACAACCAGAAGGGTAAATAAAATATTGTCTGTAATAACTAGTACCTAGTGCATAAATATCTTTTTTTTTTTGAAACCTTTTTTATCTGCTACAGATAACCGCCAAAAGGTCTGAAACTGTCAATCGTAGACAGGTATTTTTATATATCGTTGAAATTATTTTTATTACTCTAAAAATTACGATACGCGAAACATGGCATTTTTAGTGGTATAACTTTTTTCCCTAACTTGAAGGGCTTTTGAGTTATCAGCGATTTTTTTTATTTTACCATTACCAAGTATAAAAAGTACGAAAAACTTAACCTAATGCTAACCTTTAATTGTTTTTTCTAAACTAAATTATAATTCTTATTAATTATTGTAGAAAATTGCGAAGTCATAAAACACCACTTCGACCTTTAATACATTTTCAGAGAATTCGAATATTTATAAAAGTATAGTTATTATTAACGAACACACTATTTGATATTCTTACCTTCTATAAAACAAATTAAGAAATATATTCCTAAAAATACTACACAGTTTGCCCACATATCTATAACTAAAGTAGTATTATTTTCTCCCTAACGGTGTAGGTATTTACAGTATACTTGTTTTCGATATAAAAATTAAATCTAAGTTGATATCCTTGCCTCACGACACTGTAAAGGTTAGAATAACTATGATATGGTCCATAATATTTTGTTCTTTATTTCTGCTATATTAAAGGATAAGGATATATGCTTTTTTTATCACTAATTCTTTTCGTAGCTTGCTTTACGATTTTTATAGTTACCTATATACAAGGAGTATATTAAAAGTAGAAAATATCGATTTCTTAGTTTTACTAAACAGTCTGATTCAATTTATTAACGTGTATTGTGTATTGCTGTGTAAAGAATATAAGATTTTACACCGGAGTATCGCTGTAGGTGTTAAGAGTTCAGAACACATCCACTGATATTATTTATTTTAATCTGCAAAGATGGTTTATTTTTAAAAATTATAGAATAGCACTTTTGTTGAATTTCAGTTAAATTAGAATATTTAATCAAAATTGCTTAGGGTACAGTGATTTGTTCTCCTGCAGTAACAATCTTAAACGTCCCTCCCCAAAGGGTCGTCATTTTCCGGGGCCAAAAGTATAAAACCGACTTCGTAAAAAAGCACTTAAAGCAAAAAATAATATTTTATTCCATCTTGAAAATTTGACTTTATTAAGTCATCAAATTCCTTTAAATAAATAAATCTAAGGAAAGAGCCAAGCCATGACCTGACGAGACCGGGAAGGTCCCAAGAAGCAAAATGATATCCCGTCAAAATGACAACACCTTGTTTCCGGTTTTCAGTGGCGATCTACTTTGATTTTTACATTGAAATTTAGAACGTAATTTGAAATTTTATGCTTGTGAGAGAGAATTATAATTAAAGTATGGACTAAATTAAACAAGCCAATACATTATTTCAGGTACCGATTTAACAAAAAATTGACATAACATTAAAGTCAATTTCTTTAATAGCTCTAGAGATTAAATTTTACTTTTTACATAAATACTCTTATATTTATTCAGGGGTTTAAGTTCAACGTTTGTTGTTATTGATGCTTTAAAATTAACACTGGGTTTGAAAGAGCCACTTATCAAAGGTATAAAGAAATATGGTAATTTTGCGCCTAGGCAAAATAAATTAACAGCGAGAACCCATTCTGGATGATGAACTGTCACGACACGTGCCCAGTAATTACATTAATTTGATCTAAAGCTTGCTAGTAAGAAATTCCTACAACTAAGAATTTATTGGCGAGAGCCAAATAGGAGAGCCTATTTAAAAAAACTTCTGATTTGTAAAATAGTGCCGTCTGTGAGATGCAGGTTATATTATAGGTACCAGAAGTTCCTACGCCTTCATTTTTATTTAGTACTTCCTAGTTTACATAAACTCTTATTAACCAAAGTACAATATTCAGTTATGACGGTTATTTCAAAGTGCAATTACACTCGCATAAGATGTCAGTGTGCATATTTTTTGTATAAAAGGCAATTTATTCTTTTTACTGTAGTAGTAGACATAGTTTTCTAGAAAATTAGTGGTAAATATGTAAAAAATGTCTCAATTTGAAATGCTCTACTTATTTATTGACCATTAAATTATCAAAAAACTAAACTACACCTCCTACAAAAAACTTTAAATGACTTTGTATCTCATCGCTCGGTAACTAGGTTATATATATATATATATATATATATATATATATATATATATATATATATAAACATATAAATATATATATATTTATATATATATATATATATATATATATATATATATATATATATATATATATATATATATATATATATATATATATATATATAAGATTTGCAAGTATCGGTTTTAGTCTAGGTCTTGGTTTAGATACCGAGACAAGACCGAGACCGAGACTATGGTCTTGCGAACCCCCAGGAGAAACAAGTTTATTGATTAGAGAAATTGCTTGGAATAATTGAAAGGAAACGATTATCGATCCTATTTAAAGGAAATGCAAAAAATATTAATCCAAAAAATTTTTAAGCTTTGGAAATTCTTGTGGAGGCTGTGGTAAATGTTATCTTTAAATGCATTTCTTAAATGATCTTTCAAGGTTCGTCACCCCTGCAGTATTTCACAATATACTGCAGACAATTTAGACATTACTGATATTCGTAAATATCCAAATATTTGTAATAGAGATCTCTGAATGCTACGCACAGTTATGGACGTCATTAAAAAGTAATTCTATTTTCCCAAGAACCTTGATTTCTTAATCGGTTTTAACCTTCGCATTCTGATCCTAAATAAAATTCCAATTTAACTTTTTTATTTAAACCCAAATAGATCCCGGTTGGACTTGTTTTCCTACAATGATCAAATATATATTTACTTACACACTATATAGCCAAAAACCATCTTTATTTTTGCAAACTTTGTATAGTTTCATATTCATGAATAATAATAGATCTTATTATAGGAATCTGACGCAATTAACTTTACAATTATACTCTCGGGATGATAAAAAATTCATGATTTAATTCATAGATATGAGTAAATACAAATTCTCAACATGTGAATTTGTGGTTAACTTGAAAATTGATATTCATATAATACCTTGGCCTTCAAAAACCCCTCCATTATAGTTTTTCATTCAAACGGTGTCTTATTTTGTTATACCAGATAGGTTCAATAAAAACTTCAAAGATATGGCAAATATTATTATTACCATTGTCATAAATAAACTTTTTAAGTTTAATTTTATTAATAGTTATTCATAATGTTAATAGTACTTAATTAAGAAATTATAGTGACGGATATGTGATTTAAGAAGGAAACTATTTTTGGGTTTTACGCCACAAAATATAGAAAATTAAAATTATACCAATTTACCTTAAAATTGTAATCTGTAATCTTTAGTTCTGGGTTCACTAAAGACCAAGATTAAAATTTTAGGGTAAATTGGTATAGTTCTTTCTAATTTTCTATATTTTGTGTTTGTGGCTTAAAACCCAAAAATAGTTTTCTTCTTAAATTAGTAGTAATTATTAAACTTTAAAGATTAATATTATTATTAATACTAGTAAAAGAAGTAAGTCACCCATATTATCTCTAAGAGACCTGGTTAAATAATTGTGATAAAGTAAAACAAAGTCTCAGTCAAAATAATTTAATTTAGTGGAAGAGCTACGATTAAACGTGTTTCGCCAAGCAAACAGGCATCATGAGGTCTAAAATTCATAAGAAGTTAATAATAAACTATTTAATAAATTAAGAAATAAAAAGCCTTCCTTTAAACAACTCAAACATGGAAAGATATACAACTACATAATTAGATAAACATTAAAATTAGGTTTGCCAAACAAAAATCTGTTATTTGTAAAAAATCTTTGTCTATGGCTAGGATCGAACTCGAACCTACCTTTCCAATTAATTGATTTAATCTGTTAAAAATCAAGTTTGATTCAAAATTGAAAACGTCATTAACGCACAAGAGAACTGCGCTTTTTTTTAGCTTTGGTTATCTCCATCTTTTCGAGTTGGTCTAATTGTCGTCCCTTCGGACATTCATAATGTTCGTGTCTTTTTTTGTTTATTTTTACATATTTTAGTTGTTTTAAGGTAGGCTTTTTATTTCTTTATTTACTAAACAGGTTATTATTAGCTTATTATGCATTTTAGATCTGATGATGCCTGTTTGTTTGATGAAACACGTATAATCTAATCGTAGCTTTTCCACTATATTAACCTATTTTGACTGAGACCGAGACTTTGTTTTTCTTTCTCACAATTAAGAGGTTAGTAGATTTTAGTACTATTTATTATTTCTTCTATCTTTCTAATTAAAATGAAAATCAGCTAATTAGATTTTTTATAAAACAATTCTCTAGATTCACCTAGGTAAATACGATTTGAACAAGGCAGAGGACCAAACATTTTAAGTAGGTCTTTAGAATAGTTGTAAGATTATTGTTGTGATAAAACATACCATACATGTATTACTTTTGTATTTATTGATATAAACAAAACACAAACATTTATAGCAACAAAACCTTGAAAACGCCAAAAATATACAATTGCATTAAATCAAACGAAATAAACTGTTTCGAATGTGCAATAATAATTAAAAACGAAAAAGCTTATTAAAATTAATTGTAGAATTAGTAAAATTATCATTAAATTATAAAATTGAGCGTTCTGTTCTTATTTGCGAACCTATAAATGATCTAATCTGTGTTTAGATCTACCTTTCTATAATATACAATAATGCTAAACCATTGACACAGTCTTGTTGCATCTTAGGCCTCAAATAAGACGAGCCTAAGACTAGAAAAGTTTCCTTCTGCATATGCAGCGGACGGTGAAAATGAGCATAAAATCTTTAAAATTCTATGAACTTTTGAAAAATATCGCAATATTGTAGGCCTGTAAATCCATTGTCAGTTTCTTGCATAATTAATCTCAGTAAAAGTCCCTGATTTGTTTTAACAATTCATTAGGCCGCCATTTTGTTTTGCCATAATGGCTTCTCGCCAAAATTTTGTGATGTTGAGGACTTGGACACCCTATCAATGCACCATTGCTGATAACACATACATACATATAAAGTACTAATTATTGTACCTTTTAATTTGTTTATATATTGTATCTTTTTTTCTCTAGGTGTATATTGTAAAGATATTTTAAACTTTAAAGAAGATATGGATTTGGAGGCTATTTGCTGTAAAAACCTAGTGGAATTTTATTATTTTTAATCGTCTTCAAAAAAGAAAGATGTCATCAATTCGTCCCTATTTATTTTTTATGGATGTTCACCGATTACTCCAGGATTATTCGACCAATTTTCACGAATTATTTAGAGTATTTTATAAAAATATAAAACCGACTTCATAACAAACATTAAAAAGTAAAAAATAATATTTTTGTCCAAATGACATTGAATTGACAATGAAAAGACAGCCGCGACACTAAATTTTGCACTTTTCTTTTTAGTGAAATAAATATCTACCTATATACTCCATCCTGAAAATTTGACTTTATAAAGTCAGCGTCAAACTAATATAGACAGTAAATTGACATTCTACTCGTGTTATTAACTTCAAGACACTGAATCAATACATCAATATCTTTTCGTTATTAAGTAATTATAAATTTGACTTTGAATAAATAGACAACTGGAAAGAGCCCCATGCATTATTTTAAATTAGCAGCCTTTTGACGGAGCTGCGTCATTTTTGGGACCTTATTTTTCTGTTTACGTTTTGGTTTGTTAACGTGTGTTGTCAAATCGTTGTCTTTGCAAATTTAAGTTTAAGTTTTACCAGTTTATAAATAATACGCACAACGAATTGATAATTAAAAAGTTGTGTTGTGTGTTATAAAACGTAACAAACACATTTTTGGTGGTTTGCATTGCCTGGAAGGAAGAAAGGAATTTCGTCTCAACGGTAAGTGCATTTGTTTTTTCGTAAGACACTTTTAAATCTGGTTTAAAGGCAAAAATATTGTTATTATAATGAAAATCATAATTCTTACAACTCAAACAGTTAGGTTAGAAACCAAATGGTATATAAAAAACACAGTAGCATAACACTTAACGTAATATTTTGTCATTAGGTCAAAACATTTAAATTACATTAAGTATTTTAAAACGGAAGAAACAAAGTTGGAGGTATGAGTTTCTAGGAACAATTTTATGGGACCAAATAAGTTTTAATATCTAAAATTATATTCTCTTTTTTCTTTTGAAGGGGAAATAGTTTGCTTATATTTCTCAACAAATGTTATTTGTTTAACAGGCTGTAAAGGCAAACAAAAAATATTAAATCCTTTTTTGGAGATTTTAATTAATTTTTTAGACTTTTTTTAGGAAAAATGGAATATACCTATACCTATACGTACATACTTTTTTTTTAATTTCTATAAATACTTAAAATTTTTAGTTTTTTGCAAAAATATAGTGTTTTTCTTGTATTTATTAATTTATTTACTTATTGCAGGTAAAAAAACTAACTTAATCTAACTTTACATCGTCTAAGGTATTCCAAAGATACTAACAATGAAAATTTGGATTCTGTAAGCGTAAACTAACTTCACCAGACCTGACCCAACACTATATATATAGTATTTATTATTTAAATATTTACTGTGTACCTATTAATTCCACAAAAATAAACATATTTTAGTCAAAGTTATTTGGCAATTTAGACCATGATAGTTATACCTGCAATAAATAAATAAATTAATAAGTACAAGAAACATACTACATTTTTACAGAAAACTAAATATCTTAAGTATTTATAGAAATTAAAAAAAAATGTATGTACCTATTGGTATTGAAATATTCTATTTTTCCTACAAAAAGTCTAAAAATAATTTAAAATCTCTGCCCGTTAAATAAATAACATTTGTTGAGAAATATAATCAAACTGTTTCCCTTTCAGCACAGTGTCAGACCCAAAAATAGGAGAATATGATGCTAGATATTAAAAATTATTTTGTCCTATAAAATTGTTCCTGGAAACCCATAATTCCAACTTTTTTTCTTTCGTTTTAAAACATACTTAAGGTAATTTGAATGTTTTGACCTAACAAAATATTACATGAAGTGTTACGCTACTGTTTTTTTATATACCACTTGGTTCCTAACCTAACTTTAAATATCATCATTTTAGTTATAACAATTATGTTCGCCTTTAAATCGGATTTAAGTGTCTAGTTAATTTTTTACTAACGAAAATACAAATTCACTTACCCTTGGAATGAAATCCCTTTCTTCCTTGTTCCTTTAATACGGGTTTAAATTAAAAATTTAAATTAGTCAAACAATCGCGAAATAATCGATGAGTCGGTTAATGTCATGATCCGATATATATATATATATATATATATATATATATATATATATATATATATAAATATATAAATATATATATATATATATATATATATATATATATATATATATATATATATATATATATATATATATATATATATATATATATATATATATATATATATATATATATATATATATATATATATATATATATATATATATATATATATATATATATATATATATATATATATATATATATATATATATATATATATATATATATATATATATATATATATATATATATATATATATATCGGATCATGACATTAACCGACTCATCGATTATTTCGCGATTGTTTGACTAATTTAAATTTTTAATTTAAACCCGTATTAAAGGAACAAGGAAGAAAGGGATTTCATTCCAAGGGTAAGTGAATTTGTATTTTCGTTAGTAAAAAATTAACTAGACACTTAAATCCGATTTAAAGGCGAACATAATTGTTATAACTAAAATGATGATATTTAAAGTTAGGTTAGGAACCAAGTGGTATATAAAAAAGCAGTAGCGTAACACTTCATGTAATATTTTGTTAGGTCAAAACATTCAAATTACCTTAAGTATGTTTTAAAACGAAAGAAAAAAAGTTGGAATTATGGGTTTCCAGGAACAATGTTATAGGACAAAATAATTTTTAATATCTAGCATCATATTCTCCTAGTTTTGGGTCTGACACTGTGCTGAAAGGGAAACAGTTTGATTATATTTCTCAACAAATGTTATTTATTTAACGGGCAGAGATTTTAAATTATTTTTAGACTTTTTGTAGGAAAAATAGAATATTTCAATACCAATAGGTACATACATTTTTTTTTAATTTCTATAAATACTTAAGATATTTAGTTTTCTGTAAAAATGTAGTATGTTTCTTGTACTTATTAATTTATTTATTTATTGCAGGTGTAACTATCATGGTCTAAATTGCCAAATAACTTTGACTAAAATATGTTTATTTTTGTGGAATTAATAGGTACACAGTAAATATTTAAATAATAAATACTATATATATAGTGTTGGGTCAGGTCTGGTGAAGTTAGTTTACGCTTACAGAATCCAAATTTTCATTGTTAGTATCTTTGGAATACCTTAGACGATGTAAAGTTAGATTAAGTTAGTTTTTTTACCTGCAATAAGTAAATAAATTAATAAATACAAGAAAAACACTATATTTTTGCAAAAAACTAAAAATTTTAAGTATTTATAGAAATTAAAAAAAAAGTATGTACGTATAGGTATAGGTATATTCCATTTTTCCTAAAAAAAGTCTAAAAAATTAATTAAAATCTCCAAAAAAGGATTTAATATTTTTTGTTTGCCTTTACAGCCTGTTAAACAAATAACATTTGTTGAGAAATATAAGCAAACTATTTCCCCTTCAAAAGAAAAAAGAGAATATAATTTTAGATATTAAAACTTATTTGGTCCCATAAAATTGTTCCTAGAAACTCATACCTCCAACTTTGTTTCTTCCGTTTTAAAACATACTTAATGTAATTTAAATGTTTTGACCTAATGACAAAATATTACGTTAAGTGTTATGCTACTGTGTTTTTTATATACCATTTGGTTTCTAACCTAACTGTTTGAGTTGTAAGAATTATGATTTTCATTATAATAACAATATTTTTGCCTTTAAACCAGATTTAAAAGTGTCTTACGAAAAAACAAATGCACTTACCGTTGAGACGAAATTCCTTTCTTCCTTCCAGGCAATGCAAACCACCAAAAATGTGTTTGTTACGTTTTATAACACACAACACAACTTTTTAATTATCAATTCGTTGTGCGTATTATTTATAAACTGGTAAAACTTAAACTTAAATTTGCAAAGACAACGATTTGACAACACACGTTAACAAACCAAAACGTAAACAGAAAAATAAGGTCCCAAAATGACGCAGCTCCGTCAAAAGGCTGCTAATTTAAAATAATGCATGGGGCTCTTTCCAGTTGTCTATTTATTCAAAGTCAAATTTATAATTACTTAATAACGAAAAGATATTGATGTATTGATTCAGTGTCTTGAAGTTAATAACACGAGTAGAATGTCAATTTACTGTCTATATTAGTTTGACGCTGACTTTATAAAGTCAAATTTTCAGGATGGAGTATATAGGTAGATATTTATTTCACTAAAAAGAAAAGTGCAAAATTTAGTGTCGCGGCTGTCTTTTCATTGTCAATTCAATGTCATTTGGACAAAAATATTATTTTTTACTTTTTAATGTTTGTTATGAAGTTGGTTTTATATTTTTATAAAATACTCTAAATAATTCGTGAAAATTGGTCGAATAATCCTGGAGTAATCGGTGAACATCCATAAAAAATAAATAGGGACGAATTGATGACATCTTTCTTTTTTGAAGACGATTAAAAATAATAAAATTCCACTAGGTTTTTACAGCAAATAGCCTCCAAATCCATATCTTCTTTAAAGTTTAAAATATCTTTACAATATACACCTAGAGAAAAAAAGATACAATATATAAACAAATTAAAAGGTACAATAATTAGTACTTTATATGTATGTATGTGTTATCAGCAATGGTGCATTGATAGGGTGTCCAAGTCCTCAACATCACAAAATTTTGGTGAGAAGCCATTATGGCAAAACAAAATGGCGGCCTAATGAATTGTTAAAACAAATCAGGGACTTTTACTGAGATTAATTATGCAAGAAACTGACAATGGATTTACAGGCCTACAATATTGCGATATTTTTCAAAAGTTCATAGAATTTTAAAGATTTTATGCTCATTTTCACCGTCCGCTGCATATGCAGAAGGAAACTTTTCTAGTCTTAGGCTCGTCTTATTTGAGGCCTAAGATGCAACAAGACTGTGTCAATGGTTTAGCATTATTGTATATTATAGAAAGGTAGATCTAAACACAGATTAGATCATTTATAGGTTCGCAAATAAGAACAGAACGCTCAATTTTATAATTTAATGATAATTTTTCTAATTCTACAATTAATTTTAATAAGCTTTTTCGTTTTTAATTATTATTGCACATTCGAAACAGTTTATTTCGTTTGATTTAATGCAATTGTATATTTTTGGCGTTTTCAAGGTTTTGTTGCTATAAATGTTTGTGTTTTGTTTATATCAATAAATACAAAAGTAATACATGTATGGTATGTTTTATCACAACAATAATCTTACAACTATTCTAAAGACCTACTTAAAATGTTTGGTCCTCTGCCTTGTTCAAATCGTATTTACCTAGGTGAATCTAGAGAATTGCTTTATAAAAAATCTAATTAGCTGATTTTCATTTTAATTAGAAAGATAGAAGAAATAATAAATAGTACTAAAATCTACTAACCTCTTAATTGTGAGAAAGGAAAACAAAGTCTCGGTCTCAGTCAAAATAGGTTAATATAGTGGAAAAGTTACGATTAGATTATACGTGTTTCATCAAACAAACAGGCATCATCAGATCTAAAATGCATAATAAGCTAATAATAACCTGTTTAGTAAATAAAGAAATAAAAAGCCTACCTTAAAACAACTAAAATATGTAAAAATAAACAAAAAAAGACACGAACATTATGAATGTCCGAAGGGACGACAATTAGACCAACTCGAAAAGATGGAGATAACCAAAGCTAAAAAAAAGCGCAGTTCTCTTGTGCGTTAATGACGTTTTCAATTTTGAATCAAACTTGATTTTTAACAGATTAAATCAATTAATTGGAAAGGTAGGTTCGAGTTCGATCCTAGCCATAGACAAAGATTTTTTACAAATAACAGATTTTTGTTTGGCAAACCTAATTTTAATGTTTATCTAATTATGTAGTTGTATATCTTTCCATGTTTGAGTTGTTTAAAGGAAGGCTTTTTATTTCTTAATTTATTAAATAGTTTATTATTAACTTCTTATGAATTTTAGACCTCATGATGCCTGTTTGCTTGGCGAAACACGTTTAATCGTAGCTCTTCCACTAAATTAAATTATTTTGACTGAGACTTTGTTTTACTTTATCACAATTATTTAACCAGGTCTCTTAGAGATAATATGGGTGACTTACTTCTTTTACTAGTATTAATAATAATATTAATCTTTAAAGTTTAATAATTACTACTAATTTAAGAAGAAAACTATTTTTGGGTTTTAAGCCACAAACACAAAATATAGAAAATTAGAAAGAACTATACCAATTTACCCTAAAATTTTAATCTTGGTCTTTAGTGAACCCAGAACTAAAGATTACAGATTACAATTTTAAGGTAAATTGGTATAATTTTAATTTTCTATATTTTGTGGCGTAAAACCCAAAAATAGTTTCCTTCTTAAATCACATATCCGTCACTATAATTTCTTAATTAAGTACTATTAACATTATGAATAACTATTAATAAAATTAAACTTTTTAGTTTATTTATGACAATGGTAATAATAATATTTGCCATATCTTTGAAGTTTTTATTGAACCTATCTGGTATAACAAAATAAGACACCGTTTGAATGAAAAACTATAATGGAGGGGTTTTTGAAGGCCAAGGTATTATATGAATATCAATTTTCAAGTTAACCACAAATTCACATGTTGAGAATTTGTATTTACTCATATCTATGAATTAAATCATGAATTTTTTACCATCCCGAGAGTATAATTGTAAAGTTAATTGCGTCAGATTCCTATAATAAGATCTATTATTATTCATGAATATGAAACTATACAAAGTTTGCAAAAATAAAGATGGTTTTTGGCTATATAGTGTGTAAGTAAATATATATTTGATCATTGTAGGAAAACAAGTCCAACCGGGATCTATTTGGGTTTAAATAAAAAAGTTAAATTGGAATTTTATTTAGGATCAGAATGCGAAGGTTAAATCCGATTAAAAAATCAAGGTTCTTGGGAAAATAGAATTACTTTTTAATGACGTCCATAACTGTGCGTAGCATTCAGAGATCTCTATTACAAATATTTGGATATTTACGAATATCAGTAATGTCTAAATTAGTTAGTAAGTTAGTCTGCAGTATATTGTGAAATACTGCAGGGGTGACGAACCTTGAAAGATCATTTAAGAAATGCATTTAAAGATAACATTTACCACAGCCTCCACAAGAATTTCCAAAGCTTAAAAATTTTTTGGATTAATATTTTTTGCATTTCCTTTAAATAGGATCGATAATCGTTTCCTTTCAATTATTCCAAGCAATTTCTCTAATCAATAAACTTGTTTCTCCTGGGGGTTCGCAAGACCATAGTCTCGGTCTCGGTCTTGTCTCGGTATCTAAACCAAGACCTAGACTAAGACCGATACTTGCAAATTAGAATCGAGAACGAAACTAATATATCGACATAGAGAAAGACCGAGACCAAGGTTACAAGACTCTCGGTCTCAGTGTCGAAAAATATTCTCTATTCGTTGAATTTTCAAACGTAATTTTTCTGGAAAACTCTAATTTTTATTTTATTTCCAGTTTATGTCCACCTGGACCAATCAACAACAAAAAATTAGAAAATCTGGAAATTCCGGTTATACCGCTTGTTTATTTTGAATGTGAAACCCTTCGAGTTATTCCATTTTGAGTTTCTACAAGAAATTTTGTTCTCTTATGTAAGTACATATAATTGACTTGTTTTGAGCGACTTCCAAGCATTAAACAGCAGATCGACATTTTTTAGTTTTAAAAGGTTATAAAGTTTTGTGTCGAGCTTTAACAGTTTTCACTTTCCTGCATGGTTTAACTTTACATAATCGTATCATTTGACATCGGTTTCCAATTACTAAATATTGGTATCAAACGATAACAATAGCAACGAAAGGAAAAGGGAAAAAGTGCAACCGGTTTCACGCAATTTAAACTGTTTGAAAGCTACATCCTTTTAAAGATGGAAATGCTGCTTTTAAGGGAGAACTGCAGGCAAAAAGTGAAAAACCAGCCGACAAGGTCTAGTCCAGTTGAAAATAAGATGGAAAGGTACCTACGCATTAAAAAAAATTTCTTGCACGTCCAATCTCAAAAAAATGTGTTATGTATAGGTAATTTAAATTATATTTCGGTTAAAAATGGGTTCAAAAGGGTTCACGCGCTGCAGAAATACAAAGACATGAGTACGATTTACCATTTCAAATTTTGCAGTTACGTAGACAAAGGATCAATGTAAGGCGGTAAAGAGCCCTTTTGTGGAAAAAAAAATTATATGCGAAGGCATGTGCGTCAAAAAGTGGTCAAAAAATGGTCGAAAATGGACAAATCTACTTTTATTTTATAACTCTAGATTTGATTTTTTCATAAAAATTCGCATTTAGCGCCCAACTATACATATTTCCCTATTAAAATCACATTGAAGCTAAAACATATCTCTTATAGTTTTAACGTAATATTGCAGCGGCGGAAAGCTTCCATTCCATATTACTGCGTGCAGTTCCCCCTTAAGTTATTTGTTTATTTCTCGAAAATACTCATAATAAGTATAGGACATGCTACATAAAATAGTTTTGACATTTTCCTAAAATTTAAAAGGAAATAAAATATCGCGTATCATTAAAACAAGTGTTAGACGAATGGCCAAGTTCGACAATAGTACCTCTCAATGGGGTATACTGATTCCTGTAATATTGTCTAAAATATTTTTTGTTGAATTAGCATTTTGTGTTGATTTCTTAAATAGTTTACACCCAATAATATTATTGCTCAATATTGTCAATTTATAAGAGTTATATAAATTTAAGATTTCAGGTAAGTACATATCTACTGATTTATTAAAGGATATCATGCTTAATAAGCACAAGAACAGTTATTTACTATTCTTGTGTAATAAAATTCTGTTGTTAAGTGAGGCTGAATTGTGAAAAAAACAATTCAAAATCTCGAGATCGAGACAAGACCGAGACCCAGACAAGACCTATATAACGTATAGACCCAATCTCGGTCTTGACGTCGGGACCGAGACCAAGGTTTTTTTTTGAGACTAAGACCGAGACTAAGCTAGTCTCAGTCTCGGTCTTGCGAACCCCTTAGTTTCTCTATAGAACTTGGATTATAAATATATCAATTACATTTTTTTAAATCAAAACCAAAATAATTTTTAAACTAAATCTATCCAGTTCGCTTTTTGCATTTATACAGTACGGACTGATTCGGTTGACCCGGTTCCGTATAGTGTAAAGTTTGTGAAAGTCTTTACTGGAAAAATTATCAGAGAGGTGAATAGTGCTGTGTAGTGCTACATACGATAATGAAGCCCAGATCGTCTTCAATAGTGACGAAAATTTCGTCAGAAATAAAGTCGGAGAAAATCCTCCGACTCAAAGAGGAGAATTTTTGCTTCAGCGAAAACTCAAAAACTCTCAAAGAAGAAAATCGTAGCCTTACAGATAGGCTCGACAGACTTGAACAACTTCTTATTACACAACAAGAAGGGAAGACGACTCGGCAACCACGAGCGAATAGAGTTAAATCCCCCCCCTTAGTGAAAACAGTGAGAGTGAAAAAACTAGTGAAAACAGTGAAAAAACAGTGAGTCTATGGAGACATCCGAGACTAAAAGTGTAGTCCCCAAAGAGATACCTACCCCGAAAATCCATACGGTGGTAATTGAAGATGACGGGACCTGGACAGAGAGCCGTAGAAAGATCAAAGGAGCGAACATTGGCTTTAATAATGCAAAGGCTTCCGGCTCAAGGCTCCAAATTTTCCCCAAAACGGCCAGCGATCATAGGGCCCTGACCCACCACCTTAAAGAAGCGAACCGCCCTTATCACACTTACTAACGCCCAGAAGAAAAGAGGACTCACGCAGTAATCCGCGGAATACATATGAACACCCCTGTGGCAAAGATCGCCCAGGAGCTCCAGGAATTGTGTATTCCTGACACAAGTGTCATTAGAATGACCTCGAGGACTACCAGGATACCCATGCCGCTGTTCCTCGTGAAAACCGCGAGTGTGGTCAAAGTTGAAAACAAAAAAAAGGACGGCACTGTAAAACAGTGCTTCAAGTGCCAGCGATTCGGGCATTCACAATCGTTGTGCAGTTTTCCGGATAAATGCGTAAAATGTGCAGGATCGCACAGGTCCGACGCATACCGACTCCCGGAAAAGGAGGAAGATGTCAGTAAAAACGCCATATATGCTAACTGTAGCCAAAAAGGACACCCGGCCAGCTATAAGGGCTGCCCGAAGTATCCTGCCCCTAAAAAGGCACCTGTCGCCCCATGGGCCAACTTCAAAAACACGGTCAAGCCTGCAGACACAAGGACTAGGGAAAAGAAGAGGAGCTCCACTCCTCTTGATCTCCAGGCTGCAATCCTGCAAGCACTGGGATGATGGAAACCATTATTACCACAATAACAAAAGCTGTGGATGAACAGCTCCGTAGACTCAAATAAGCAATGCCAGCACACCAAGAAGAATCTTTAAAACTAATTTCCTGGAACACCTGTGGCCTAAGGGCCAGGAAAACAGACGTCCTAGAACTCATGGAATATCACATCTACAGATACGACCCTCTTGGTCACCGAGCCCTGAGAGGAGTCGCTATCCTGGTCAGAAAAGGCGTTCCACATTCCTTTCTGGGGGTTGAGGATGTGGAATTAGACGCCATCTCCATAGAGGTCAACACACGTAGGGGACCGATTAAAATCACCTCTGCGTGTCGCGCTCCATCACAGGAACTGCTGGATGAGGACATCGAGCATTTAGCAAGAGGACGAAGAGCCAAGATCATCACTGGTGACTTCAATTGCAAATCTGAAGAATGGTATTGCTCCCATACCAATACAAATGGTCGCAAGTTGTCCAGAAACAGGAGACCAACTGTGTTGGAGATTGCACTCCTGAAAAACATCAGGGAAGAGCTGGACATAAACACTCTGAATGGAGGGTACAGCCGACCACAACCCGGTACTCCTGCAACTAGGAGTAAACCTCAACAGAGTTAACCACAACATCAAGAAGACGACCGACTGGAAGGTCTGTCAAAGACATCTGAAAGCTGCAATCGAAATCCCTGAGATCCGCGCTCCTCGGGGACTAGATGAGGCCGTAAGATGTCTAGAGACAACCACCCTGAATGCCTTCCATGAAAACACAGTTGCGGAAGACATAAGCAGGCATCGACAAACCGAGGAGCTTCCTGAAAATCTCAGAGATGAGATCAGGACCAACAGACGCCTCCGCAGGATATACGCCAGATCCCACGAGGAAGAGGACAGGACTGTTCTAAACCGACACTCCCAAATTTTGAGAGACCGATTAAAACAGCACCGAAACAACAAGTGGCGGGAAAAACTGAGATCCTTAGACACGTATCACCAAACAGCCTGGCAGGTGCAACGTACTCTTCGAATGGACAAACGTCCTATCCTTCCTCTCCAAGGTGTAAACGGCCCAGTCTTCACCGATGAGGACAACAAACCTTTGCGAACGCCATAGTCCAACAAGGTCAGCTAAATTAACATCCAGAGGAGGACGAAGAGCACATCGAAGTGATCCACGACTCAGTTAGAGACTTGGATGCTTGGATTTTACCACAACAAAATCCACATCCTGTTTCACCCGGGGAAGTTCGAGACATTATCAGGAAACTGAAGGTTAAGAGAGCCACTGGAGCCGAAGGCATCACCAACAAGATGATGAAATACGTCCCCAAGGAAGGATACAGTGCGATGGCCAACATCATCAACTCATAAGAACATGCCATTTCCCAGCACATGGAAAAAGGCAGACGTTATCGTCATCGAAAAACCAGGAAAAGACAGGACACAACCACAAAACTACAGGCCTATGAGTCTACTCCCTGCTCTAAGCAAAGTAGCTGAAAGAGCTATTGCCAGAAGACTGAAAGATGAGTCCCAAGAGCTAGATCCCATTCCAGATTCGTTTTCAGGGCAGGGCAGGGCACTCACTCATCTGAACAACAGGTACTCAGAGCCACAGAGTATATCAGCAAAGGGTTTAACAACAGAGAGGCCACAGGAGCAATTTTCCTGGACTTCGAAAGAGCCTTCGACGGAATGTAGCACTAAAGCCTTGTCCACAAAATCTTGGAACATAAAGCATATCAGGAGCTATCTGAATGACAGATCATTCACAGTCAAGGTGAATGACTCTCATTCAGCTCAAAAATTAGCTGGAGTACCACAAGGGTCTGGGCTGGGACCCATTCTATACTCCATCTTCTCTCACGATGTTCCAATCGGAGAAGAGGGCATAATGGCACTTTACGCTGATGATACAACCATCCTACACCAAAGCAGAAGCACCCGGATCATAAGTAGACGACTGCAAGAGGACATTGATAACCTTCATGACTGGAAGGTTAAGATCAACCTCCAGAAGTCCCAAGCAATCTTACTCCAGCGTAGAAGACTGGCTCCAAGAGCCAGACTCCGAGTTGGAGACGTCGAAATCCCTTGGTCAAACGAGGCCAAGTACCTAGGGATGACCATGGATAGAAGCTTGACATGGAACAACCATATCAACGCAGTGAGGACAAAAACCAGACAAGCAATGGGTAAACTTTATCCATTGCTCTGTCGGAAAAGCGAAATGGGATTAAGGACCAAACTGTTACTGATCCAAACAGTAGCTAGGAGCCAACTCACCTATGGCTCCACATCATTCGGATATGATTCTAAATCCCACCTTATGAAGCCAAAGAGGACAGAAAACGAACTTATTAGGATGGCAGCCGTTGCCCCATGGTTTATTAGGAATGAGGACCTGCAGCGTGATCTTCAATGGACACCTATTAAAGACTTCATGCAGCAAAAGGCTACCCGAGCCGTCAGAGCAGCCGAAAATCACCCCAATGAAAACCTACGTGACCTGGTAGCCTATGATCTACTAGGTCCGATTCGCAACAACTGGACAAGGTACAGGAGACCTAGACTGCACTAATATACTCTAGGATGGAAGTGGGCAAATCGAAATTTCTGAGTCTTCGTGCTCCTCAGAAACTAGATCTTGCTCACAGAAACCCTAAGAGTATCAACAAGTGGCCAACAAACTCCAAGAAGAGGACTCCCAGGTACCTCAGCTGGCTCCGGCGTGAGTTGCAGCTGAACCTGAGGTAAAAGAAGAGGATCCCAGGTACCTCAACTGGCTGCGGCTTGAGCTGCAGTGGAACCTGAGGTAAAAGAACACCCCACCTCAGCCTCAACACTGCCGGATCACGGAACAGCAGTGTCGCTGAGGGCACAGAAGAGGACCCAGATTCGAAGACCACCATGGGTACTGACGGAGGAACACTGGCAACGGCAGACTGGACCCCTGGACAGTAGGACGTAGGCAGCGGCAAACCGGACAGACGAAAGGAGGATAGCGGAGAAATATCTCAAACCTGGTAAGACGACAATTTTCCTTATTAATAATCTTTTTTATTTCAGATGTCTACAAGTATCGAGAGGTGGTAAAAACATCCTGCCAAGCGAGGACCTCCCCCCACGACATAGTGAGGACCATGTCCTTCATAGGAGCTTCTACCGAAAGGACGGCATCAACCCCATCGAAGTATCCTTGGCTAGTCCAATGATGGTCCATCTGATGGGGGCCCGCTGGGGTTTAGTGGGTATTGTTGACTCTGACAGGTGAAGACCTGATAGAGCAACGAGTCCCACACTGTTTCCCTTCTACCAGAAGGGACTACGTGGGCAAAAGCATTCCCCATCGTCAAAAAAAAATAATGGAATCCTAAAATCCGCGCGGGAGCGCATTGCTCAACCCTCTTTGGGACTGGGGCGAGATGTTGTATAAAGGCATTTATTATTAAAAATATAATTTTCTAGGGAGCTAGGTGAAATAAATCGCCTGGACCGATTTTCATGAATGGCGATTTAAAAAAATGTACAAATTTTTCGTTTTTAAAGAAAACTATTTCTTTCAAGGGGGGCTTTGCCGACGCAACGTACGTGAGAAGGACATTTAGACAAGACATACTTTTTAATTTAGACATGGTTCCAGAAATTTGCAAATATCTCCTCAAATGTTTTTCGAATCGGTAAAAACGAATATAAATCAAAAACTAGACTACATTTCATGGATCGAGTCCAAATTTTTGTAAGATTCTTGCAAAGTTAAAAAACATTTTTTTTTAGTTTTAAACATGTTTTTAATTCCAAGGTGAGGATAAATGTTTAAAATAAATAAAATGTTTAGAACACTTGATGTAGTATAGTTGTAGGGAATATGAAAATTCGATATATAGAGGACTGTATTGGGTAACTTTAAAACAATAAGACAATGGTAACTAGCAAAATTAAATAATTGATGGAAGGAAACACAATCGCTTACCTATCACAGTAGAACCGACTAGTTTTTGTAGTTGGGTTACTCAATTCACCCTAAAAGACCATCACACTACACACACATGTGGTTTGTACAGTACTGTCCTCAAATGAATCCTGACCTGCGTGAGCCAGGGAGTTTCTTGCGTATTCTTGACGAATCACAGGGTTGCGATTGTATATTTGAATAGGAAAGGAAATAATTGAAAATTAATTATTAATTGATTTGTTCTGAAATTAATGAACAAAAAAAAAGAAGAAAAGTAAAATAAAACAAAGTTACACAAACATTCACCCCACCAAAACGAATGTTTTTAAACTTAGAAATAAATAAAAAATTAAACCTAATTTTAAAAGTAAATATTTGAAAGAAAAAAAAATACAAACTTAAAAATTAGTTGCCTGGTAACCGACATATCTTGAGACCAGGCCTTTGTAAAGTTCTGCGAGCCGTCTTCAGGGTTACAACGCGAGCTACATTGTCCTGCCCAGGGTGCAATTTAATTACCCTACCTAACTCCCAGTGGAGAGGAGTGGTTTGTTCATTTTTAATGAGAACATGAGCGCCTTCCTTAACTGGAGGTGACGGCACTGTCCATTTGGACCTTTCCTGAAGAGAATTAATGTATTCGGTGGACCACCATCCAGAAATCACTCTGGATTCGCTGAATTAATTGCCAACGATTTAATCCGTTCAGGTTTAAATGACTAAGATCAGGAACTGAAATAGAGCTGTTTAAAGGCTCAAGAACTAAGAAATGACCAGGGATCAAAGGTTGAAGGTCGTTTGGATCTTCGCTCATAGCACATAGTGGCCTTGAATTTAGTACTGCTTCTATTTGCGCTAAAATGGTATAAAACTCTTCGAAAGAAAAGCTTTGATTTCCTGAAATACGGTAAAAATGACTTTTAAAAGATTTGACACCCGCTTCGGCAAGTCCATTAAAGCTTGGAGCACCAGGGGGGTTAAAATTCCAAGTGATAGAAAGGTCTTGGGCAGTCTTTTGCGCCAAATCAAGAAGCATATTATAGGTTCCTTTAAAGTTTGTGCCTTGATCACTTGTTATAGTTATGCAATTACCTCGTCTGGCAACGAAGCGCCTGAAAGCAGCCAAAAAAGATTCGGCGCTGAGATCGGAAGTGGCCTCTAAATGTATTGCCTTAGTAGTTGTACAAACAAATACACAGACGTAACCCTTATAAGTTTTTGCACCTTTATGTTTGGCCATTAAAAGAGAAAAAAACCAGCAAAATCTACACAGACAGAAGAAAATGCTTTGATTTGAGAAACCCTGAGAGCAGGCAAATCGGACATAAGGGGATTGTATGACTTGGGCTTACATCGGAAACATTTAATGCACTTTAAGAGGCATTTATAGATGGCACTCCGAGGCGAGAGAATCCAAAATTGTTGAAGTAATAAATATTGCATCGTTTTAAGCCCAGGATGCAGATATGTGTTATGAGTAAATTCAATTATTAACTCAGTAAGCCTATGGGACTTAGGCAGTAAAATTGGATGTTTGACATCATATGAAAATTGAGATTTTCTGAGTCTACCACCAACTCTTAGTAAATCGTCAGCGTCGATAAAAGGAGCAAGTTTTCTAAAAGGTTTAGGCAGCAAGGAATTTTGCTTTATTTTTAAAATAATGTCTGAAAACGTCTCTTGTTGGACGTGCTTTACGAGTGAAGAGTCAATTTCATGAGAACTTAAACCACTTTGAAGGTTTGTCTTTAATTTTATATTTGAAATAAAGCGGAGAATATAAGCAACTATCCTTAGAGTTTTCAGCCAACTAGAAAATTTCTCTAACAAAAAAGAAATAAAGTTTGGAGGAGATATAAAGTTGGATAAGACCACAGTGTTTTCTTCCTTAGATATATCAAGATCGGTTGGCGAATAAAAATTAGGTTGTGCTGACCAGAAATCCTTTGCTTGTGAAAGAAACTCGGGACCAGATCACCATATTTCTGTGTCTAAAAAATGTGCAGGGGTAAGACCTCGACTAGCACAATCAGCAGGACTCAACGCTGTCGGGACGAAATGCCAAGAAGAAACGGGTACCAGCTCTTGAATATGGTTAACCCTATTGGCTACAAAGGTTTTCCACTTGTGCGGAGAAAAAGACAACCAGGTAAGTGTGATCATAGAATCTGACCACAAGTATAGATCGTCAAAAATAATAAAATCAGCATAATTTTCCTTAACGAAAATTGCTAGATCCACCAACAAAATGGCTACCATGAGTTCTAGCCTAGCAATGGACTGCGTTTTTAATGGCGCTACTCGACATTTTGAGCAAATAAGAAAGGTTTTTACTGTTCCAGATATTTCCTCCACACGAAAATAGCAAACAGCAGCATATCCGTTCTGTGACGCATCGCCAAAGCCGTGTAATTCAATTCGAGATACTGAATTAGATCCGACGTACCGAGGAATTTTTATAATACCATGATGAGGCATTTCGGCTTTAAAGGTGTCTCAAATATCTGAAATAACCTTAGACGGGGGTTCATCCCATGAAACTTTGGATTCCCACAAACGCAAAAGAAGTTTGGCAAGTAGAAGGCAAAGAGCAATAAAACCAAGGGGGTCGAAGATTCGACTAATCTCCGATAACATATTTCCTTTTGTACAAGGACGGTCGATAGGGGTGTAAGTATATAAAAAGGCATCTGAATTCGTATTCCATTTGAGACCAAGTACCTTAATAAATGATGGTCCCTCTTTATCAAACGAACACGAACTTTGAACATCAGAAGATGGAATAGAGGCCAAGAGAGCAGGGTGATTACTTGCCCATTTTGCTCATTTCAAAACCTCTCCTTTTCATAACCTCAATGACATCAGATTGAAGTGCTAAAGCTGACTCCAAGCAATCACTTCCTAATAATCCATCATCAATATAGAATTGACTGCGAATAGCCTGAGCTGCCTTAGGGAAAGAAGTTTCTTCCTGTGCCGCAAGTTCTTTTAAAGTCCTTAAGGCCAAGTATAGTGAAGAATTAATTCCATAAACCACAGTACGTAAGAAATATTCCTGAAGATAATCGCTCGGTTTGAAAAGCCATAAAATTCTTTGGTAGTTCCAAAATTCAGGATGAACAGAAATTTGTACATTTGTTTTATATCACAAACAAAGACGATCGGCGATCAGGCGAAAAATCGAAATTTTAAAAGAAGTGTAGAAATATCCTGTTGCAATTTAGGACCTACAAAAAGAGTTTCATTAAGACTAACGCGTTAACGTCTCGTAAGCTTGCGTCGAACACAACTCTAATTTTAGAGCCAAATGCCTCCTGTTTGAATACAGCATGGTGAGCGATATAGTAACCCGATAAAGATTTATAATCGTCTTGGGGAACCAAAGACATATGACCTTTATCTAAGTAATCTTGCATAAAGTTTACATATTTTGTATGCAAGTCGGGGTTTTTGAAAAAACGATTTTCAAGCATGCGGAAACGGCGATAAGCTTGAGAGTAAGTGTCGATAAATTTGGGGCTTGATTGACGAAATGGTAATGGTACCGAAAATCGTCCGGAAGTATCCCTAAAAGTCAGTGTTTTATAAATCTCCTCACATTGTTTTTCTTCAAGGGAGAAAAACGATTGTTTAGGAAGGTGCTCAATTTCCCAAAATTTACGTAATAAAATATCAAGATTATCCTCCACTGAGTTGTGGCAACTCAAAAGAGAGTTTGAAGCTTCGCAAGAAACATTGGTTTTTCCTTGCAACACATAACCAAAGATGGTCTCTAAAGCCACAGGCTGATCAGTACTTCCAACAATACGACCATATCTTAATACAAGAGGTACGAGCTCAGCACCAATAAGCATGTCGATAGAACCCGGAGTGTGAAAATTATTATCAGCAAGCTTCAAGTATTTAATGTGTTCAATTTTATCAGGATTAATACGAATCTTAGTCTGGTTAGAACAAACCTTTGGTATGATAATAGCTTCAAACGAAAGCAAGGGATTTGGTTGACCATGAGGTTTTATTATACATCTTGAGTATGTTTCTACTGTATTTTGTGACCTGAGTAAGGCATTTGATTGTGTCCCCCATGATGTCTTGCTGCGGAAGCTGGGGGCATATAATTTGTGCAGTAGTAGTATCAACCTGCTCGCCTCATATCTGACTAACCGGACTCAACATGTGAGACTTGCTGATGGTGATTCGGATGTCCTACCAGTAACAGTTGGAGTGCCTCAGGGATCGGTGCTCGGTCCTCTACTTTTTCTTATTTACATCAATGATCTGCCCTTTGCTCACCCTGAGGTGCATTGGACACTCTTTGCCGATGATACGACAATAGCTTTCAAACACCAAGATAAACAACTGTCTCAAATGAGGACCCTTGAGGCACAAGGAGCAGCTGAGACATGGTTTTCTTCTAATATGCTATTCCTGAACGTAGCAAAAACCAACAATATGACATTTTCCATGAGACAACTTTCTGACGAGGAAATTGAGTGTGATGTGAGGTTTCTGGGTGTTAACTTGGACCCTAGGCTGCGATGGCACAACCACATAAATTCCATCTGTAATAAATTAAATTCAAACATTTTTGTCCTGAGAAATCTTGCTCACTGTGTAACCAGGGATGTGTTGCTGCAGGCATACTATGCCCTCGTGCAGTCGCACATGTCTTATGGAATCATCGTTTGGGGTCATGCTTCGGATGTCTCGAGAGTCTTTGGTCTCCAGAGGAAAGCTATCAGGGTGGTTAGTGGTTTGTCATATAGGGATGATTGCAGGGACACATTTGTGATGTTAAACATATTAACCCTACCTTCCCTGTACATGTTGGAAACATTATTGTATGTTAAAAAAAACCTAACAGGATATAGAAGACATGTTGATGTCCATGAATATGATACAAGAGGTAAAGGTGACCTAGTCACAGGTTACCGTCGTCTGAAAAGGTGTCAAAATGGCTCAAACTATTTGGGTATAAAACTTTTCAATAAACTTCCAACTTCCTTGAGGGAGACACCACTTGAAGTTTTTAAGAGCTCCATAAAGAAGTTGTTGCTCCAGGGGGCATTCTACTCAGTGGACGAATTTTTAGATTCTGCGTGTATTTTATAGTGTGATTTTATAAGATGTCAATGTTTGTGTTGTATTTTATTTTAGTTTTAACTTAATTTTAGCAATATATGTATGTATCTTTCATGTTGATTTTATATGGATCTGTATGTATTTTCTACTGTTTGACGTGTGTAAACTTTTTTTTGTACTGACACGAATAAAGAAATTTGAATTTGACACTGTGTAGAACCACTTTTTGTGCAAGTAGACATTCCATTTAAACCTTCAACAGGGACAGAAAAACTCTTACGTTTAAGACCAAGCCGCCGTACGCAAGATTCGGAAATAAAATTTGCCATGGACCCAGTATCCAGAAGTACACGAATTTTCTGAAAATTACCTCGAATATCCTTAATATCTACTTCACGCGTAGACAAAAGAATAGATTGTTGAGATGCAGAAACGTGGTTCGCAATACAATGAGTATTGGTAATTGGTTCGGCAGGATTAATAATGGGTTCAGAACTAGAAATGTCGGGCATAGGAGTTCCTTGAAAAGTATCCCTTTAAGAGGGCTGTCCTTGGACCGAAGGGATTGTAGAAGACGTTTTACCAAAGTGCAAAGTGGTATGATGTGGCGATTTGCACACCCTGCATTTGTGAGAAGACCCGCAATTTTTAAGAGAATGCGGAGATACTAAACAGTTGACGCATAATTTGTGCTGTTTGACAAATGAAAATCTGTCGTGCGGCGGTTTAGCCAAGAATGCAGAAGCAATGCGTGAGAAGCCGAGCATAAAAACATGTTTTGTAACTCCTATTATCAACATCGGGATCGAGCATTAAATTGAGAAACGATTTTTTATTACCTTTTGGGATGTCCGCACTTTGCAAAGAGTAATGAACCGACTCCAAGGCTAGACATTGCCTTTCCAAAAATGAAATTAATTGCCTAAAAGTCGGCAGGTTTTGATTAAAACCATGTTCGAGCTCAAAGTCAGTTCTAGTTTTTGAATCCAGTTTATTTATCAACAGGGACTGGGAAATTTAAGGCTCTAAAGGCCGCTATGTTCTCAAAAAAAAAATTTAAAATTTGTCTAATTTCCTTTGAGGAAGCTTTTTGAACAGACGGAGCATGAAAAAGCTCATTATAATATTGTGTAGCTAGAATACGTTTATTGTGATAACGTTTTATCAGCATATGATAGGATACAGAATAGTTAACTTCTGTAAGGGGGATGCCTTTAACTAAACTTAAGGGTTCCTTGTCTAATGACGTCAGCAAGTATTGAAATTTTTCAATGTTCGATAAGTCAAGATTATCATGAACAAGACTGTTATATAAGTCAAAAAAAACTAGGCCAATTTTTGTAATTGCCATCAAAAGTGGGCAAATTAAGCTTGGGAAGGTTTACTGCCATTTTTGTGTGAGCAGCGAAAGTGGAACTAGCTGAGGTATTAGCAGATAGAGATGCTGGACTACTTAAGAGAAAATTATGTTTCAAAGATTTTATGCCATAATAAGCTTTATCTGCAGCTTGCTTCATTTCATCATATTTTGGAAAATCACTGTCGTCAATTAAAGATATGACAGTATTATGAGCTGATTGAAATTCATTAAAAGTACTATCAACAGAATCTGCTCTCACTAAAAAATTAGATTTTAAAGAGTCATCAGAAACGGCTTTCAGCCCAATTTCGTGTGCCTCTTCCAACCGCTTGAGAGCGATGGCGTTTTAAATTCCATTTTGTTAATTTATCTGACATTTTTAAAGATGTTCAGTAGAACAAGAACAAAACTAAAATCAGAAATGCGTTAAAAATATCAAAATATATTTTATTTATTATTTCAATAAATGATGTTATTTTAATATATGCCTGCTAATGGTCAATATATAAGACAACAATTATACCTACACAAAATTATATGCTATTTTATTTGTGATTTAATACAAACAAAATAAAAAAATCAGAGGTAAAGATGCCGCAAAACAAATATCAATAGTACAAAGTTAAGCGAATGGTACTTGCCACATTAATATTATATGATGGCAAAGTAGAATATAAATAAATTGTATTATTTATTAAAATAATTAAAGTTCGCAAAATATGCACATATGAGTATTTCGTTTATTTAAAGGAGAACGAGAATAAGTTATTTCTGAATTTAAATTTATGAAAATATTTATTTGCTAAATGTGGTACTGCGAGATTAAAAAAAATAACAATAGACTGGCGCCGGACGTCAGAGTGACGTCGCGACGGCGAATCGATGTGGATCGGAACGAATGTAGCTCGCCGGTCTGACCGAAGACGACAGGTTAGATATTCAAGCGTGCGCAAATAAAATAAAAGATCGGAATTAAGAAAATAGCTACCAACGAATCTTGTTTCAAAGCAGTTTAAGTTATTAAATATTTAATTTGATCTCCATCCGGTGAAGAAGGCCCAAAATGATGTAGGAAATATGAAAATTAGATATATAGAGGACTGTATTGGGTAACTTTAAAACAATAAAACAATGGTAATTAGCAAAATTAAACAATTGATGGAAAGAAAAACAATCGCTTACCTATAACAGTAGAACCGACTAGTTTCTGTAGTTGGGTTACTCAATTCACCCTGAAAGACCATCACACTACATTAATATTGCCACCTTTCCAGTTTTCTCGGGAAGCCGATCCGAAAATCTGTGCCGGCTGGCTAGCGCACGAGTTCCGGTATCACATGTGGTTTGTACCGTACTATCCTCAAATGCATCCTGACCTGCGTGAGCCAGTGATTTTCTTTCGTATTCTTGACGAATCACAGGGTTGCGATTGTGTATTTGAATACGAATGGAAATAATTTAGAAAAAATTGAAAATGAATTATTAATTGATTTGTTCTGAAATTAATGAACAAAAAAAAGAAGAAAAGTAAAATAAAACAAAGTTACACAAACAATAGTAGACAAACAGTACATTCAACTAGTTGACTGTACTGATCAAGACCTTAATTCAGAAACACGTATTTGTAGTTGGCCAGATTTCAATGTGCTTTAGCGGTCGTCCCAAAAATATTCTTTTTCTACTACATAATAGTTCTTGCCGCGTTAATATTTTTCTACTTTAGATTTAATTATTCTTGGGTTATGAGTTCCGCGCCACAGGTGGCTATATGCTGTTCCGTGGTAATAGAGTATAAAGTCCGCCGAAGATTTCAGAACTTCTATTGGTAACCACAAATGTCGGTTTTGCTTCAGTTGGTAACTGTACTGATGAAGACCTTAAGTCAGAAACACACACGCACACACACACACACACAAATATATATATATATATATATATATATATATATATATATATATAGATATATATATAAATACGTGATTAACCTCTCTAAACCACCAGCAAAATAATACCTATCCAGCGCTTATTACTAAAAAAACACTGTTGTTACATCCTCTAATAAAACACTCTTAAATCTAAAAATTTTAAACAAATGTGTTGTGGACCTAAACTACACACCGCACCATAAAACCCCAACTCTATGGCCCCCGAAAAATTAAAGAAGTAAAGATTACAATTTGTTGAAAATGAGTAGACACAAAACCGGCGTAAAACATTTTACAAAGAAGTCAGGTAATATAAAATGGGCTCATATCACATATAAGAAAACCAGGCTTTGTAAGAGCTGAAAAAGTATACGACTTACTTACATTCGAAAATAACAAAATTGAAAGATAGAAGTAATATTTTGAAAAGTTGCTAAATATCGACAATGATTGTGACGAAAATATTATGTATAAATATCCATCAGCCGCGCTATAAATAGATCTACTAAATGCGAAGAAATTAAAAAAGGCGGTTACGAACTCAAAAACCAAACTACGTAGTGGCGGCTCGTGGATTTAAGAACGGGTGAACTGCTGTTTTTCAGCTCTCAAAAAAAGGCATGACTTAGAACAAAACATGTTACTAAAATTTGGCTATACTTTGAATTTAAAAGCTCTATATCCATCTAGCTTCGAAAGACAAAATGTAAAACTTGCAATGAAAATTTTTAATTCTTTTGTAATTGAAGGCCTACAAAATTTTGAAAAAGATATCCCTAATGCGCAAGATGCAGACGATTTTTAAAAAAATAATACTCAAGTGGTGGAACATAATTAACGTAAAAATACTTTTAAAAGGAAAACGTTTGCGTGACTTTGTTAGAAATCTATTGTAAAAGGCAATGTTTTAAGGGATCCAAAACTTGAGTTTTTAGAACAAATGTTAACTTGATTAGATTTCAGGAAATCGGAAGAAAAATTAACCGTCAACCTCAAAAAGCTCTATACCATAGTATTTATGGTATGCTAGAAATAGTTAAATATTGTTTTGATGAATTAAACTTAAATTATGTTTTATTAGGAAAATTGCGAACTGATCCCTTAGAAAATCGCTTTGGAAAGTACAGACAGTTGGCGGGGGGACATTACCATATCTCAATTAGACAACTTTACGAGTGTGAAAAAAGACTTCGGATTCAATCAATACTGACACTAAAATCTCGTAAATTTGGAGACTTCTCTATAGAGAAATTCTATGAATCACCTGAATTTGACGAACAGGGCAGTGTTGAAGACTGTTCTAATGAAATTGACGAAATATTAAAAATTACCTGATATTGACAACTTAAAACCAGAAATGCCCATGATTACTTATCTAGGAGGCTATTGTAGCCACATTGCTTTAGAGAGACTAGAGACTAAAACTTCATTGATATACGATAAAGACCTTATTGTTATATAATATCCTCGAGATTCTGTAGTTGAAATAGTTGTGATTTCTTATATTTTAGTCCAGAAAATACTAAGTGATCATGAGAATAAATTCTTGAATATCTCTTCTCAAAAATCATTCCTGACTAAACTCATATTTACTTATAGCCTTAAAGAAGAATTTTTAGTTTATTCCGAAGGCTGCAATACGAAGCAAAAACAATTATTGAAATTGTACTTAGCAGTATTACCAATACTTTGATTAAAAATTACTGTAGCAAAAAAAATCGATTAGGTAAAGGTCATAAAAGGAAATTATATACATAATCAAAATAAATGGCCTTAATATATTAACTTCAACTAAATAGTGGTTAGGTAATCCAATGATGAAATGCAGAGACATTCTGCTATCTGAGGATGCACATTATCTAGACTCGTATTGAGGATGTTATGGATTATTATAAGAATATTTTTCTGCTTGTCGTTTCACTGGGCCAAAACGGCTTTTGGCAGGTACCTATTTATTTCGAAAAACTACAATAGAACATCGTAACTATATAAAAATAATTGTAACAATTATTAAAATATTAACGAATCCAGGAAAAAATCACAAACTATTGCAATAATCAACAATATTGCGTTGTTTTCATATGACCACGGGCGCTGAGGTCACAAATCAGCGCCTTAGCCTTATGTTGTAGGAGGTGTTGGTCTGATACGGAATTTGTTCCTGCTTATTGTGATTCCTCAACGGGTCGCTCTTATGAAAAGGTGTTCAGCGCGCTATACGTTCTTAAGTCATTATTATTTCTAGAGTATATAACGCACTAGTTTTGATGGAAAATAATGGTATAATTAAGATAGTTTTGATAGAAAATAATGGTATAATTAAATAAATAATGTGAATTTATATAAAACTACCTACATTTTTATAATAAAAATGTAGATTATAAAATGCTTAATATTTTAAAATTATTTTTATTTTACACCAGTGAGTACACCAAATTATAAAGCATGCGCGGATGAGAGATCTGGTGACTACTAATGTTGCCGGATAGATCAACTATTGACCAAATATTCACATTTCGACATTTACTTGAAAAACATTGGGAGCTTAACCGCAACGTACATTTGTCATTATATTTATTTAAATTTCCTACTTTATTACCTTACATAATAACAAAAATTGCATCAAAGAAAACATAAGTAAAGCGAACATAGAAAAATATTAAACATTACAACCATGTTTAAATAAAAATTGTTTTGCTAGCTTTGAATATAACAAAACCATTAAAGATTTGTTGAGTAACATGTGTTTTAGTACATTACTCTTAATCGAAATCACTGATAATTTAGGTAACCTTTCTTGAATAGTAGTCGATTTTAAACAGCTACTGATACAGGTAATGTAAGTAACAATCAGTGCTGAGTTCACAACTAAATTGCTTTTCAGTGTATTAAAACCAATTAAAACTATGTATTTTCGAACAATCATATTTTTGAATGGTTTATATAATACCTAACCAATATATGCTACACCCATTCAGGTTTCTTAATATTAATGACGTCAGATTATCGCTTTTAAAAGCTGCCTGATTTACACTACTTTTTCAATTCCAATTTAAATGAGATACTGAGAATTCGGGACATGGGAATATTGTAGGAGCTTACTTTATTAATATTTCCGCTGTATCTATAACCAACTACCAAATATATTACAGGCATTTTTTTCGTTACTCCAGTCTAAGGAAATACCGTCGTAGAATGATAAAAGGCAGTGGTGAACTAAGGGGGGCGTAAGTGTCCAGGGGGCCCAGTTTGGAATATTGTGCTATATAAAAGAAAAATAAAAAAAAATTTTTTTGGGTCGTCGCTTTTATATCGAAGGAGGAGGGGGTGTCAATTTGGAATATTGTGCTACATGAAAGTGAAGAATAAAGTGAGATAAATGAAAGACCGCCCCTCAAATACTCTTAGTCCGCCACTGATAGTAAACGAATATTTTTTATAAATTAATTCACTTACAATAATTTACCGGTTGTTGGATTTCCTTAATTGATTATTTGACTTATTTTGAATCTCATTTATAGGTCATGTTTCTGTTATCATAATTTTATTTTAACTATTGTTTAGTTACGAGTATTTTTTTCAAATTATATCTTAACAGATAAATTTGTAAATGTTTTATTGACATTTTATTTGAGTACTTATATTTCGTGGTTATTGGACAATTATTTTTTTTTTAAAAATGTGTGATTATTAATTTTAAATTAATATTTTTGTTGTCAACCAATATTTTTTTGATAATAAAAAGTACTAAGCATTTTATCTGTGAACAGACCACGTTTGAGTAATACTTTATAAAGACAATACTAGCGAGTACCCTCGACTTCGTTTGCGTATGGCGATGACGAAAGGGATATAAAGAGGTATTTAAATCGTCTTATGATCAAGTGATTTGAGCAGAATCGTGATTAATAAATAAAATAAGTGGCCTGATTTTTTTAAACACTCGGTATATATTTTAAAGAAATTCTAAAATATGTAAAATAAATAAATAAAATACACCAGTTTAAGCGTTTTTCCAAAAAACCAACCGTTTTTTAAATAAAAAATAATGTAATATTTAAGGGGCGGTTTCACCCCCCTTGAAATTTAAATTTTGAAAAATTCTTTCCTATCGAACCTTTACATCCTACAATTAACTTGTATGCCAAAATTCAGCTTTTTATGTCAAGCGGTTTGAGGAGAATCGCGATTAATCAATGACCCGATTTTTTACACCCTGTATAAATGTACAATACAGAAAATAGTGTTGAAAGGTCTCGGTCAGCAGACGATCATTTAAAAAAAAATCATATAAATCGGTGCAGGACAACTCTCTCATGAACTTGCTGAAAAATTTGGCTTAGGGTTTTAAATATTATAGATACTAAAGCTGCATTTTTAATAATGTAATTTGAAAAACAAGGAAGATTATTTTTATTCGTTTATTCATCAGCTAAGCAAAGATAATATACTAAATTTACATACATCTTTCTACACCCACCAAGACGTAGGCACCTCTTTATTGCCCGCAAGATTTTTGTTAGAACTCTGACTCCAACAATGGCCGTCAAGACGTTTTGTGTCGTTGTATTATGTCGTATGCTAATTAGTTCAATAGTTTACCTTCTACCAGATACGTTTTCTTAATTGCATTTAGCGGTAATCCAATGACCTTTTAACCTTAATCCTTTACTA
Organism: Kuschelorhynchus macadamiae; assembly: GCA_030620095.1. Taxonomy (NCBI): domain Eukaryota; kingdom Metazoa; phylum Arthropoda; class Insecta; order Coleoptera; family Curculionidae; genus Kuschelorhynchus; species Kuschelorhynchus macadamiae. The sequence goes on along the minus strand of JAUTXW010001141.1, from coordinate 2,127,404 downwards.
TATTTGGAACTAAAGGATACCATTGAAAATGAGAATAAATATTTATAAAATAAGGACATTCAAAGCGAAAGGCATATTTTTTCATATTCTTGCAGTTTTCTTGCAACTATAGCAATCGGACATATTGATAGTCTTCATATAATTTTTTAAAAACTTCGTTAATGAATAATGTGTATTTCTAATATCGAATTCTCTTTATGCAATTAATTAATAATATCAAAGCAATAACAATTAACGTACAGCTGGTTACTTTCACCAATTATAACACTTTACAGAAAACGTAGCTTAGCTCATGAATGACTGAGTTATTAAAAAATCATAATTAAAGAAAAGGATAGAAAACCAATTATTCATATAAGGTAGCGTTTCATAAACTTAGTATTTGCGACTTAACTTTCCATATTGTTCCTTCCGACCCTTTCTAACAATTTTTTGGGGCTCTAGTTTAATCAATTTTTCTTTGCTGCCTATTTCTTCTATTTTTCGCGCCTCCGCGAAGAGTTCCAATTTATCTGAAACTTACCAAAGATGCATCTGCGAGTATAAAATAAATGTCAGTTGCTTTCCGCCACCCGCGCGATTTTTTTTTGATGTATTGTAGAACTTTGGCGACAGACAACATGAAACTTTATAAGCCATATATCTCTGGTTGTGACGTTTTGTCTACCTTTTATGGTATTTTTTTCATAGTTTTTGTAGACCATAACCATACGACTATGATTTGGTTATAAACTCTCAATATTGTCTACCTTTTTATATAATTTTTTATATTTTTATAGACCATAACTCTGCGGCTATGATTTGATTATAAACTCTCGATATTATTCGATATTTATATTTTTGACAGTTATATAGAACGGTGTAAACCGTATTAAAAAAATTTAAGCAGTTCAAAAATTACAGGGAAGAAACAATTTTTTTTTGACAGATGTCTAAATATTTTTTTGCAATAGTTACTCCACTAAAAGGGACATTGAACTGTAAATACCGGATTTAAACATTTTAAGTAGTTTTAAAAGGGAAAAAACAATTTCTTTGACAGCTGTTAAAATATTTGTTTATGAATAAATTATGCCACTAAAAGTTACATGGAACTGTGAAAATTGTATTATTTTAAGTAGTTCAAAAGTTACAGGGAAAACTATTTTTGTTAACAGATGTTAAAATATTCTTTTCAAATAAATCACGTCACTAAAAGATACATGGAACTGGGAAAACCTCATTTAAAAATTTTGACTAAGTAGTTTAGAAATTACACCTGTCAAGAATGTTTTTCTCATATATAAGTATGCCACTAAAAGATACACGCAATTATGAAAACCGTAATTTAAAATGTTAAGCAGTTCAAGTTACAGTGACAAAACAAAAATTCGCATCAAATAGTAAAACCCACCAAAAAAATAAACAAATTTGATGTGTTTCGCCGTTTTTCGAAATTTTTCCTCCGTTATGTTATGTTATACGTATAATAAAAAAAATAAGTATCTACGCCAATGAATTTCACTATTTTTCAATTTTAGAACACTTGCCCCAGCTATTTTGGTTTTCAATTATGACATGACAATTATAGGTTTGGGTTCTCAAAATATAATTTTTTATGCTTTTACACCCCTTAAAATAATTAAAGATCTTCGCCCATGACACCCAAAATCTAATTATCTGAGACACTGTCCTGGTATATTTTTGGTGCAAATGTGTATGTGTTTACATACACATATACGTAGGTTTTTTCAAAAAAATTTTGTAACACTAAAATATCGATACAATTCAACTTATATTTTTCGAAAATTTTTACGGTTACAATTTTGTTTATACTACTACACGTGTATGACATAATATATGCTTTATTACTATTTATCTGCCCAGTATAAATAAAATTCTTATTAAGTACTATTAGACCCCGTAAGTGTATGTTTGAGCCTTAATGAACCCTGCAAAAAAAAAAACAGTGCAATTAGTGCAATTTTGGAAGTCGGTTTCATTTTTTTATTTATATTTTTTTAATAATATTTACTACTCTGGACATTCTTATTAGTGAAGATTTCTTTTTTATATTTGTTAATGAAAAATTACAAAGTAACAAGTTTGGACTCCTTCTTGGTAAAAGTGGGATATAATATTTTGATATCATTTTTGAAAAAAAAGTCAATATTTCTTCGCAACTAGTCACCTATTGTTTCAAAATATTAACAGATTGATTGTAATAATTTAGATCCGTTTAACAATTTTTGATTTCCCACATTCCCAAACTCCTCTTTAGGGTTGTCCGGGAATGCTTGCTTTTCCTACTAGGTACACAGTATACTATTTCTCAGTAGGTATGTAGTTTGGAAATAGTTTAGAGCTCTACATCAAACCTATGGATCTTAAATGATGAAGAGTGTGCTTAAATTGCATCTCCTGATTTTGTATAATGATAAAAATTTAAAAAAAATAATTAGAACATATTGAGGAAAAATCACATATAACTAAAAATTTAAATATAAATTTTGGAAAAGTTTATTGCTCCACACAAAAATAAATATCGTAAAAGTTTTATTCGGATTTTACAGCAACACAGGTGCAAAAAACCTACATTCAGTTGCGACGTTAGGGTTTTCTGTTAGGGGGGGAGGACAGACAGAACAGAAAAGTACGCCATTGGCCCTTTTTCCATTTTTTATAGCTTTTTCAGTTTAAGCAACTAAAATTCAACTTTTTGGGCTCTTGTGTATTGTTCGTATCTAGCTTCGTTTTCGATAAAAAAAATCACTTTAAACCACTCTAAATGTTTTACACCTAACTGGGGGAGTTTACTTTACTAGTATCAGCATACAGTGATAGTACTGTCACTGTCATATCAGTAAATTTTAAGTTCTCAATTAACAAGTGATTCGGAGGAGGCACAGAGAATTTACCAAGATAGATATCCCAACAGAGTAACTCCATGTGCTAAAACATTTAGAGCGATACATGCAAGATTAAGTGAAACTGGTAGTTTTAATAAAAATACAGGTGGTGGAAGACCAGAAACTGTAACAACGCCTGAACTAGAAGAAGCTATAGTTAATACGGTCGAAGAAGATCCTTCAAATAGTACCAGAAAGATTGCACTGCAGCTTCACGTCAGCATATAAACAGTTTGGAAAGTTTTAAAAAGCAATCTACTGTACCCATATCACATACAGTTCAAGCTTTACTGCCTCGGGATTTTCACCCAAGATTAATGTTTTGTACGTAGTTGCTTCATACAGTGGCATACAATAACAATTTTTTACCAAACATTTTATTTACGGACCAGGCAAATTTTTCACGAGATGCTATCATTAATTTTATCACAACAACCATTTTTAGGCCGACGAAAATTCCCACGTTATTAGAGAAAGTCATTTTCAGCAAAAATGTTCGCTGAACGTATGGGTAGGAATTATTAATGACTACCTAATTGGCCCTTTTTTACCTGCATGATTAATAGGTGAATCCTATACAGACTTTTTGCGAAAACATCTACCCAATTTGTTAGAAGATGTATCCCCACATGTAAGGGCGAATATGTGGTTTATACACGACGAGGCCCCAGCTCATTTTAGTGTCCTTGCTCGTCAGCATCTCAACATTACTTACCCTAATTGCTGGATCGGACGTGCAGGACCTCAAAATTGGCCAGCTCGTAGTCCTGATATGAATCCTCTCTGGTTTATAAATCTCTTGTACTAGATGTAAACGAATTGAGAAATCGATAATCGAGAATTGCAAGGTCATAAGGAATGCTCCAGGGATTTTTGAACGTGTCAGACAATGAATGACGAAGCGATTTCAATCGTGTATTTTATCAGATGGTATAGTCATTTTGTTCATCTACTTTAAGGTCAAAATTGTTTATATTTCTGTTATTTATATATAGTAATTATAACATAGTTTTTATTTTTTTTATTTGTCCATGGATAACTTTTAACATGGTTTAAAGTCATTTTTATTTTTTTCTCGAAAACGAGGCTAGATACGAACAAAACACAAGACACAAAAAAGTTGAATTTTTAGTTGCTTACACTGAAAATGATGGTTGCGGTGCCCCTTGAGATGCCACTGGACTTAATAACTTCAATCTCGTTAGGGCTGAATTAGCACCTTAGTACTGAAATGATGGCTTGAGGATATTTATGATGTTTATAAAAAACCGATTTTTAAAAAAAAACTTTAACACCATGTATCCCAGAAACCAGACAACTCCGGACACATGTTCATACGATCTTTTTTTTTAAATTATGTAAGGAATCACCTCCTGGAGTTATGTACCGTAGTTAGAAAACACTCTGTATATAAAAAAATCAACGTAATACAAAATATAGTCAAGTAATAAAAAGTATTATACCTAAACCAGTAAAATTCTTCTATTATTACGATTCTTAGCAAAAGTATCAACAATATTGTCGAAATCAATATTTTTAATTCTACCTTTTTCGATACTTAAAATAGATATATAGCCGAATGCGGTCTTATCGTGGGGGGTCCAAAGGTCACCAACATTATGAATCAAATCAGAAAACACAGTGAATACCAAAATGTTGTGTGATTCTTTTATCGAGCTATTAAATCTCGATGGGCTATTTACAAATATACAGGGAGAAAGAAAATAGTTTTTTTATTATATTACACAATTTTATTAAGATAGCCACTTAATATTATTTTATATATTAAACGCCGAGGGACTAAATAAGATAATTCGCTAAATATGTATTTGGTTAAAATTTTTTGGTTTGCAACAAACAAAGATACACAAAATGGCAAGCGCCTTAATAAAGTCGGAAGGCGGTTCGAATCAGTGGAACAATCAGGATATGTTCTGTTTATACAGTCACTTAATGAAAATGTACACGAAAAAATCCAAAGGCAAAAGACTTAAGTTACTTAATGCAATTTATGACTTATACACGTCAAAGACTAATATAATCCTTCAGAAACTTTTTAATATTATAGACTAAAAAATATCATCATAACTTAAAAAGTCCTCATCTTCTGAGTCGTCCTCAAATGGCGCAATGATCATTGGTGTTATTTCGACATCTAGTGCTAATTTCTTCGTATGTTCCACAGATTTCTTCCAGTACTCTGGCGTAATATAATCTCGCCAAACAATTTGCACTTCATCTGATGTAAGACCATTGTTCACGATTTTTCGTAATATGATTTTGCCCCAGCTCATATTAATTATATTGCGTTAAACTGGCAATGGTATGACGGCAGTCGTAAAACCTCATGTCCATTTTCCCGTAATATTTCATCTACAGCATATATTGTTGGTTTTTTAATAGATTTTGCTATTGAAAGAAGTTCTAGTTTCAGCATATTGGGTAACGGATTTTGTTTTTGTTTTATTAGCCAGTCATAAATATCACTTTTCTTCCAGGATGAAATAGGTTGTTTATTTAAGATTCTTGAATGATAAGATGCATTGTCCACAATGATTAAAGATGGAGCATCTAAATTTGGAATCAGTTGTTCTTTTAACCACTTTTCAAACAGTTCACAGTTCATATTATCATGGTGGTCCATACTTTTGAATGTTGAAGAAAACAGTAAACTTGCACCTGGGAGAAATCCTGTTGAAGAACCTGCATGCAAAATGATGAACCGTTTTCCCGTCCCACTTCCTCTTTTTCTCTTGACACTTTTTACAGACTCGTCCTGCGAAGATTTCGAACCACTTCTGTTAGAAAATATCCAAGTCTCGTCTAAAAATACCAATTTTCTAAAATTTGAATTAACATTTTCCGTGTATTTCTTTAAAAACTGAATACGCTGACTTGCTATATGTGGCAACTCGCATAAAAATCTTCGATTACAGTCCTTTTTATATTGAAAACCCAACTTTTTTATTAATTTTGACAACGAATTTAGTTCAATTTCCAATATGCTTCGATTTTTTTAAAGCTTCTTTTAAAACTTGAAGGGTTATGTTAGTTTTTGATGTGCATAAACCGTAAAATGGGGTCTTGTAAACAATTAAACCCACGGAATTTGATAATTTTTTAATATAAAATAGAAAGTTTGCCTTCATTTAACTGTTTTAAGAAAATAAAAGAAATGGATGAACCACTTTTTCTATTAAAAAAACCAAAAAGAAATTCGATTTTTTCACTGTATTCCAATGCGCTATATTCCTTAATATGATAATTTGAAGAAAGGCTATCTTGTATTGTTGCCAAACTTACATTATTGTATGGAGCTTAAATTTCTCATGTTTGCCTCCCGATAGTAATGCATTTGGACCCCTGTGCCAAATATTAGATTTTCGCCAGTGATGCACTTCGCTGTCGTTCGCCTTTTATATTAGGGCTTTAATGATGATGCCTACGGCGCCTAACCTGGTGCTAACCCGGTACCAATCTACCTAGTGCGGTCAACACTAATCAACAGGCGGGTGCTTCACTGACGGACGCCTAACATTCGACATCGGCCCTCTGGGCCGATGCCGAATGTTAGACTTTCGCCAGTGATGCCCTGCGCTGTTGTTCGTCTTTTAGTGCTTTAACGATGACGCCTACGGCGCCTAACCTGATGCTAACCCGGTACCAATCCACCTAGTGCCTTCGCACTCCTGCTGATACCGATCCACAATCCACAAATGCATTTTGTTTTTTTTATATAATTTATATAGATCATATATAAAATAAACTTGGCAACGTAGCATCCCCAGCACACTGGATTTCCGTCCAACAGACGACAATCTGGCTCTCTATTTAGCAGCGGTAATTATGTTTAAAAACGTTTAATAATGTATAATATAATAATTACTTCTAACTTTTAGTTACAAATAATCATTTTTGTGTTATAAAGCATTATAATATAATCAGTCTTTTACGTAGTTCATAAATTAAGTTTGTGAAAAATATGTTTTTAGCGAAACGCCAAAAACAAGTTCAGTGCAACCTTCCCAAATCTTAGTTTTTTTGGATATAATTTGAAAAAGTGCCTCATCCATAAATTTTTGTGTATAGGAATTATTTAAAAAAGGTGATCTTTCAAATGTATATTTTAAATTTGTTAAATTCCATGGGTAAAATTCTTTACAAGAGCCCGTAAATTGCATTACGAACATCCATTTTTACATTGTCACTTAAGTCTTCTGTCTGGCTTTTTTTTGTACATTTCTTAATCTTCTTCGGTAGTAAATTATGCTTTTTTTCATGAACAGTTTTCTGGACAGTCCTTATACCGATTCCTAGAGCTTTTGCTACTGTCTCCTGGATATTGGCCGGCGAATTTTCATTTTCGTAATATTTTATTAGATTTAATGCCATTTTTTTCGCTTGTGGATGCAAAAAACCCGAAAATTGTTTTCTATTACTCATTTTGTCACTGACTTGTCAATCTGACTTTGAAGTGACATCGCTCAAAGATTTTTGCAACTGCTGATATTTATATGTTTACCCTCTTTTTTCATATGAACATATCACAGGTCTATCGAATTCATCTTCCGGATTTTATGCGGAGGATATGATTACACGTAATAAAAGAAAAACAAACTTAAAAAGTTTGTCGTTGATAAATCCTATGACCCGCACGATAACACTGCTTTTGACTTATAACAGAAAGTCTTTTATTAAGCATTGTAGTTCTTATATACCTAAGTCTTAACTCTACTTAGACAAGAGATCTTTTGGGAGAAGCAGTTGATGCGGGTAATGTCATAGCGATTTTTGTTAATTCAGAGATATTTTTAAAAGCTGGATAATATTATTTTAACAGTTTTAATAATTCTCTCAATTTCTTAATTTCTGTTTTTTTGGTAATTATTCTTTTCAAAAGTATACTACATTCAGCGTTTTAACGTTTCTTCGTCCCACCCTTAGCAAATACCCAAGTAACACAAGGTGGTCTTTCATATCACTTTTTTCTTTATAATTGTTTTATAAAGGAATCTGACGGACTTAATTATCTTTATAAAAGTGTTAGTTCACACTATATAGTTTTTTAAGCAATATGGCTTTTTAATATTGCTCTGAGAACCTTCTTAGAGCTAAATAATATATCTTTTATATATTTGCTCCAATAAGCCTTTATAAAAGTGACAAACACAGCTGTTAGAGATTTTTTTGCGTTTTGTCTGTACCTATAATTGGTTTATAAGCTACTATATAAAGCACAAATAAGGCCATTAAAAACCCATTTTTATTATTAATTTAAACTCTTTTATAAAGCAATTATGAAGTAATTTGGGTATTTATAGCTCAATATGCTTCCATCTAACGCCATTATAAAGATTCTGTATAAATGCTCTGTTAATGTGTCTTTCTCTTTAATAAAATACGCTTTATTACTGGGATATAGTAGTTATGTAAAAGGTTTTTTAAAGTAGTCAGAGTAACGCAATAAAAATTACCCTAAAGCAGAGACATCTCCATTATCGGCATGCAACTAACAGTGCAACGATCTAGCGTGGATCTAGCCATTTTGTCCTGTGTTTTCGATACATAGAGAGGCTTGTTTTTGTTAAAATTTAATTTGTGTCCCAATTTCGTTTATATTCCTGTAAAAATACATTGAACTTGATTGTTAAAAGTTAAAATTAAATAATGGCTGATATTTCGAAGTGGAAAAAAACTAAAAGAACCGGTAATTTTCGCAGAAAATTAAAAATTCGGTTGCAGAAAATGCTGGAAATACCATCTCGGCCATCATCAGTTGAAAAAGAAAATGGAGAAACACCTGACCAGCAAGGGATATCTGATAAACAGAGCATTGTAGCAGAAAGTCAAAAAAAGTGACCAGACAGAAGACTCGGAAATTGACGATGTTGAGACGCAGGAAAATTGGGTATTGGAATTAGATGACGAAAACTTAAACGACGACGCCGACATGTCAATAGAAAAAGCCTATACACCTAATGAAAGTGAAAAGAATTTTTCATTTATTAAGGAGATACGGAAATGGGCCACGATGTTTCAGATTAGCCATATGTCCTTAAAGCAATTACTAGTTATATTGAATAACAGGCTACCAAACATTTTACCGGCAGATCCGAGGACCCTGCTTAGTACTCTTCGAGCTATTATTTTGAAAGAAATTGGTATAAGCGGTCACTACTGGCATCAAGGAATAGAATTCTGCCTGAAAAAATATTTGTCTACGGTAAGAGTAACAGACTTTCCACCTTCATTTTGTCTTTCGTTAAATTTCAACATGGATGGATTGCCAATTTATAAAAGCTCAAAGCAAGAATTCTGGCCTATCCTTTTTAACATACATGAGTTGCCACAAGTTAAACCTATGACTGCAGGCCTATATTATGGATATGGCAAACCGACCGATGTTCATGAATATCTACAACCTTTTGTAAGTGAAATGTTAGTTCTTATACGAGATGGTATTGTATGGACAGTTAACGATTTGGAATATAAAGCGTCGATAAACATTAGATGTATTGTGTGTGACTCCACAGCGCGGGCATTTGAAAAGGGTAAGATATGTGAATTCTTCAGTAACATAAATATTATTGAATTTTTAAGTTTTTTTTTTAGGAGTTATAAACTTCAATGGCAAACACGGTTGCCAAAAATGTACTGTTGTTGGAGAATACTCTTATGTGTCACATTGTACCTATTTTTCAAAGGAAAATTGTGAAAGGCGCACTGACGAAAAATTTCGACTAAAACAATACGGATCTCATCACAAAAATGACACTCCCTTGATCCAGCTTCCCATTGACATGATAGCAGATTTTCCTGTAGCTGATAGCTTACATTTAATCGACCTGGGCGTGATGAAAAAATGTTTACTGGATAAGAAAATAGGTATCAATTTAAAAATTATTATTATTACTACTTTCAACCATTCTCAATAACTACAGTAACATTGTTTCTAGGATGGCGTGATGGTAATATTGGTAGCTACCGAACAAAATGGCCTGCAAATGTAACAGTTCAAGTTTCAAATTTTTTGTTAAATTGTAAAACTCCCAAAGAAATTCATCGATATGTACGGGGCTTAGATTGTTTGGGGCACTGGAAAGGCTTGGAATACCGAACTTTTCTACTTTATCTAAGTATAGTTGCACTAAAAAATGTTTTACCTAACGATATTTACGAACACTTCTTGTGTTTCTTTTGTGCCATTACTATTTGTACATCAAATGCAGATGTACTTTTAAAACATTTTGTAAGGAAATACTGAAATCTTTATGGTGAGGACTTTATGACTAGTAATGTGCATAACCTTTCCCATTTAATAGATGATGTAAGAAGGTTTGGGGAGCTTCCATCATTTAGCGCATATCCATTTGAATCAAGACTTTATGAAATCAAAAATCTAATTCGTAACGGAAATCGTCCGCTTGCTCAAGTGGCAAAAAGACTGGGAGAAATTACTAATTTAGAAACTGGAGCACAAACATCCTCAAAAAAATATCCCATATTGAAAAAATAGAATAATAATAATATAATATTATGTTTAAAGTGCTGCAGATGGAAGATTTTCAATTAAATGCTGAAGTATTTGCTGACAAATGGTTTATGACAGATGAAGGTTTGATCGTTCAGATGTTGTATACTGTTAAACAAAACGACAACATTGTTATATTTGGTTCTAGTTTAAAGAATTTAAGCAATTTCTTTGAAACGCCTATTGCGTCATCATTTCTAAAAATTTATATGTCAGATAATATATCTAATGATGCTGTATTTTATCCCTTAGAGTGTATTCAATGCAAAATGGTCGTTATACCAATAGAAAATAATAAATTGGTTTTTCTGCCATTACTACATACTCTAAAATAAAAGCATGTTTTATTAAACAGTTTTTTTGTTATTTTTATTTTCCTTTCTTACAAATCATATTTAGGAACATGAACCGAAACCAAATAAACTACTTAAACTATTAGTAAATGCACCCCTACTAAAAATAAAAAGAAACTTTTTGGGCTCTTTGGCATTAAACATATAAACCTAATAATGTTTTTCCTATAAAATAACAAATAACAGTTTTTACTATCTAATAAAAATATCTAATAAATTATTTCTTCGTCACTATTTTGGCTCATTTCTTCTTCTTGTTCATCGCTTTGTTGGGATTTTTCCGGAATTTCCTCAGGAGTTTTTGGGGTTTTGTCTCGAGTTTCGTTAACGCTTTTGCATTTATAATTTAAATTTTTCGGCCTCCTTTTACAAGTTGACGCTCTCCCACCGGTTATCTTTAGGTTACTCCTTCTGGTGGAGTTTTTTAAAATGTTTTTAAAAAACTGTTCACATTCTTCTAGAGTAAAGTCATTGTCAGCCTGTTGAACTATCTTAAAAAAAAGGCAATAATATTTTTGTAAGACTTAAAAGCAACTTTGACATTTTCCCCCCTTGAACCACCAGCCCAAGAACATTGGGTCATTAATTTCCTGGAAAACATATCATCTAGAAGTCTATAGGCAACATTAAGTCCCTGACGTTTGCCATTTGATCCATATATAACGGACAATTTTTGTAGTAATGAGGCAGAGTATCTGTCATCTTCTAAAGCTTTCTCTAAAGCAGTCAAACCGTCAAGAGAATCCACTTGAGCGAATATCTCAATCGAGGTTTTAGCAGCATTATCAACCGGTACAGCCGGTTGAGAGAATTTCTTAATTTTAACAAGCCCTTCCTCTAATTCCAATGACAGGCTTGCTAATTTTGTAAGAATAATTTTCTGATTTTGTAGAATAGTTTTCTGATTTTGTAGAATATTTTCCTGATTTATAGTAATTGCTTCAAACTGATTAGGGTTAATTTGAGTTTGAGTCGATATCTCTTCATCCAGTAATATTTGTTCATCAATTTCCAGATTATTGGGCGTATTTATTGTAAGGAATGGTACACTCGAGCTGTTGATATTACCTGGTGTCACTATTTGGACATTTTCAATAATTTCTATATTATTTTTAGTCATATCTAATACTGGTAATCGTTTAGAAGGTTGACCGAGTTGACTTAAAAACGAAGTTTTATTTTGAGCCTAAAAAGGAAATTATTATATAGTAAAGTGACCAATATCCATTATTATTATTTAAAAAAAGTTTAGGCATTAGGTACTTAGAAGACATGATAAGGCTACTTCATTAAAATTGGCAGAACTTTCTGCTTGGGATGATTGAGGAAGCAGCACTTTTGCTTTTTTCCTTTTTTGTTGTAATATTCCTTGGTCTGGTTCATCTGTATCAGTATTATACATCATCTTCGAAATCTCGTTCTCTGCCTCCTCATAACTAGGAAGGTTCCTTCGTTTTAGGACACAACGCATTTCTAACCAATCGCTTGATGGTACAGAGTTAGCTTCTAACATTAACTTTTCTGCCTTTGATTTAGGCCAATAGAGATATCCTGCATTTTCCCATTTATCAGGAACAGTGCATAAATTCTTTTGTCCCCTCTCTATAGTTTGAACTATTTTGAACATGCTAGAAATAAAAAAAAAACATTAAACTTAACGTTAACATTAATATAAAGAAGTGCCTGAGAATTACTTAGCCTAATACTTAGGCTATTCTATCCTACCTTTTTATTATGAATTCACCAATAAAATTTAACAAAAAAAACCGTTTTAATAGCAAAAAGCAGAGGAACACATTTGTTGCCGGTCACTTTTTGTTTGTTTACATTCTTTTACGGGAGACGGGAGTTACTAAATACACGTCTGCCGTGTCCGTGATGAGATCACAATTCGCATGTCTATTCTGACAATAAATGTGCTACATATACAGCGTAGCCAGCAGTAAATAAAGAAAATAATCAATTATTTTAAAACAAAATAAGCAGAAACGATAAAAACATAATACACAAATAAAACTTAAAATAATTACATACATACACCAAACAGGCAAATAGCCACTGCCTGTTCATCAACATGATAGTGTGTTGTGCACCTTTATCAAGCCAAAAGTGATATAACAATGCCATTTGCGCCCTCTGTTTAATATTTTGAAGCTCAAAAGGCACACTCCTTTTCTTTTATAAAGCAGTTATGAAGCAAATCCATAAAAAATGGCTTTTTAAGGGCCGTTTAATAGACTGATTCGCAACCATTTCCATTTTGAATGGTTTTGCACGCGTCGCCATTTAATCATGTTTAGGGCTGTCCGCGCGTCCATGCTGTCAATTGCCGCCATTGTTGCATAACACAATTAAATTACTTATTATTCCGTTTTGTGCAAAACTAGTATGTGTTTTCATGATTTTTTCTGGATTAAGGATTAAGACTTTATCATTTAGAAACATTTTAAAAATAAAAAAAAGATATGCATTTTTTATCAAAAAAAGAAATTATTCAATTTTTAATTATTTTCAAGGCGCTTTGATAAATTCAAAGATAAAACTATAAAGTTTATCAGAAAAATTTCCGTCGCAAGTGAATTTTATAATATTGTGCCCATTATTATGATATTTTAGGTCTGTATTTTTTTCCAACATACAAGCACTACAAGTTAGTATAATGATTAATATTAATAGGTTAATTATGAAAAGAATCGGCGAGGGCGACATCGTCTATGTTTACTTATATACAACTGAAATAAAGTATTTATTAAGAAAATTCTGCAAATTGTCGTTAGCTCGCTCTCCCTGTTGGTAAAAAATGCGCATGACGGAAAAGCTGTTTAGTCGAGTATGCAACAAACTAGTGACATTTTTAGAGTATTTAGAAAGTACTTACATATCGGTTTTATAATTGAGGAATTTCATACCATAATATACCTGATTTATAATGGCAAATTATTGACGCTTATAAACTACAAGATAAAGCTTTATACCAGATTTATAAATGCTTTTTAACTTACTTTATAGGCGCTTATAAAACTATCAATTTACACCAGATCCTGTTTTAGAGTAAGATAAAATCTTTTATAAATTAGCTTTACAAAGTGTGCCTATTTTGGGTATATAGGCACTCTGTTAGGTCTGACAGAACGTTGTATAGTACAAATAATAAATCATTAAGCTGAATAATTAAGTGTTGTAGCAGTTCACTCAGCTTTTAAAAAGCAAGTTGTGTTACTTGGGTATTATTATAGGAATAAGCAATAAATAAAAAGTCTGATTTACAAAGTTTAATGTCCTGGTTGCAATGCACTTAATCCATTAAATAATGTCTTAATATTTGAGAAACGGGCCTGAAGCTTCTGTTAGTACTTTATTCAAAATTGGAAAAAAATGCCAATTTTTAGACCTTGTTTCGAAGTGTCCAATTCATTCTCGACCCCAACCTCTGTAAAAAAAATATTGAAACGGGGAGGTAGTTGCTTTTTACTTTTGGGAGCGGCTTCGGAAGAGTCGCCAATTACCATCCATACTTTGTCTACCCTTTTCCAAATGGCAAATGGCATATCTCATTAATTGTCGTTCCTGAAGAGTCTCTCCTACCAAAATATTTGCATGAGCATAGTCCATCTCTTTTAATAGCAAATAGTGAAAATATCTTTAAAACAAACTATGTAAGTTATAAATGTTTTTCAGGGGGGGCGGATAAATTTCATTTGGCTCCTCCCTGGCGTAGCGGCTGCATGTAGGTATTCAAAAATTGAAAGGCTTGATTATTTATTGTTAATAAAGCTCGAGAGTAAATAAAAATCTTTAATTAAAAAATTTCGGATATAAAGTATTCTACTGAGCGATGAAATAAATACCAATAAATTTTAACTACTCTATGACACAAGCTAACTTAAAAAATATTTCTGGACACCCTGTGTATCTTATGGAACTATAGATTTTAGACAAAACCATAGAAAAATAAAAGACCAAAAGCACTGTAATAGAAAAAGGTCATAGTGAATCGACTGTGACTGTGGTACTGTTTGATTGGCAAGCATGCAAATTGGTTTGAAAAAGACTTTTTTAAATTAATGTAAACTTTTCGGAAAAATTTTGCAGTCTTTTTTTTTAAATTTCGTACGATAATAATTACGTTAATTCTGGTATCTCAAAGAACTGTGTAAAAGATCTCTAAAAATCGTATCTATTTATATTTATTTGTTCAGAAAACATTCTTGAAGGTTTAAATTTTCATAAAAAAGTAGTTCAAAGTTGTGACGTTTTGATTTCTATTTTATAAGCAACGATATACGCACACGCTATCTCAATTAAAGACATTTCGTTTTTGTCATAGGCAACAGCGCATAGAATGAAAACGCGTGGTAACTTTGGAGACACAACACCATACGCGCAACGGGCACGGTCGGCCGACACAAAAGGGTCATACACCTACTAACCATTTCATTCAGTTGCGTAAATAACAGGGTTTAAAATCTACATATCTCTTCCTACATGGAATCACTTCATGGATTACTAAGAATCACTTTATTACGAACATACGATGCCAGAAGGAATTAGGACTGTTAAGAAAATACTGAACAAGGAAACAATTATTTGCACTAATTAAACACAGTCTAATCTTTTTGATTATTTTTGAATTATTAACGAAACACATTAGGAAATAAAATAATGCAAATTTTCATAGCAGTGGCGTAACCAGAAGGGTTTGAGGATGCGGTTACCGACTACATTTTACGCAATAGTCTAGTTCACAAAACTGAAAACGGTGTTAATTCTGGCCAGTGCTATCAAAATTATGAGTGAGGTCTTACTGCATTCAGAATGACGACTAGAAAAACGTGCAAAAGTTTTGAAACGCACATAAATAATTTCAGATGTTATTTATAACTCAAGATTTAAGAAAAAGGAATTTAGTTTAGTTTTAGAACATTTAAGAAAAATAGAAATTTCCAATAAAAAAAGAGTCCGGATTCCCGGAATCCTATCTTTATTATTACTAATTTTAATTTAATGTTGAATATAGAACTCCGCCTGACCAGCGTTAAGCTGATAGATGCGCGATGCCCCAAAATCGGGCCGTAACAAATACCTAATAGTATTTTATATACTTAACAAGTGGCCATTAAACAGTGTTCAGCCATGAGTCATATACAATATTTTTATTGCTATTTAAAGTAAAATCAATAATATCCTTTAAAATATGATAATAATAATTGTGAATGTTTTTTTTATCACAAAAAGTGGATAATGTGTAGGGGGTTTTGTTACTATAGAAACGTAATATTGTAATTGACCATTAGGTGTCAAAACTTTAAAAGTGTTGCTCGTGTTAGAGTACCCAAAAATTGTGAAATTTTTGCAGAGGTTGTTGCCGAAAGTATTTGGAACTGTCAAAAAAGTGCCAGAGGTGCAATTTGGGCATTGGCAAGTATCCCTAATAATATATGTTTTCACTTACGCTAGAGTGGCGTCATTGTAAGCGTGTGTTTTAAATAAAGGGTTTTTGGTGTAAAATACTTAAGAGCTGATTGAATTATAATAATGCAGGTGAAAAAAACTTAAAGCAATTAAATCCTCGTTAAGAAATTCTAAAACTAATCAGTTTTTAAGGATCATTTACTGAGATTACTTTATATATATATGTATTTTCTAAGACCTTTGATAAATATGTTTACTTCTAAATCTGGCTATGCTTTAACCATATGGCCGTAGTTCATTAGGTGTCTCATCCAAAGTCTCATTTCTATTATATTTGATTGATTCGTATTGCTTGATACTGAACTCTGTCCAACTGAACATTTGGTTAGTAAGATGCTTTTAAAGTCTAATTGAGGCCTCACAAAAGCCCTATAAAAACCCTTAAGATGGCAACGATGTATATGTATATGTATGTAGGTATCGGGAATTACGTAAAATATATCTATAAGTAGTTTGCTTCAACATGTCAATTATTTGTTGCGTTTTTAAACTTTGGATAGATTATTAAATAACCGTAAAAAGTAATATCTTCCACAGGAACCGGTCAGTAAACTCTTTGATACACTTGGAAATAAAATATGTTTTCAATTTGTCTCCTGGCCTCTTGAGATGGTAGGCCCGGTAAGGTAGCACCAGTAACATCGTTCTAAATGCAGGGCTGGTTGGTATCTAATTCTTAAAAACTTTTATTTAACTTCAGTTGTATGTTTGTTTGGGTGAAATTTTGCAAAAATAAGTTCCCGGTATCGGAAATGTCTGAGATTTGGTATACATACATAAACCCGATGACAATACAATACAATGTTGTCCAATCGCGAATGTCTTATACAGGGCGCGTAAAAAATAATGCCAAACAATACCGAGCAGTTCACGTTATCGGAATTGACTTACATTTGGTATGGATACATAAACCCGGTAACAATACAATACTATGGTGTCCAATTGTGAATGTCTTATACAGGGTGTGTAAAAAATAATGCTAAAAAGTACAAAACAGTTCCCGTTTTCGAAATTGACTGAAAATTAGTATACATACATAAACTTGATGACAATACAATATTATAGTGTCCAATCCTCATACGGTACGTAAAAAAGAATGCAAAAAGTACAAAATAAAATAAATGTAAAAAAATATTATTTTAAAAAAAGCCTTTATATATATACTATTTAATGGAAAAGTAAAAAATAATTAAACTTACATAAACACAAAATTTTTAGTTTAATCATTTTTTACTTTTCATTTCATTAGTTTAAAAAAAACTTTTTATAATATATATTTCTTTACGTTTATTATATTTGTTTCTTTAACTCAGATTTAGCTTTCTTCATTAACTTGCGTAAGTGTTATTTACTTGACACAAAAAAAAACAGTTCAACAATAATTAAAGAATTTACAAAAATTGCACGTTTTTTAAAACTTTCAAAAATTACATTGTTTTAAAATTTTTTCTTGGTACCTATTTGTATTTCTTAATCCTAAAGGAAAACTATCACATAAGTTTGGATTAAATTTCATATACTACTAGAAACAAGCTTTGATTTTAAAGGACATATTTTTTGTGGATTCAGTGGATAAATGTAAGTAATATTACTATGTGTGTGGCAATAACCATAGCCTACAATTTACAGCGTAGGCTGTGCATTAATCAAAAATGTCTTGCCCAAATTGCAAGTTTGGCAACATCGTTATCCATCCACGCAACCAGAGCCCATCGTGATTCTTGTCTTTTATTTATTCTCACTGCAACTTGTATACGGCAACGTCGCTCACGGCCTCCGCCGAATTCGCACGCGACCCGCGTACCTCACCTGTTTTTCTTTTTCGGAAAATATAGGAAAATGTAGCCCGACATTGCTTTATTTCAGCCAACTTCAAACCGATATTACCTAAAAGTTCTAACCGCGTTGAATATGTTTTTATAGTATTTGTTTTTAATCCAATGTTTCTTCGTTCTCTGACATTTAATTTTAACGCAAAATGAAAAGACAATCAGCTGAAAATTACTGATATAAAAAATAAGTGCTAATCTGTGAAGCGATTTTCTTTTGTTTCCGGTTCTGTCAAAAGGTTTTTGGCAGCGATTCTGAACGTGCGGAGCACAGGAAGCGGAAATATGCATCAAAGATTTGAAACGAACAACAGTGGTCAGCGGAAATTCGGTTGCTGAAGGTTAGTTTTTCTTTTGTTTGTTTGGTTTGAATGAACACTGTTGTTACCCAACCTAGTTTACGTTTTTCGGTTAATTAAATATCTAACATGACGTTGGAAAGTGAGTTTATAAAATCAGGTCTTCCGCCTACGCTTGAAATTGTATTAACACTGTTTTGAATAAAAAATATTAACGTCATGAGTATCTTTGTTGAAACTTGAAACTTTGGTAACGTTCCTTGCAGATGTAATAAAATTATTGTCGATTTGATTGCTATTTACTTATTGGTTTTATTTTATTCTTTATTTATAAACAGGTATTCTATTATTTAGTATCATTTGTTTAATTTTGAATTTTCATATGTACTTGTTATAGGTACTTACCAAATAAAATAAGGTAATTAGTAACTTGATTATGTGTGTCATGAATGTAATAATGTTTTAAAACACTAGGGTAAAATACCCAGTTATTGGCAGGTTTAGTAACTTGTTCGAACACTTTTGGCCCTATATGTTATGGAAATGGAAGTAGGTTTAATATGACCAGAGTTACGAAATCTTTAAAGATTGGGCTACCGATATAAAAATAAAATTTTAGTGTAGGAATATTAATTTATAATTTTAAATTAATGTTTATTCTTTAATGTCACATTTCCCAGTTATTGGCGGTGTTCCCTAGTTATTGGCATTAAAATTTACCTAGTTATTGGCATTCATCTCCAGAGATTGGCAGTAAAAAAACCTAGTTATTGGCAGCAAAATAGTTGTTATTGGCGTCCTTATTGAACCAGTTATTGTCAAAATAATTTTGAAAATTTTAAGATTGAAAATTTTATTATCTTAAAACTATTGTAACAAGTTGGTACAAAATAGCCATATAAAAATACTAGATGTTTACATTAGTAAAAGATTTTTGGCTTTTTTAAAAAAATTAAAAACTTAAAGTATAAAATATGAGGGAAAGTGAATTCCCAAACTAAACTAAACTTGTAACACTTTAACACATTGATCATCATGATCATAACATTTTAAACAAATAGGCAACATATCGAGGTAGCTACGTATTAAATACGTAATTTAAGAATCTAAGATGAGCAAATCTTACATTTGAAATATTCCTGAAATGTACCAAGTTTTTTCAGGCAACTGACATGATATGCCCGTGAGCACCTCTGACATTTTATTCCATAATTTAATAAAGAAAAGTTAAACGTACAAGAGAAACAAAGTCCTTTGTTGCAAATAATATTATTTATGGGCAGATTGAATTTAGGAGGGCATGGGTCACTAAAGTTTATTGGAGAAATTATTGCACTTAGTACAGAACTTAGATTTTTTACATGTTTTGGTCCTTTTTCTTCTGGCATGATCTTTTCGGTGTTTTCATTTTCAGATTTTTTACTGGGTAGTATTAGGAGTTTTTTAATCTTTGGCTCTTTTTCTATTATTTGAACACTGGTATTGGTGACCTTGTTCTGGATCTCTTCAAGAAAGATTATTATTGGTATTACTATTTCCGCTATTTTCAGGTAAACTTATGTTTTTTACATGCTTTGGCTTAACACTCTTAACAGTCTTTTTCTCTTTTAGGATATCTTTGGTATTATTATTTACAGGATTTAAGGTTTTGGCTTTTGGGTTTGGATTTTTGCTGACGCTTCTTTTTTCCTTTCTTTTTCGATCCCTTTCTTGTTTTTCTTTTTCTTTTTCTTCTTTTTCTTTTTGCTTATTTTCCCACAATTGTTTCCACCCACTAGATGATATAACATATGGTAATTTTTCGGTCTGTCTTTTATTCTTTCGTTCAGGTGTTTTTGGCCACATTAAGCAATCTTTTAAACCGAATTTTGCTGGGAAATTAGTTTTATTATTGGTCATAATTGGCTCAAAATTGGATTCTTGTGTTTTATTAAGATTTGATGTAGTTTTGTCTTCTTCAGTAACGCCTAAATCCAAGATTTCTGTTGACGATTGGAATGATCCCTCATCCATAAGGTTTTCAAGAGAAGGGTATACCACAGTAGCTCTCGGAATATATTCAATTTCTGATGGATCAATGTAATTTGCTTCATCATTTATTAGTATGGGCATATCATCTATATCCTTTTCGGTATAGTATTCATCATTGGAGGAACAATCAACCTGAATGATGGAATCATTCTGATTGTCCAGTGAAGAAACTGTATGCTTTAATGATACAAATTTTCTATATATTTTAAGAAGTATTTGAAAATTATGATCTCCAGCTGGTTCTTCATCGCCACTGTAAACTTTTAATTCTTGTAATTTTTCTTGGCCAACAACATCACAAAAATCTTGATATTTTAAACTGTTATCATTAGGATTAAGGTTTTCATTTAGTTCTCTGCCTCTTTGTTCTTTTCCCAAACATTTAGTAAAGTCAATGGCACTGGGGTTAAATGGAAACAAACCACAAGCTTTAAAACCATTTATAATAGTGAATTTCTGCAAACTTTTGATGGCTTGTTCCAATATAGGAGCAAAATGTTGTTTGTTTAACTGGACTAGGGGATTATGCCTTCTCCATTCTAATACCGCCTGCTTCCATCGTAATTTAAGAGGCTTAAAACAGGCAACATCCGCGGGTTGTAATATTCTTGTGGCATTAGGATACAATGCCACAAGAACTATACCCAGTTCGGTACATAAAGTACTTATTTCATAGGTTAAATGGGTTTTGTGCCCATCGACAAATAGGATAACAGGTCTTGTAATATTATTTTCCACCAGATATTTGTAAAATATATTTGAGATATACTCATAAAAGACTTCAGATTTCATTTACCCATTGTCACTTGTACCTATGCCCCATTTAGCAGGAACAGTAGCACTAATATTTGCTGGAAGACGTTTATAGGGAAATATTATCATAGGTGGTACCATTGAGCCTGATGCGGAAAAAGAAAACATTACCGTCAAATTTGATTTTGCAACACCTTGATCTACTTCGTATGCATTTTTTGTTCCTTTTGGGGCCAACACTTTGTCTTCTTTAGGGCAGAGCAAGAAGCAGGTTTCATCGCCATTAAAAATCCTAGACGGATCAAGGAGAATTTCATCATAATTTTTTTCTTGAAGGTAATTTTTTATCTTGGAAAACCAATTTCTGATATCCTTCTCCGACACGTTAGCACTGGATGGCGTAACACCCTCAGGGGTCCTATGAACCAGCAAAGGATGTCTTTTCAAGAAAGCTTCATACCAATGTTTTCCCGGGGTATTATTTCTGAAGGGGTTTGGTCGATGATTTTTGTCGAGAAACACTTTTACTGCAGCTTGCACATCATCTCGTCTTCGCGGAAATCCTTTTGAGTGACTTTCTAAAATCCACTGTTCCAATAACGCTTCTTCGTTGGTAGTCAAAATCGGCACAGGTCCATGGGTGGGTTTCTTGAATTTATCTCCCATTCGGTACTGAACTGTCTGTCGTGGGACTTTAAAAGTGTCTGCAGCCTTGCTCTTAGACATGCCGTTGTTTACAGCTTCAATAGTTTTTTGAAGTTCATCTTCACTGTACGATTTGTGATATTTAGAATTTTTCTTTACTTTAGGCATGTTTATTTATTTATTTCTGCAAAAAAAAATTAAATTTAGAATATTTTCCTCTTTTTTAACATCAAAAAAGGTTAATAAAACAAAAATGCGAATAGGCAAATTTAAGCAGAAACTCTGCCGCGCCTGGATATTTTATCATTACAATTTAAAATTCATATCGTTACCTATTTTATTTTAGATTGTTTTTTTGTAATTTTAATGCTTTTTACAGTAACAGACCTAAACAAAACTCACAAAAATAATAAAATAACGAGGTGCCAATAACTGATTTGTCCAAAATATGAATCCACCCAGTTATTGGCAGTTGTGCCAATAACTGGTTTTCTGCAATTAATAATACCCAGTTGTTGGCATCTTTAAAATTTGCAATTTAAATCTTAATAATTTATCTCCACACTTATAAATATAATTTATAATTACCTTTTTATCAGTATAAACCAAAGAACAGTAATTTGTATAACTTTAGCACCACTAAACCTCTCATTTAAAACTTGCTGTTTACTAACAACATGGCGAATTTTTGGAGAGCAAATCACTGAACAACCTTCCGTTAGTAATTACTTGGCGCAACTGATAGGTTTTGGGATGGCGGGTGTCAACACCATTCGTGCTGACATCTCTGTTACTATTTCTTAAGCTCGTGTAAAGTCCTAATATAGAAAACTGCTAAAAAAATTCGTTTTTTCTACTTGGTGCCAATAACTGGGCCCCTGCCAACTATTGGGTGCTTTACCCTATATGGTTGTATCTAAATACGAACTCAAACGACTGGCGTATTTGACAATACACAAATAATTGTTCATTTGGCAAGCATCCAAGATGCTTGATCACAATATTTGTGTATTTGACAAATATTTGAACGCATTTACTCATCACCCTCTGACTAGTGCCATATTTACCGATATCCGATGGCAAATAAACAAGACATCCCGCCACTATTGGATAGGAAACAATAAATTGACTTGAAATTAAAGCTTCAGAGTTCAGATCCGACCTATATTCTGTTGCCATTTTTGACAGTTTGGCACGCAAAAACGCTAATCTAATAATAAGAACTCAAATCGATATGCAAAAAAATATAATAAAATGTATGTGTTTTATTGTGTCTTAAAATATTATTAGTGTCTAAAATAAAAAATGTATCTTCCTTTTTAAAGATATGTTTTAACCTCTAAGGATCACCTTGTCAAAAAAAATTATAACCAAACCTCTTTTATGGTTTGGCGTTTTCCACCCCTTAAAATAAAAACCTCTTAATATAAAATTTGGATTTTATTATTAAGAGCAAGACATTTGTTATTAGTGCACAGCCTACGCTGTAGATTGTAGGCTATGGTTAGTTATTGCCACACACAGAGTAATATTAAATACTATTATTCAAGGATTCCTCAAAAAATGTGTTCTTTAAAATCAAAGCTTATTTCTAGTAGTACATGAAACTTAATCCAAAATTATGTGATAGTTTTCCTTTAGGATTAAGAAATACAAATAGGTACAAAGAAAAATTTTTAAAACAGTACAATTTTTGAAAGTTTTAAAAAATTTGCTAATTTTTGTAAATTCTTTAATTATTGTTAAGTTGTTTTTTTTTTGTTTCAAGTAAATAACTTTAATGTTTCCGGAATACAGTTTTTCCAGGTAGCTGTCTCATAGACCTAGAGACACCCTGCATAGTTCAAGAAATGTTTTTTTATTCAAAAAAAAAAAAAAATAGAAAAAAAACTATTCATAAACAAACAAAAAGTTTTCTGAATTTTTTAAAATTTTTTCCGTCTCCATTTTAGAACTGCCTTGTCTGGATGGTGGACTAAACATATATATATATATATATATATATATATATATATATATATATATATATATATATATATATATATATATATATATATATATATATATATATATATATATATATATATATATATATATATATATATATATATATATATATATATATATATATATATATATATATATATATATATATATATATATATATATATATATATATATATATATATATATATATATATATATATATATATATATATATATATATATATATATATATATATATATATATATATATATATATATATATATATATATATATATATATATATATATATATATATATATATATATATATATATATATATATATATATATATATATATATATATATATATATATATATATATATATATATATATATATATATATATATATATATATATATATATATATATATATATATATAGGGTGATTCATGAGGAAATGTCAATACTTCAGGTACATATTCAGGACCAAAAAATTAACATAAAAGTCTATATAAGTGTCCGCAAGGCCTTAGTTCTCGAGATACAGGGTATTAAAGGTTTTTATTTAATTTTCCTATTTTTTAAATAAAATCTATGATAATGTAAATAATGGAGTGAAAATTGATATACGGGGGTTTTTTGGTATGACAAATTCGAATCTAACGTTAGTATTGCTCTTACTTGTAGGGGGCGCCACCTACATGTCTTTCTACTCCTTCGAACAATCACAACTTTTTGGTACAGTTTTGTATTACATTTTTATAAAACTATAAAACAAATTATTCCCTTGCCATTTCTACGTCAAAAAGGTATACCTGTTAAAAGTGGATACGAGCAACCGTTTTCGAGATATTTGGATTTAAAACAATTTCGGCGCATGTAATTTTTTATCGCAAAATTTTAAAAGTTTGTTATTTTGTCCAAATTTAAACGCATCTTGGCACAAAAGCTTTGAAATGAAAGACTAACACATTTTTTTGAGGTGTGTATTCAGTGCCTCAGACATAAACTAAACAAAAAGTATTTAATTTTTATTAACATTGTTATTATTAAGTTGTTTTTAATAAAATCTAGGTTACGTTTTATAATTTTCAAAAATTCCACCATTTGCTTCTAAGCACAGGTCAGCTCTATGGTGTATAGCTCGGGTTGCTCTGTGGATACATTCGGGCGCATTTCTTAGTGTTTGTGCTGCGTTTGTTATCCGATCCAATAATGCTTCTCTTGTATTTACTTTAGTGGAATATACCAGTGATTTGAACCATCCCCAAAGACAATAATCCAAAGGATTAAGGTCTGGCGATCTAGGTGGCCAATTAAACGGACCTCCCCGACCAATCCATCGGTTTGGAACGTTTTGGTTTAAAAAATCTCTTACAAGTAAACTGTAGTATGCAGGGGCTCCATCATGCTGCAAATGCATGTTTTGTCTTACATTAAGGGGAACATCTTCTAATAGATTTCGCAAGTGATTTTCAAGAAAGTTTAAATATTTTTCTCCTGTAAGACTACCGTCGATTATAAATGGACCAATTAAATGACCATTTAACATTCCACACCACACATTAATGCTAAATTTATGTTGGGAATTATGTTCTACTGTAGCGTGAGGATTTTCATAGGACCACCGGTGTTCATTGTGAAGATTATTTATACCATCACGAGTGAACTGTGCTTCATCAGTGAACAAAACATACCTATACAACCTTCGATCTTCATTAATCCAGTTACAGAATTGGATTCTCAACTCAAAATCACCCTCCTGCAAATGTTCAACCCGTTGTAAATGAAATGGGTATAAACAATTAATGTGAAGATTTCTCCAAGCAGACGATTGTGTAATTTGATAAGTATCTGCAATCCGCTTAGTGCTTATGCTTGGATCATTTTCGACGGCAATGAGTATAGCCTCTTCTACTTCAACGTTGGGTCCCGATTCCCTTTCAGATACAATTTTCGCACTTGGAAACATCCCAGATTCTCCAGCAGTAGTGAAAACTTGTTGAAAAACTCTTCTATCTGGCACCCTTCTATCTGGAAAACGACGCTGGTACTCCGCGACTGCTTGAATTGCGACCCCATTGCAGAAGCCATAGACGAATATCATATCTGCATATTCACAATACGAGAATATCACAGGCATAATGACGTATTTAGATCTAAAGTTTCTTAAATGATTATTGTCAGATAATAATAGTTATGAACAGAAATTGACAGTGACAAAATTTGATCTTATTATTAACTGACATTACTATTGCTAAGTAACAGGAAAAACGATGAGAACACCAACCAGCAGTTGTTCTGTCAGGCAAGGCACACTTCTATTTTTTTACAATACATGCATACTTTATGTGAATTTGATAAAAAAAATCACATGCGCCGAAACTGTTTTAAATCCAAATATCTCGAAAACGGTTGCTCGTATCCACTTTTAACAGGTATACCTTTTTGACGTAGAAATGGCAAGGGAATAAAATGTAATACAAGACTGTACCAAAGAGTTGTGATTGTTCGAAGAAGTAGAGTTCGAGAGTAAGAGCAATACTAATATTAGATTCGAATTTGTCATACCAAAAAACCCCCGTATATCAGTTTTCACTCTATTATTTACATTATCATAGATTTTATTTAAAAAATAGGAAAATTAAATAAAAACTTTAACACCCTGTATCTCGAGAACTAAGGCCTTGCGGACACTTATTTATATAGACTTTTATGTTTATTTTTTGGTCCTGAATATGTACCTGAAGTATTGACATTTCCTCATGAATCACCCTGTATATATATATATATATATATATATATATATATATATGTATATATATATATATATATATATATATATATATATATATATATATAAATTAAAATACATTTCAGGTATTTTGCCTTCTTTCGAAATATGCATTTTTTCAAGATAATGTGTTCCGAACATATGAATTTTTATATGGAAAAGTAAAAATATGCTAGGGTAATGGTCTTAATGGCGAATCTCAAATCTATATTTTTAAATGTGTTCATATTATTTGTTGCGTATAGATTGACAAACAAAAATCTTTTTTGGCTTTTTCGCAACTGAATAAAAATATTTAACTTTAAATTAATTGAAGCAAATATTTAATATAATTACATACCTCAACATGTAGACTAGTCTGTCTTTATATTATATTATATTAATATTATGTATCGGAACATTCCGTAGACAGACTAGTCTACATGTTGAGGTATGTAATTATATTAAATATTTGCTTCAATTAATTTAAAGTTAAATATTTTTATTCAGTTGCGAAAAAGCCTAAAAAGATTTTTGTTTGTCAATCTATATTTTTAGCTGTCTAAAATTTACACTAAGAAATTTTGCAACTCTTAATTCAGAATGTCTTAAACAACTAAAAGCCTCTCTATACCTATTATCCATGTGTAACACATAAGCCCTATGTAAAACATCTGAGATCCTTAATGGCCATCGAGATGGCCACTGATGATGAGTCTAAGCATAACCTGGGGCAATAATTTCAGATATATCAGAAATTAAATTTTAACCAATTTTTCGACTTCGGATAAAAAAAAGTAAAGCTATGTCTTGTAGAAAAAGATGGAAATTTTGTTATATTTAATCGGTTTTTTCCCAGGAGGTATCGATACGACTTTACGAAAGGCTAATGAATTGATGGCAAACAAAATTCGTGCACGCTACAATTAAAAAAATTCTCAAAATTCACCCCTAACCCTTATCGAGCTGATTTCCACAGCAGTCTATAGAAAAAGTAACGACATTTCTTTGCGTATTTACCTAATTCGCCTAGGTTCAACTGTTCATATGCTACAGGGCTAAACGTAAAACCATAGGGAAAGATATGAAAACAAAATTGCAATTTTATTTCTTACTGGCTTGCCCTGTATAAACCGGAGAGTAATTTTGGTGATATAGTTTTTCAATCCTTAGGGGGAGATTTGGGGCTCCTTACAATATTTCTGCTCCTCGTTACTCTTCTCGGAAAAAAAAAATAGTGAAATATGCGAACTTTGAAAAGACGGAATCAGTTTTTTTAGTTTTTCTGCATTTCGACCGCTCTCTCGTCATTTGAGGTATAGGAATTCTATATTGATTTTAAATCTTCTTTATATTCCTCATCGAACGTTTTATTTTTTAACCTTGGCAAAGAAGTCAGGGTTTTAACTCTGCAAAATGCCTTCAAAATTACCCCAGTTACCACCTCGAAATATTAACCGTCATCGGGGATTTGGAAAAGATGTCCCTATTGGACTCCGCGCCACTGTCGGCTTATTATAGGTTCCACCGAAATCGCGTTTGTACCAAAAAAAGCACCCATTTATCCTCTACGATCGGCCCTATAGAAGCGTGTTTCCCCGAGCAGGGGCACTTGGAAGGTCAAAAAACACGAATTTCACACAACAGTCGTGTGCAGCTATTGTAACAAGTGCTGAATATTTGTACAACTGGACCATGCACAGCAGATAACAAGGGTTCACTAGTGACGATTGTTTGTCAAGTACACCAGTCGTTTCAGGCCGCGTCCATATATATCTGTTATCATATCATAGGTATCTTGATTGCTATAGTCCACATTTCCATTTGTACTGTTTGTATCGACGGGGGGTAACAAAAGGGAGAGGTTTATCAAAAGCATGCGGTTTTTATGGATATATAGGGTTTTAGCCAATCACCAATGAGTAATGCACCATTTCCATAGATACAGGTTGTCTAATTTATATTTTATTGTATACAACGATTAATGGTTGGTGGTCGCTTAGTTACCGTTTGGTTATATTTTATTTTTTTAATGCCAAAGTGTCAAAATAGTTATTTATAAGGATCGAAATAACAATCCTTATGAAATAATATGAGACTAGCCAGGAATATTATTAGACGAGCCGTCAGACGAGTCTCATAACCTGGAGTGTCTCAAATGATTATTTTCATTGTGAAAATGTTGTTAAAAAATATTCCCGAAAGGCTCTCATTGCTACGTTCGTTGTTTCAGGACTATAATGAATCCATTAGAGTACTTAATTCAGGTCTATAATGAATCCATTACGGTCCTAGGACTATAATGAATCCATTACGGTCTTAGGACTACATTGAATCCATTAGAGGACTCAGTCCGATAAAAATGTGTCACTAAAAATGACGATCAAAATGTGATTATGACACGCCAAAAAATACATGTTTTTATGACCATTTGTGTGTTTAATAATCCATGTATAAGGGTATGTTTGTATGTTACCATCTACAGACTAAACTCCAGAAGCAATTTTTATTTTTGAGCCCAAAAACTGCATGTTTATCTCGAGAGTATCCTCAGCTATGTTTGAATCAGTAAAATAAAAGTGGAAACTGGTGCTATCTTTTGTCTATAACTCAAACTGACCATATTAATAGATCTCTTTTAGTTGCCTTAAAATAAATTGAGCTCTCCCATTTCATCTACTTAAAACCGGGGCGGATGGACAACTCCAAAAAAATTGTACACGGTCTTAGTGAATTATAGCGACTTATAAACGAATTGTAAGTCTTCTAAGTGACTTATAAATGAATTAAAAGTCTTTTAGTAACTAATCTGAAGTCTTTAATGGTATGTTGGGTGACTTCAAAGTATTTAATATGACTTAGAGCGACTTTTCGTAGACTTTAAGTGAATTTTAAAGTCGTCTAGAATATTTTAGGTGACTTTTACGCCTTTCCAGGATATTTTCTAGGAATAACAATAGCAGATGTTTAGTTTTGTAGCATTATTTACTTGTATATAGGGTGTTCGGGTGTGCCTCAAGATAACATTCTAGACATTTTCAAGAACCATTATCAGTGCCAGTATTTAAATCTGGGTTTGAAATTTTGATTGGATTGGAATAATTTTTTAGATTTTCGTACTAATAAATTTGAACATATTATATTTATTTTAGATTATTTAACTATGTTAGGATTTATATTGATGTTTTGCTTTGTTATTTAGTAAACTTATTTATCATATTTCGAATATCTAATTAATACATTTTTAGAAATTAAGCAATTTGTGTATTCAGAAGAATAGGTTGCGTGAAAATTATATTAAGTAGTTGGCCTAGACTTCTACTTAGAAACAGGGCAATACAAAAAGCTACTTTTAAATAACTGACATTTTCATGGTTTTCTGAAATTTAACATAAAATACTTTTTAAGAAAAAAATTGCTTTACAAAAGAAATATCGATAGTAATAAAACACATGTATAAAGTAGTTTTTATATATTTTGACATGCGTTTTCGACTTTTATTTTTTGAGATACAAAAAAGTGTAAAAAAATATACGTCATACTCATTTAGTTGAATGACTTCCAGAAATATTTCTCTAAGAACTGTTTTCTGGACCCCTTACGTGGGTGAAATGGGTTGAATTGTGTTTTTCTCTTTTCTATAATATCACTTCAAGTAAATTAGTTTTTATAACACAACTTTCTTCAACAGCTTTCAAAAATATGTATCTAAAAACCGATTTCTGAATTTTTCGAAATTCCACTTGAGGTAAAATTTATTTTCACAATTTCTCTTCAAGAAAATAAATGTTTTAAAGAAT
Source organism: Kuschelorhynchus macadamiae (assembly GCA_030620095.1). Lineage (NCBI taxonomy): Eukaryota > Metazoa > Arthropoda > Insecta > Coleoptera > Curculionidae > Kuschelorhynchus > Kuschelorhynchus macadamiae. Next base: position 2,097,042 of record JAUTXW010001141.1, on the reverse strand, counting down.
TCTTTCGTCAATAAATTTTTTAAAACTAAAAACCAATTTCTGGATTAACGGGGTGAATTGTGTTTTTAATTTTTTTACAATATCTCTAAATGAGTTTACAAAAACAATGTTAATGGCTTTCAAAAACAATTATCTAAAATTTAGTTTCCGAATTTTTTGAAACTTCACCCGTAAAAAGATGAAAAAGGCTAAATTGAGTTTTTACTTTTTTAACAATATCTCTTTAAGCAAATGAGTTTTTAAATTTAAAAAAAATTGAAATGTTTCTGGAACTTTAAATTTCATCCTTAAAGGGGTGAAAAAGGCTAAATTGTGTTTTTTAACTTTTTTAACTAAATGAGTTTTTAAAACAATTATTTCGTTAAGTTTTCGAAAATATTTATTTAAAGCCGACTTCTGGACTTTTTGAAATCCCACTCTTAAAGGGGTGACATGTGTTTTTAAGTTTTTTACAATATCTTTTTAACGAAATGAAATTTTTAAGACGATTGTTGTATCAACGGGTTTTAAAAATAATAACCTAAAAGTCAATTTCTGTATTTCTCGACATTTCACACTAAGGGGTGAAGAGGAGTGAAATGCGATTTTATTTTTTTAATATACCTCTTTAAGTAAATAATATTTTAAAAGGATTCAGTTGTGAACAGCTTTTGATAATAGTTATTTAATACTCATTTCTAGATTGTTCGACATTCCTTTAACGGTTGTTTTTCCTTTAATAAAATATTTGTCGGTATGTTTGTTTAACATAATCGACTTTTAAAAGAGATTTAAAAAAGTTATAGCGTTGCCTCTTGCAGAGTTACCGAAACAAATAATTTTTATATTTAGGCATCAAAACAGCAGACTAAAATATTTTTTATAAAAAGCAATGTTATCATTTTTAGGTATTATTGTTAGACACATTTTTCGTTTTTCCATTTCGATTTGTAAAACATAAATCTCCAGTTACTTAAAAAAACTTGGAAGACTTTCAAATCTAAGACTAAATGAATTTAGGTGATCTTCTATAGAAATTTTAACTGACTTTTAAGTTTTTTGGAGGAATTTTAAGTCTTTTTGGTGACTTTTAAGTCTTTTGAGGAATTTTAAATGACCTGAGTCATCTGAAGGAGTAATTTTTCTAGTGGAAATATTTGTGCATCTGCAATAATTAATAAGCATTTCCGATAAGGTAGTTCTTTCCATGAACAAAACTTTGTTTTTTTTTATGAAATAACTTTAAACTGCCTATTTAAAACTTTATTTACTACTTACTTTTTTAGTACCTAAATAAACTTAGTACAATTCATTACTTTGACGTGTACATTTTAATTTTCTATCACATATCAGACATTCCCTCCTCGCGATGTAGACAAAAGTCATGTAGACTGACGACAATAATAGGAACCCATTGATGTTTAAAAGCGGATGTCGTTCAACACAAATGACTTCCTTTAATGCCACCTTATATATTCTTGACGCATTATAAGTTTACACTTCTTTGATTTTTATGTTTCTTCGTCAGGGAATACCTATTGTACTACGGTCGTATTCTTGGGGCACGTGACTTGATGAATGGAGCCTACGATTATACCAAGGAACATTTTAATCACCTAAAACAATAAAATTTGGGAAATAATATCTTTTTAAATATTGAATTATGCAATAAAGTTATTATATTTTATTGGATAAAACTATGTGGAGATAAGCCTGATAAACATTTTTCTAGCAATTAAAAAATACACAGTCTAAGTCTCAATCAAAAATTTTGTTTGAGCTGATATGGACAACTTCTTTATTTTTGAAAAAAGCATATTTTTTTCTATAAACCTTACGATTTAAAAAAAATACTATACTTACTGCAGTGTCGTTTTTAGGGTGGGGGGTCCAAGGTCCTGGAAACTCCCCAGGAGCTCTTAATATATTAAGGAAAGGTATAGTTAATATATGACCCTCCCCCCCTCCCGCGATGCACTTTCGTATCTAGCGTAGTGTACTGCAACTCATATACCTTCGAAGATTTACGAGTGTATCGGGGGATGACCATGTAAATCGCGCGCGATAATATGTTTTTCTAATCCAGATATTTGGTAAACAGCGCTTGGTACAACATTACATTACCTTCGTAAATTGTCTTTAGGGTATAGTTTGAAATTGTTGTGAGTGTAACTACGGTCAGAAATGGAGAAATTGCCACCAGATTTTAATTATTGTACACATATTTTAAATAATAGAGTTAAAACGAAGTTTATGAGAGTCGGACATAGTATTTCAAGTATGTGTATGTAATTACGGTTATATTATGTCAATCTTGCCGCCCTTGTCCACAGAACTAAAATAACTTCTTATAGCTGGGAAGTTTTTCAAGAGCCTTTCCTTTCATCGGCTGGAAATAAGAACATGGACAAAATCAAGCAAATCTATTAGTTCTTGTACACGTTTTGTGTTGAAAAATAGCTATACACTTTTAAAACTAAATTGCCTAACTGAAACAAACCTCTTGCTTCAAATGCTTCGTCATATTTCCAATAACAAGTCAATATTATCATCAATTAGTGTTAAGGATTTTTGTATGTACAGACAGAGTAGGTCTTATAATATGTTAGACAATTGATATCTCTGTTAATATTGGTACTGCGACACAATTTAAATTATAAGAGTTGTAACAATCTAAATCTACGAAAAAATCTCTCAAGACCTATAAACTTGGTCATAATGGGTTTTTTTAATGAAATACCCTGTATAAAAATAGCTGCAGTTTTTCTGATAATATAGATGCCTGAGTGAGTATATCTATTTATAAAAATGGGCGAGAAAATAAGGAAAAACAGTGCCATAGCAGGATGGATTTAATATACATTTTTATTTGCTTTTTCTAATACATTGTTCGTAATGGCTCTGTTTTTGCTTATTTTTTCGATCATTTTTTGCTATATATGTACATGGCTAACTATAGACACGTGTTTCTGACTTAAGTTCTTCATCAGTACGGCCAACTAGTTGAAAGACAAGTACAACTAGCCCCAAAATGAATAGACAAAACCACACCAGAGGCACCAACAGGAGCAAAACCGACATTTGTGGTTAACAAGAGAACATTCGAAATTTTCGCCAGACTTGAAACTCTATTACCACGGAGCAACATATAGTCATTATGGCGAAACGAAAAAATGGGAAAATATTAACGCGGCGAAAACTAGTACATAGTAGAAAATGGATTTTTTTTTGGGATGACCGCTAAAGCAATGAAATTTGGCTATAGACACGTGTTTCTAACTTAAGGTCTTCATCAGTACAGTCAACTAGTTGAAAGACGAATACAACTAACGCCAAAATTAATACACAAAACCACACCAGAGTCACCATCAGGAGCAAAACCGACATTTGTGGTTAACAAGAAAACATCCGAAATCAAAAGAAAAGACCTTAAGTGAGAAACACCTGTCTATAGTTAGCAAAATTTCATTGCTTTAGTGGTTATACCAAAAAAATCCATTTTCTACTATATACTACTTCTTGCCGGGTTAATATTTTGCTACTTTTGATTTACAACTCTTGGGTTTTGAGTTTCGCTACAGGTGACTATATGCTGTTCCGTTGTAATAGAGTATCAAGTGTGGCGAAGATTTTGGATGTTCTCTTATAAACCACAAATGTCTCTCTCTCTCTCTTGCTCTTCATGGTGACTCTGCTGTGGTTTTGTGTATTAATTTGGCGCTGTACTCGTCTTTCAACTAGTTGACTGTACTGATGGAGACCTTAAGTCAGAAACACGTGTCTATAGTTAGCAAAATTTCATTGGTTATTTATTTTAATAGTATTTTTGTATTCTTAACACCGAATTCAAAGTAACTGATAAGGATTTGTTAGAGTTTTTTTTAATTATTGCAACAAAATAAAAACATACAAAATAACAAACAATAATAATTAGCGGCCATTTTCGAAGTTATACCAATAAAATAAGAGAAAGTAAATATCTGCAGAATTATTTGCCTTGTTTAGAACTCGCTTCGGGTGTAAACTGAACAAATTGATTCACTACACTAAGTTTTTCAATAGAAAACATCCTGTACTTTCAATATTCAATTTTACTGGTACTATTGATAATGGATTCGATTCCAAATTATTTTAAGAAGTTCTATACGTTTTAACAGAATCCAGGAAAATCGTTTATTATATATGACATATATGAATTGCGATATGCTAGGCTGGATACGAAAATGCCTCCGGGATCCTTTATCATATTATAGGAAGGTATTGATATATTTATTGAACAACAAAAATTATGAGCTCTGAACTAAACTGAACCCCCACACTCCGGAACAAAATTTTAAATACGCCACTGAGAGAACGGATTAAAAATATCAGGCAGAAATGTATCCAAACACCCTGAATCATCCAAAATTTACGATATTTTGTCCAAATAAATTTTAAAATAATACTCTCAAATCTAAAAAGTTCTCAATTAATTATACGCACTATGTACATTTATTGAACCAAAGGTTTTGCTCGCCTAATAGCTCTTAAGTTTCATTGTTTCATTATAAGAGTTTATATTTTTATCTTTGTATGTATTTATTATATAATATAATATATTTGTTTTGAATTAGTTATTCTACTGATTCTAAGCGAAAATTAATGAATAAATGATTTGTCTTCAATGGTGTATCTGCTAAAGCTCTTTGATTCACCCTTAATTAATTAGGAACGTTTAATTTAATTGAATTTTGTGAAGAGATGAACCGCGTTACGTCCCGTGGTCAAAAAAAAATCTCACATTACTTTTCGATTCTTAAAATTGCAAGGCTTTCAGAAACGGAAAATTTATAATATATGAACTCTATCTCAGTGAAGTTGGCCCAGTCCCCCAAAACATGATATTTGTAAATTTATTTCAGGGCAAATTAAAATCTAAAATATAATATTTTTTTTTAAATGTTTTGTGTTTGGGAAAATAAATAATGGAGAAAACTTGAATGATCATCCGCATTTTTCAAATACCAACTTAAAAGCTTTAAAAAAGATTATCCAGCAAAACCGGCGTTCTAATTATAACGAATTGAAAATATTATGAAATCAGATAACGGGAAAAAAAATTCAAGGGCAACTTGTCCACAGAGCTGCCCCAAAAATTACACTTACTTACACTTCTGTTTTTGTTCACTTTTAGAGAAGCCTTTACTGACAAAGATTCAGAAAAAAAAATAGACTAGCGTGGGCAACGGAACACAAAGTATGATCTCCGAAGCAATGAAACTCCATTATTTGGAGCGATGAAGCCAGATTTGAAGTATGCGTTGATGATAGCAAGTGTTTCAGAATGACTGCCTTAAAAAGAAAGTCAGTTTCCGGCTTGTGTTATGATTTGTAGATCCATGTCAGCTAGTGGGGTGGGAAAATTACACTTTCTGGAAGATATTATGAATGCTGATAAGTACATCACTGTACTTCCAAATAAGTTAATATCCCAAATTGAACAAATGCGTTTAAATAATATCGAATTTATCTTCCAACAAGATGGTGCCGCTTGTCATACCGCTACAAAAATATTGGATGTTCAGAAACAATATTTCACTTTTAAAATGAACGTCCAGTAGCCCATATTTGTCGCTGATTGAAACGATGTGGCATATCATGAAGAAAAAGCTTCCATCAAGTCTCGAAGAACCGTTCCAGAATTACAAACCCGTCTCCAAGAAACAGTTTTACAATAGATGACTACCAAACATTACACTTGACACTATGTCAAGACATATCGAAGTAGTAATCAGTTGAAAAGGCGATGTAACGCAGTGGTAATTTGCTGTTATTTGGCTTCGTTGATTTTTTTAAATCGACAAGTATTTTGAATTTGTAGGATATTTTTACTGTTACAAAAAATGTAGTATTTTAGGCTTAAATTCAATAAACATATCATATGTTATCAGAAACATATTATAGTTTTTAATACGTTTTTCGTTAATATGAAAAATTTCTTTAAAAACCATAGTTTTGATTCACCGAGACAGGGCTCGTACCTACTGAAATAATTCACCAATTATGAAAGTGTGGCAGTTCGCATATTGCAGCAAATGGCATGTTGACGTAACCAAGATTAAAAAAAAAGCTGGTGAACGGTCGGCGTTTATGTTTGATGGCGGGATATTAAATTATAATAAAAATTGTTAACTCGTTTACTCGAACGTTCCCTCGTTATGAATCTTTTCTTTTATTAGGATTAATGAAGTGTGACCTAACTTACTTCAGTATCCATATATACTGTCTTTTCAAAATTTTTATTGGGCGCCATTTTGTTCCACCATATTGGCAATGTATCAATATTTTACCAGTTTCTATCAATGCCACACTTGATTTTGAATATAATGTAAAATAAATTAAATAACCAATTTTTTACTCCGATTTTTTAAAAATTTCATTAGTCCACCATTTTGTTCCGTCATGTTGAATTCATACTAAAATATTAATAAATAAAAAATTTCGTACTATTTCTTGTGCAAACAAGGAACAATGTCCATTGAATAAGAGGTTTTTTTACTTCATCTTTTATACAGGTTATTTCGCGGCCATTTTATTCCTCCATCTTGAATTCATACTACAATTTTTACCAGTTCATTTCTATATCACACTTAATTCTTGGACGAAATTTGAAATAAAAGTAATAAGCAGGTTTTTCAGGCTGATTTTTTAAGTTTTATTGGGTGTCATTTCATTTTGCCGTCTTGGATTCGTACCAAAATGTTACCACTTCATTCTAATCTCGATTCCAATTCTTGATTTTGGTGCAACATTTGAGGTAAATTGGATAATTAGGCCACCGTTTTGTCCGCCATATTGGATTTTCACCAAAATCATCCATCCCCAATATGACCCTAACTTTCGACGAAAATTTGAAGGCAATCGGGTAAGTTTTCCAGCTATGTCGCGAACTGATAGATCGACACACAGACTGCTGGAGTTAAGGAACATGTTTTTTGCCATCTAGGTATACTAAAACATGAAGATTCCAAGAGTGTGATTTTTTTCTGCCGCCATCTTGAATTCGTACCACGTTCAATCTAATAAGCAGTTTTGTCAGGCTAATTTTTGAAATATTTTATTATGCCGCCATTCTGTTTCACCATCTTGAATAATTTTTTTAACAATTCTCTAGACCGCCATTTTGTCACACTGTCTTGATACCAATTTTTTTTCGATTCGTTCCTACTTAATACTTGATTTTTATGCAAAATTTCAGATAAACTGCATAATTAGTTTTTAAGTTATAATTTCTTTAACATTTTATTAGGCCGTCATTGGTAACCCTTTAACAATATGTTAAATTTTAGTTTTTGAAATATCTGTTGTTTCATTAGAAAATTAAAATCAAATATACATGGGTGTTTCCAACAAAATGCTCCAACGTTTAAAGGGAGATTCTTTGTAAGAAAATAAGACTTTATTTAGTTATACCGAAACAATAAGAGCTATTTGATTAGATTTGGAATAAGCTCATAGGTATCTAAGGGCTATATTTCTAAAACTTTAACACACTATATCTCGGAAAACAAACATCTGCGTACCCATATTTATCGGAGCTTTTCGTCTTATTTCCTTACAAAGAATCTCGCTTTAAACGTTGGTGCATATTTTTGAAACACCCTGTAAATTATATTAAAATTTTTAAATTGTAAAAAACATAAAGCGAACATCAAAATTATATTTATATAAATTAAAAAGTTAACATCTGCAACATTGAACCATAAAATCAAAAATTGTATCCTTTACGCTAAATTAATTGATTCGGTGATATAATAAATAATGTGAAAAATGTATAAATAGCAGAAAAAGTTAAAAACGAGATTAAAGATATAAAATTTATGAATGCAAATAATAAAATCGGAAACTTTAATCACAGACAGTCAGATAGACCGAGGGAATTGAAAACATATTTTTTTCGCATCTAGGGACGCTAAAACGAATATATGTGAAACTTGGGAGGCTGATTTTTTTCACGATTGGAAACATTTTATTTCGCTGCCATTTTGTTCTTCCATTTTGAATTATTACCACAGTTTTACCAGTTCGCCTCTATACCACAATTAATTGTTGCACATAATTTGAAATCAATCTATTAAATTTAAAGTCAATTCGTTTAATTAGTTAATTAGTTTTTAGCTACCTATGCCGCAAACAGACAGACCGACAGACAGACTGAAGGAATTGAGAAAATATGTTTTTCGGCATTTAGTCAACGTACGTTAATCTCAAATTATTATTAGACACTAAATCTCAGAAAATATGCTTGGATATTATTACCTTCATTATTCAAATTAATAATTTTTAAAATATATAGTGTAATAAAATCTGACTAACTCCTTGAAAAATACATATTATATCAAAGGAAAATTTTCAATCAAAATGTTAACCCAAAAAGGTCTTTAAAAAGTACATGCCTTGGAATTTAAAATGAAAACTCATCAAGGCATATCATACTTGAAATCTTTATGCAGATGTTTAGAAACGTTTCCATTTTCATTTGGTTAAGTTTGTAAACAGAAATTGGCGTTCACCCCTGTCAGCGGGGGAGTTTAAGGTAGTAATTTACCAACCCTTGTTTAAAAGTTATATATTTTGGATAAAATCTTATAAACTACGCACTTAGTCTCGAAACCGATTGGGGGATATGGCATGATTATATAGTCGATGATAGACTTAATATTCATGACGAGAAAAACAAAAGGCGGATAAAAGTTTTTCTTAGTTATTCACAAAAATCATTTAAAAGTTATAACCCGGATCTATGGATTTAACTTATTTTCTGAATTAATTATTGATCAATTATATAATTAATAATTATATTATATATTACGAGATATATTAATTAAATTATATTATTTATTACACATATCTAGAATAGACATCAAGCAAGAATAAAAAGCTGAATGGACGGGCAATCTACTTGCTTATTGGAGACAAACCACGTTGTCTTAGGAGAATGAAACTAGCTCTAGCTGAAATAGCATGCCTTACCAAGAAGGCTGGAAAAATGCGTACGAATGTAACAAGTAACAACATAAGTAAAGCATAGTTTTAGCAAAGGAACACAAAGCACAGCAGGAAGAGACTAGTTTTATCGTTTTTAAGCCAAATGTGACAAGTATTCCAAAACCAGAAGCAAACAGTCTAGTAAAATCAAAGTACCAACTTTCTCTACAGAATATATAAAATGGGGTGTTTAATTTTTTTTTATCTCGTAATTGTTTTATTTCAAATTTTCGTTTCCGACTTAATCGACAAAAATATTAAAAGAATTAACATTTTCACGTTATTTGGGGTCAGTAACCGGGATCAGAAAATTGTTTTTTGTAAAGTCAAACCTATCCATGTAAGGTTCTGTAGAATTAACGAAATCGTACCAGCAATTGAAATAAAAAATCGGGGTTATTATTTAAGTCATCATTGTAGCGTTAAATTAAGCCAAAATAGATACGTTTTTCTGAATAAATTTGATCGAACTTATTTCATCTATATTGATTGTTTTGAGACTAGGACAATTTGGTGTTATAGCAGATATTAAAAAAGCATTTCTTCAAATTAACCTAAACATTCAGGATGTAAAATTTCAACTTTTTCTGTGCTATAATGACAAGAATGAACTAGTTATATATGAACATACAAGAGTAGTATTTGTTTGAAGTAACTTGCAGTCCATTTTTATTAGGAGCAGTTATATATTTTCACTTGCATATTATACCAGGAGACAAGTAATATTTAGAAGGCACTGTACAGAGATTAACCAAAAGGTTTTACATGGATAACTGCATAACCAGCTTTGATGATCAACATATTAACATGTTAATAACCAAGGTGAAACAAGCAATGTTTGATTTAAGATTTTGAGAATATACTAACGATGATTCAGAAGATATTTTGTCCACTTAAGTTTAAAGTGTAATAAGCAAACTGATACTCTACACCTCCCTTTGGAAAATATAGATGATAAGAAATACTAAATGCTCTAAAAAAATCATTTTATCGATAGCGACTAAAGTATTCGACTGGTTTTGCTTGCCCTTATTTTTTACTGTCAAAAATTTTACTTTGGCAGATTTGTTTGTTGGAGCTTAGACGGAATACGGAAGTTCCTTAAAATATTTCCGGATAATTTCATATCTAATATGATGATCTACCTACACTCAAACGATTGAATATTCCACGATGGTTAAACTAAGAGATAAACCCAACGCAATGGTTTTTTTCATATATTTTGTGACACCAGCCAACTTGCTTATGCTGCAGTAACATTTGTGAGAGTAGAGTGATCAACAGGAATCTTAAATATTTAAATAGCACTTGGTCTGAGACTGGAACCATGCTTATGTACAATTATTACAAGCAAACTCTCCATGTCAATATGCAGGTCAGAATTAATAGCGGCGATCATTGCAGCTCGTCCACTTGAAGGAGTAAGGGAGGTATTTGGAAACCACTATTACAAAACCTACTGTTGGTCAGACTTACTGTACTATCTTGGATAATGGGATGCCAACGGGAAACTATTTGTTAGGAATAATATTCAAGAAATTCGAGTATTCGGTCATGAGGACAGCTGGTTCTACGTTCTTGGAGATCTGAATCCGTTGGATGTTTCATCCAGAGGAACTTTAGTCAATGAGCTGATAGAAAACAAATTGTGGGAGGGTCCAACTTGCGTAAGAAACTCAGAACAGGACTGGCCACATTAAAATTTCTTTGTTAATGAATATAATGTGTTAATGAAAAACAAGATTTTTCATGGTTATACAAAAAATTTACAAAATATCATAGTATCGTCAAACTAGTAGCATAGATACGTCATTTTGTAAATAATTACAAAAATTCGTAATATATGTAACTTTGAAAAGGCTGAAACCAATGTTATCAAAATAATCCACCATAAACCTACTTTCGGTTCGGATACAGAGCAATATAACCATTTATTGACATTTGAAGATAATGCCACTTTAGGACAATAACCAGAATTTGTAAAGGAAAGATTTGTAAAACTTCCGCTATCTATTTCTTATGTTAAACTTTCAGTTGTAGGAAAATTAATTCATGATGAACATTGTTGCCATGCTATAACTCAAATCATTTTGAATATTTTGAGGGGAAATATTGCATTATTAAGAAAAGAAAATCAGATACTTCAACAAATACCAGTTGCTCTTCGAGAAAATAGAGTAGTAGAATTTGAGGTTTGCGGTAAATATCTAGCAGATCCACTGTTTTGGAAAGAAAAATGCAAAATTTGGATATGTATATTTATTTTTGCTGTATATATATATATATATATATATATATATATATATATATATATATATATATATATATAATATATATATATATATATATATATATATATATATATATATATATATATATATATATATATATATATATATATATATATATATATATATATATATATATATATATATATATATAATTGTCTACAATAATGGTATTAATTTCCTTGGCCTTGAAAATTCTATTACACCCACAGACTATAACGAGATTGAACTGTTAAGCGGTGTTGAAAAGTCGAAATTTAATAATCCCATAGCAGCCTTGTGGGGAGAACGACACTTACTTCTGAAGAACTTCCAACATTGCTATGCGAAGGCAAAGCTGTTGTTAATTCACGATCATTCACTTTTGTATCAGGAGATCCCAAATATGTCACGAGTCGTTCACCAGCGACCGAAAAGAGATACAGAAAGAGTTTAAGTCTGTAACAGAGACCTGGTTTTGGTAGAATGTAACATTAAAGAGGGTATAGAATGACCATTTCCATAAAAAGAAAATGGATTACCGGGAAATGATGGTGAAATTAGGTTAGTAAAATTAGGAATCGGGAAATTTTTAATTCTATATGTGTATATATATATATATATATATATATATATATATATATATATATATAAATTGTTTTATTGAATTGTAAGGAACTTAAGATCTGGAATCTTAAAGTAAGATAAATAGCTTTCTCCTCGGTAGTTGTGGAATAAAGTACGAAGGGAATTTTGTTCCAAGTTGAACTATCCTCCCAGCTGGATGTGGTTGGCAACACTATGCCCAGGTACTCTATTACTGTTAGGGTACTTCGCAAGTCAATGTTTTTTTTTTGTTTTAGTTGAACTAGTTATATAATATTACAGAATAGAAACATTTTAACCTTTACTTAAAATAAAAGCTTAAAGCACCATATTAACTTAGACATTTCATCCTTCTTTGTGTATATATCTCTTAGGATCGAGAGTGTAGTTCGCGCTATGATAGCGTAGCGCGGCGGCAGAAATTAAAATCTCTTTATTGATAATGAGGAAATATTATTAGGATTTAATAATGTTTGGCTATCAAATTTTATATGTAAATATAAATACTTTATTTATAAAAATAAGGAGCTGTCAAATTTTAATATTAAATTAAAATATAGAGTCAGTAATTTTGCTTCAATAAGACATGGTTGAATAAGAAATAATTAGAGCTTCCGTTGGAAGGAGGGGGGGTCCATACCCACCCTCTGGATCTCTCCATTAAACACGCCACTGAATATTTAATGTAAAAAAGGGATTATCGTCTGTTTAAGATAGATGAACTATTGGGACAACCAAGAACAAAAACTATTGGAAAAGTATTGACTCTATAACCAACTGGGAGAGTGAAAAATCAATTACCGTTATTTGCTGCGTGTACGCAGCTGGATGATACATTTGCCTTTTTTATGTTTCCTAGAAAAAGATCTACTTATTTTATCGAAAGATGGAACACCAAGTGCTTACAAAGCTTCGCATAATGGCTACTCAAGTTAAAAAATCGAGGAAAAATTATGTTATGAATGGATGAAATGTTTTAAACAGTATTCAAAATACATTTAATAAATCCTTCTCAAGTCATACTAGATTAGGGAATCCCAGCTATCATATTAAAATGAAAGTTAAAATTTCAGGAAAGAAAATATTTTATAATCTGCATGTTATTCATATATTACCTCATTAATTTCATAGAATTCAGCCAATGAGGCTTATTCTATATTTAAGAAACCAGTGTTTTTAGTAAAAAAATTGAGAATTTTGGGAATTATTAGTATAATATTTTATATATTAATATGTTTATTATTCTTAATGAAAAAAAAAAAACGAAAGATTTTTTTGTGTTAGAAATGGAACCACTAGTATTACCCCTAAGGTAGAAATCACAGTCAACGTCACGTTATTAATTTGGTTCTAATGTCTTCAACATAGTTATTTTAATTTTAGTGATATGCCACTGAATTAAGTAGATGTGACAAAAAATAGTATGAAACCTGTATGGTTAATACCCTCGCTCTCCTAAATTTGTTCTGATTTAAAGCTCTCTGGGACTGGGTCTGTAAACTCTTGTTGCGAAGTTACGTCGATGTTCAATCAAGCCACTAAGCAGGCTTTTGAACATAATACCAGGTGCACTATATAGAATGCTAAAATACTTTAGGAGGATAAAAAAAACTTACTTGTCCGACTTTCATTGCCTTTATTGTTAATTTTTGCACAAGCTTTCTGGCTTGATATCTAGCAATTATAAAGTGCAAACTAAAAGCTAATATTAAGACCACATGCTTATTTAATAATTGTGTGCAGTGATGCGTGAAGCCCCGCCCAATAGTCACGGAGCTTTAAGGATTTAGTGCAACCCAGTAAAGGTCGCCAAACCAGCTATTTCAATACTCGGCTTGCTGAAAATGCTGTTATTATATTCAATGAATACTGCTGCTTTCAATTTTCTCTTCTTACAGTGCTATTATTTGTGTATAATTTTGGTCTCAGACCACTATATCTCATGTTTTTTGAAGCATGCTCTGAAATACTTGATCTTGAGGTCTATCCTTTCTGTGTATTTTCGGTGCTCGGAAATTTTTACATTTGATTAACCGCACTTTCAAGGAGTTCGATAAATAAGGTTCTTTTAATCACTAATTGTATTTGGTTCGGTTTTCGTGAACAAAATCCTTAGCGTATTTCTGGATTTAAAATTTGTTTTAATTCCTTTCGTTTTGCCAAGTCTTCTTATCTTTTCTCCTTTCATACGCGGAATTGTTATAAGTGTGCTTGTACATTTATGCTATTGTATGGATTACTGCACAATACAAGCAGCTACGCTGGTTAATTGTTTAAGGCCAATCGCATAATAGCCCATCAAGAGCAGCATTTAGATTTTTAAATAATGCCGTTCGTAATAATGCTATTAAGAACTCAGTTTGACCCCTCCTTATAACGTTATTATGAAAGCGAAACAGGTAAACTAAATTATCTAAATGTATACTCAATAACACAATGCTCAGTACCTAGAATTAAATATATTTTGCATTTGCCGGCCTTCCGTTCTAGTTATCCTAGATTAATATAATATCTCTTAAGTATTGCATTTATACCTTAATTACTTCCACCCACAGAAATGTATTTTTTTACTGGACAAATCAACTGCCTACATAAACAGGTGACACACGTGAGTACTTAAACTACGCAATTACAATATCGAGAACTGCAGTAACAAATCCTAGTCTGTATTAAATGTATTGACACATATTGGATAATTTAAAACCTACAAAAAGAGACAAATTTAAATAATAGGTATTTATAGATTATTTCATTACACACTTTTTAAACATGGAAGATTCAACAACTGGTGCATAACGCGAATACTTTACTTGCTTGTAAGATTTTAAATAATTACTGTTACATTAAATCAGATGTGAAATATTATTTACTTAATTAATTTTTAATAACACAGTCTCCCCCGCCCTTTCTTTCTTTCTCTCTCTCTCTCTCTCTCTCTCTCTCTCTCTCTCTCTCTCTCTCTCTCAAGGATTTTGTGTATTTTCTCGGATGTCTTTTAACATTATGGTAGTAAACCATTAATATGCAGGGGGTAAGGAAGTCCTACAACTCTTATATTTAATCAGTCAATCAATATATAATATCACTATCTACAATTTTGGGCAATAACTTTTTTACTTACATAATTTTATTCAACAAAAGGCAACAACAAAACTTTTTTACATTAATCCGATATTGCGCGACTCGGCATTTTGATTATAGATTATTAATTAAAAGAAATACATTTAGCTCACTGAGTACATGGTTAATTTTACTGATTAAAGAAAAAGCTTGTTATCTTAGAACTTCTAAAGTGTAGTTTTTATATCTTTGGATTTGAAGATAAATAAGCAAACGGGTCTTTTTATTTTATCATCGAAATATATCATTCATGAGCATAATAAGGCAATATAGCGGCGAGGACTAGCATCGCTATTCTACCTAACCAACAGTAAAGTATTTTTAACAATTATTCTAAAGCCAACATATACCTAGAGTCAGAGTGAACAAGAACAAAGTTAGTTAGGTTTTTTAGCTAAATGCTCCCCGGTTTCTAGTGAATCGCTTTCCCTAACTGGGTTAGTAGCCAGATATTGCGGCTGCTCAAATTTATTAATTTCGTAGGATATTTAAACTTCGAGTATATCTTTCGCTAAGATTAAGCCGCGAGACGAGACGAGGCTAAGGCATTGTCTCGTCTCGTCTCGAAATTATGGTCGAGACAATATATTAACCTATCCGCGTAAGGGTTAAATAAAAATGTTGACTGAACATGAAATGTTTGCTATAAACACTAGCAAGTATTGACACATCTATCGTACCTCCCTGGATATTAGTCCCTTGAAAATGTCTTCTATTTTTTTGTTCGATCACTAAGTACACAAAATTTGTGCTTTAATAAAATCATTGTTTGCCATTTACTTTTGCCTCCCTCTCTAAATAGGAAGAAATATTTCAATATTAAAAAAAAAATCGCATTCATAAATTAAATTGCCCTTAATTTTGCTCCCGGGGTATAGGTAAACTATAGAAATTCTGCCACAAGACTAGTTTATCGATTTTTATGGGAATACCTTCAAATGACTGACAAAAAGAATAAAACAAGGGTTCTCAAACTGTGGTCCACATAACACTAATCGTACGCAGATTTTTTTTTGATGATGGGGAATGCTTTTACACACGAATTCCATTCCGGTGGAAAGGAAAACAGTATGAGACTCGTTGCTCTATCAGGTTTCCACCTGTCGGAGTCAACAATACCCACTAAACCCCAACGGGCCCCCATCAGATGGACCATCATTGGACTA
Source organism: Kuschelorhynchus macadamiae (assembly GCA_030620095.1). Classification (NCBI taxonomy): domain Eukaryota; kingdom Metazoa; phylum Arthropoda; class Insecta; order Coleoptera; family Curculionidae; genus Kuschelorhynchus; species Kuschelorhynchus macadamiae. The sequence goes on along the minus strand of JAUTXW010001141.1, from coordinate 2,080,877 downwards.
GCCAAGGATCCTTCGATGGGGTTGATGCCGTCCTTTCGGGAGAAACTCCTATCAAGAACATGGTCCTACTGTGGCGTGGGGGGTCCTCGCTTGGCAGGATGTTTCTCCACCTCTCGATACTGGTTGTCATCTGAAATAAAAAATATTATTAGTAATTAAAGTGTCATCTTACCAGGTTGAGATATTTCTCTGCTGTCCTCCTATCGTCTGTCCGGTTTGCCGCTGCCTACGTCCTACTGTACCGTGGTCCAGTCTGCCGTCCCTCCGTCTAGTACGCCTGGTGGCCTTCGTTACTGAGTCCACTTCTGGGCCCTGAGCGGCACTCCTGTTCCGTGATCCTGCAGTATTGAGGCTAAGGCGTGGTATTCTTTTTCCGCAGGTTCAACTGCAGCTCACGCCGGAGCCAGTTGAGATACCTGGGTTCCTCTTCTTTTACCTCAGGTTCAGCTGCAACTCACGCCGGAGCCAGCTGAGGTACCTGGGAGTCCTCTTCTTGGAATTTATGTTGGCCAGTGAATGATACTCTAAGGGTTTCTGTGAGCATCCATCCTTGAGTATATTAGTGCAGGAGCTCATGTCTAGGCCTCCTGTACCTCGTCCAGTTGTTACGAATCGGAGCTAGTGGATCATAGTCTACCAGGTCACGTAGGTTTTCATTGTGGTGATTTTCGGCTGCCCTGAATTCTAAGGTGGCCTTTTGCCGCATGAAATCTTCAATACGTGTCCATTGAAGGTCACGCTACAGGTCCTCACGTACGCAGAGGATTTCAAAGCAGGCACGTAGACAAGGAGGGGCCGGGGGGGGGGGCGCGGTTCCCTCTATGGAATTTCTGGCGCCCCCACAGGCCTCCCAATGAGCAGCAAAGATAAAATACTTTTAGCTTAAAAAAGTAAATCCTTGAAATCACCTACTTGTGCTCTACTCTAATAACAAAAATACATCCACTTTCATTTTTGTTTTGGTGTTTAAAAGAGTAAGGCAAGCAATTTAAGAAATCAGTCTCATGATAGAATTTTTTTATTTTATTAACACTTCTTCGGAAATTGATTTAATCAAAATGCCAGAAAAACCCAACAAGAAATATCGTTGAGCTGAAAGTTAGTACAGCTGCTCTGAAATGTGTTGAACAACATATCAGAAGTCACCTAACTTCACATGTGCGCGTTATGATTTTATGACCCTGTTCTGATTTTCCGTAACTTGTAAACTATTTAATTTTTTTAAATTCAATGTTTACAGATGCGTTTAACGTTTATTGGTGCAATTTTCTAATAATTTTGAATGCTGTTAACGAGAACAAAAAATAATATTTTATGACCTATCAAATATTTTGATAAGAGGTACCGATTTTTGAGATATTGACTAACAAAGTTAGGTAGAAAATTCGAATTTTCACCGCAAGTTCTGAAAAAATTAGGATATTTGAATAAGATAAATTAATTTTTATGGAAAAGGTATAGGTATTGATAACTAGAGGGCAAAAAAATATCTGTTATGCATTTGGCCAGATTAAATTCTTTATTTGCCTATAACTTACAAAGTATTAGCACTGTATCCGATACTGTGGTATTAGGAAGTTTTTGATGCTACTTACGAAGGTTTTCTTGAATGCCTATTCCAGTATCTATTATCTATCTAATTACAAAGAAATTAAACAATAAATATCAAAGATAGAACGACATTAAAGTTTTTTTTCAAAAAATGAAATTTTTAATTTGTAATTTTGAAGTGGCCCAAAAATTACATAAATGCATGAAATTATTTAACATTCTACGTGTAGTCTTAAGTATGTAAATCTATACTCACAAGGTTGCGATATATAGTGCAATTGGCAAATTGCGTAAGGTCAAATATGCAGTCTGACCAAATGCAGAATTTTTGAAGAAAAAATTGCCCCTCTGATTATCTATAGCTACACCCTTCACCTGCAAAACCCGTTTTTTAAATTCAGATGTCTTAATATTTACAGAAGTTACATAAAAATTATATTCTAAAGATTCGAATTTTCTGCTTACGTTCCTGTTTTTGAAAGAAATTAAAGAAATTTTTATTAGCCAATATCTATAAAAGGGTTCCTCTTACCAACATTTTTGAATGTTAAGAGCCTCCAAAATTTTTAAGTAATTCAGCAGTTTTTTTTTTTTGATAAAATGTTTCGTGTACATTATGCTTTCAGATTTTTTAAAAATTTGCAGAAGTATTTTTAATATTTTTAGATTGGTAAGTACTTACATTTCCTAAAACAAAAACAAAATCTCATTTAAGCAAACGAGCTTTGCTAATTTTTAAACACAACTTCATTTTTAAGGAGTTTCTACTTTCTGCTTCAAGGGAAGATAATTATAAACAAATCCTTTTACGATTTATCAAGACAATTTTAGACTATTAAGTAAGTATACAAAATGGTTATCAAAAACGGGTTAAGAGGAGTTATTAACACACATTTGGTGGAGTATTATATGACTTTTGAATTTCACCAATTCTAAATTAAGGAATAAGCCAAAATCAAACATATCCAAGCATTAATATGTTAAATATTGTGCTTTGTGTGTTCTTGAGGCGAAATAAAAAAGGGTATGTATTTATATCTACAAGATGAGGGGTTTCTTATATTAAAATACCCTTCATTCTCGTCTCGTCTCGTTTCGTCTCGAGTGTCGAGAGTGAATAGTGTCGAGACGAGACGAGAGTAGAAATTTTGTCTCGTGTCGCGGCATCACTACAAGCGAACCAGAGTCTAAAAACGATGGTGAAACATGATCTTATTTTTTTAACACATAATAATATCGCAAACAATCTTTCTGGATTTTCTGTAATGTGTTTCGATTTCTGACAGTCAACATGGGCTAATATACAGAGAGATCATAAGATAATATCGAAAGTGCTAAAGAATCTGTCAATTTTAATTTAATCTGTGTGGAAAATATGTCGTTGTACCTATATAAAATTTTAATCTTAAAATAACGTTTCTTTGCCAGTTGTAAAATTTCCCGATCAAAGCGCAAGTCAACATCCAATTCAATACCTAAATTTTTACATACGTTATTTGCAGTTAAATTTGCCTCATTTAGTTTTATTATAAAATTAGGTTAAGCCAAGAACAGCTCCTTATTACTCCCAAAAGATAAGCATTTGAGTCCTTGCACTGTTTAACACCAACCCATGAGCTTTAGATATTATAGATATTGACCCAAGATCACTGTCTATTTTGTCAGCAGATTATATATAATAAATTGCCATGTGAAAATGAAAAATAAATTTGAAGGTCATCTGTCTGTTGATGTGAAGAACAGTAACGCAGGTGACTGGAAAAATCAGCAGTGTACAGGTAAAATAGAAGTGGTTCCAAAATGCTACCTTGAGGGGACACCCCTGTCAAAACTGAAAAATGTAGAAAATCCCTGTAATGTAGAAAAATGCTGATTTCGGCCCTAAAGGTAACTGCAATAGTGTAACTGAGTTCTCTTCAAAACCAAAGTACTTTAATTTTTGCAAAAGAATAAAGTGAGACAGAACGTCAAAAGTTTTGTTATAATCGAGTAAAATTAGACAAGTATTATGACCTGCATCTATAGCTCTAATAATATCACCAGTCACGCCGAGTAGTGCCGTTGTGGTACTATGACATGCACGAAACCCTGATTGGGTATATGGTAAAATTTGATTCGATTGTGAGCATCAATCTGCTCGTGCATAGGCTTTTCAAGAATTTTAGATATAGTGCAAAGAAAATCAAAGACTGCTCCTGGATTACTTATTTTTGGAATCGGTACAATATTAGCCTTTTTCCATATAGAAGAAAATGTATTTGTACTAAAACATTTATTAACAAGAAACCTAATCTGGGGAACTAGTTGCGGACAAATCATAGATAAAATTTTGTTATCAATGGCACTTACATCCTTAGCATTCGACTTAATACTTAAAATAATGGTAGATATTTTACGGGCGCTAACTAACTTGAAACGAAATTTGTCATTTACCCCGTGATGTGTTCGATTTACATATAATCTATCAATCAAAATGTCATTTGAGCTCAATCTATAGGCACACTCTCTACAAAAAATGTAACTAAAAATTCAGGGCCTCCAATTCGTATCATTTCCTCGCTATTGTTAGAAGTAACATTAATGTATTTTAATGTTAGCCAAAAGTTCTTTGGGTTCCTCTTAAATTTATGATTTAGGAAGGCTTTTTTTCATTACTTACAGCCAGGTTACAAAATTACGCAACTGTTTATATTCATTTCTGGCGATCTCAGTTTTAATTCTTTTATATTTGGTAAAGGCTTTTTGACGTAATTTAATCATATATTTCAAATTAACTGTTAACCAGGATGTAGGGATTTTTCTTTCTAATATTTTAAAAGTTGCATGTCTGTTGTGCAAATTCTCGATATTTTCATTAAAACTATCTAAAATATCATCAATATTATTTAAATTATAGAATCTATCCCAGTTTAAGTTACAAAGGTTCCTAAGAAAGTTTTCATAAAGAAAATTAAGTAAAAAGTCCCTGTAAGTTCTAAATTTAATGGGCGGTTTATCTTTCTTTATTTTTAAATTACAGGCAACTAGGAAATGATCAGAAATATTTGACATATCAATAGCATTGTAGTTTAGAAAAAATCTATATCTGAAGAAATAACTAAGTCTATTAACGTACTTCAATTCTCTATATAGAGACTATATTTATGTATAAAAGAAGTAAATAGCTTACATAAATTATAATTAGAATCTAAAAAAATCCAACCAAATATTCTTACCGTGTATTTTTGTTAATCCAGACGTTTTCCAAGGAACTATTTCCCTGTGGATGGTCCCGTAATTTAACTTTAAAATGGGTTTTCACATACAAACTCACTCCGGCTCCACGATCAACACGAAACGACCGATATCCTGGTATAATAATTTCATTATCAGCTATTTCAGGACGAAGCCTTGTTTCAGAGAATCCGATAATATCAAATTCAAAAAAATTTATTAGTCAAAAAAATAAAATTCTTGTTGATAAAGCATACAGTAGGTAAATCAATCTGCTTATCCACAAAGTCAGAGAATGGAACAAAACTAGAGAATAAAGATCGAATGTTAAAATGCGAGAAGCTAAATGTATCCTCGTTAAGCATAGTTATAAGTATTTAAAGGTGACACAAGTATTTGATACTCCGCAAAAGAGAATTTATCAATAATAGTGTATTTCCATGAATTAGCATAATCCGGAAAGAAAATAGTAAATTAATATGTGAACCATAATAAATCTATAAGAACACGAAAATCCTAATAATAAGGATTAACATTAATCCATTTAAATTTATTTTAGTAAATAAATTCACATTAGCTTTAGTAAATAAATTCAATACCACATTAAAAAAGAGTAAAAAAGATTTAATACATGTTAATCCTTAAACTAATATATAGTTCGACTACGACGATAGAATCATGGCCAGCAAATAATAAAGAATGTTAAGTTTCACTGATTGATTTTAGGTGCTTCTTCCCAGACTTATCAATTACAAAAATATTTTCACCAGAGGACCAAACTTTGTTTTTTCCAAATGTTTATTTGCCATTAAGAGCCAAAATCTGGTTGGGGACAAATCCTCGTAGAGAATTATCGGAGATCCGCGCAGTTTTTGTTTGGCAAAAAACACTTCATTACGTTTCACATAAGATAAAAACTAGACAATAACTACACGAGGCTTTCAGCTCCCTTGCCAACCCTAAACGTCGCGTCGATATCTTCAAGTTTAACTGTAAGATCTAATTTCGAAGAGAGCAAATCAGATACTACACAGCGAAGATCTTCACCACCTTTTTCGGAAACATTACAAACACGCAAATTGTTTCTCCTACTCCTCTGATTAAGGAAGTCGATTTTTTCTTGAAGTTCCCATATTAGTGTATTGTTTCTTTTTGAACATCATTTGTGATGCTCGAAATCTTCCGACTCATATTCTCCAATTTTTATCGAGAATGTCAAATTTTTTGCCCAGTCTCTCCTCCAGCTGAGATACAAAGCTTGAACAGACTTTTGAGACAAGCTTTTCCGTCTCTTTATCACCGTTTTTTGGGACTTTTGGCGACATCACGATTTAGTTCGCCTCTTTATCTAGATTTTAATATATAATTATATTTGATGCTGAGCACTAATGAATCACTTGAAACAATAACCAACATTTATTTCGCCAATACACTACATATATTTAACAAAAAATGCGGAGCACCTGTACCCTCTGTTTGCACACATATATATATATATATATATATATATATATATATATATATATATATATGAATGTATATATATATATATATATATATATATATATATATATATATATATATATAAGATAGTGTATAAAATAATGTTATTTTACTTGATATTTATTAATTCGTGTTCATAAGGGATTTCTAACTATGGAGACTGAAACTTGTCATCTTTGGTGGGGTCAAATAATTTTTCTTTTTTTACTTGTATTGTAATAGTGAAAAAATCACCGTCCGAGATTTTTTCAGTTCTTTCCCTTTCATGGTCCCTAGATGACGAAAAACACGTTTTCTCGATTCCGTCTGTCTGCCTGTCTCTGTGTCAGCCTGTCTGTTCGCGGCTAAAAAACTACTTACCCGATTGACTTAAAATTATGGTCACAAATTAAGGGTCATATAGAGATGACCTGGTAACATTTTGGTAAAAATCCAGTATGGCAAAACAAAAAGGCATAGTGAAATGTTAAAAAAATTATTACTAAGAATGCACTTATCCAATTTGTCTCAAATTTTGTACAAAAATCAAGTATTATGTAGGAATCAACTGGTAAAATTTTGGTATAAATTCAAGATGGCGGAACAAAATGGCGGCTTAATAAAATATTTAAAAATTCAACCTCAAAAAACTACTTAATGAACTGATTTCAAAATTTGTGCCCTAACTAATTGAAGTATAGAGATGAACCAGTAAAAGTATGGTACTAATTCAAGATGGCGGAACAAAATGGTGGCCAAACAAAATTTTTGTAATTTGAAAAACCACTCCCTCACGTTTTACATATCTTCGTATTTTAGCATCTCTAGATGCCTGTCTGTCTATCAGTTCGCGGCATAGCTTAAAACTACTTATCAAATTGACTTCAAATTTTAATGAAAAATTAAAGCTCATATGGGGATGACCTGGTAATATTTTGGTTAAAATCCAAGATGGCGATATAAAATGACGGTTTAATAAAATATTTAAACATTCAGCCTGAAAAAACTACTTAATGAGCTGCTTTTAAATTGTGTGCCATAACTAATTGTAGTATAGAGATAAAACTGTGGTATTAATGTGGAAAAATTACGTCTAATATGGGGATGACCTGGTCATATTTTGATAAAAATCCAATATGCATTACAAGATGCCGGAACAAAATGGCGGCTTAATAAAATATTTAGAAATTCATCCTGAAAAAACCACTTAATAAACTATAATTTTTGTAATCTGAAAAATCACCCTGGCAGGTTTTACATATCTTCGCGTTTTAGCGTCCAAAAAATATGTTTTATCAATTTCGTCGATTCACCTGTTACTTTGTCTGTCTGTCAGTTCGCGGCATAGCTGAGTAGTTTACTCTCATCGGATTTACTTCAAATTTTAGTCAAAAATTAAGGCTCATATGGGGATGACTGGTAATATTTTGGTAAATATCCAATATGCCGGAACAAGACAGTGGTTTAGTGAAACGTTAAAATATTATTACTATAAAAACTAATTATCCAATTTACCTCAAATTTTGCAAAAAATTAAAGTGTTGCATAGGAATGAACTTGTAACATTTTGGTATGAATATAAAATAGCAGAACAAAATGGCGGCCTAATAAAATATTTAAAAAGCCAGTCTAAAGAAACTACTTATTAGATTAATTTTAAATTTTGTGCGAGCATTAAGTGTGATATATGATAAGCTGGTAAAGTTATGTTACGAATTCAAGATAGCGGAATAAATGGCGTCCAAATAACATGTTAAAAAAATAACGTACTAAAATCTTCTTAGTCAATTGACTGTTAATTTGAAGAAAAATTAAATTTGGTGCGAATTCAACACGACGTAACAAAATTGCGATGTGTGTCAATCTAAAAACTATTCTTGAATTCATTTTAAATTATGCCCAAAATCAAGTGTGGCATAGATAGAAACTGGTAAAATACTGGTAGGGATCCAATATATTGGAACAAAATGGTTTCCAATAAAAATGTTTGATAATACAATATATATATATATATATATATATATATATATATATATATATATATATATATATATATATATATATATATATATATATATATACATATATATATATATATATATATATATATATATATATATATATATATATATATATATATATATATATATATATATATATATATATATATATATATATATATATATATATATATATATATATATATATATATATATATATATATATATATATATATATATATATATATATATATATATATATATATATATATATATATATATATATATTATATCAAACATTTTTATTGGAAGCCTTGTTCCTAAATAACATAGATGTACTAAACTAAATTGGTTCACACTTCACTATTCCTAATAAAAAGGAATATTCATAATAAGGGAAGTTCCGGGTAAAGGAAATTTATCGATTTTTTTTAATGTAGAAAAAAATTAATTTGGCAGTCATTTTTGCCTAAAAAATGTCTATAAGAAACAGTAGCTAATATTTACCGTTTACTCGTAATACTGTACTATGTTACGAGAACGGTTAAAAACTTCTCTGATGTTCTACAACTTATTGGCACAACTTATAGACTATGTAAATATTAAATTGAATTATCTTCAAAGACCAAAATGGATGGATGATGGAAAAATAAAATTTAATTATAATGCTAATATTTAATAATAATCCGCTACGGAGTTAGCTACCAAAAAGGCAAAAACTGTACTGATGTTTCTGCTACATAATTTTTTTATAAAAAAAAAATTGGACCGACTTCAAAAAAGACCACTAAAAAGTAAAAAATAACATTTTATTCCACACTGAAATTTTGATTTATGAAGTAGGCGTCAAACTAATTCTTAATTACTTAATCAAAAACAGACATTTATATATTGAGTGTCATGTACATAATTACTACATTAAAATGACATGGTCTTTATTGCTTTGACACTGACTTGATAAATCAAATTTTCATTGTAGAATAATAGTACATTGTATACATAATACGAAAAGCTAAACATTCCCTAAATTAAACAAGTCCGGAAATCTATCTTTTCCTACGAAGTATACATACTATTTTTCCGAAAACTGTTGAAAGGACATAAATTATTACAATCAACTTTGAACAAAAAAATTTGAAATAAGCATTATTAAGTTTATTCACAAATAAAGAATGCCATGACATTTGTTTTGTAACTAAGGGCACAAAGCTATATTGAATAGTCAAACTTGATATTTTTTTAGTATACAAATAACTGTAAAGAAATAATATTCCCCTACAGGACAAAAATAACTAACAGTGATGGCAATGACTAGTTGCCAGGAAATATTAACTTTTTCTTTCAAAAATGTCAGATTTTCGGAAAAACACTTTTTTTGAAGTCTGGTTTGCCAGAATCACCGTATTAATATTATAAAAATTGGCAAAATTTAAAAACACGAGTAAAATTGAACTTTGTCGCATTAAAAACCCCAAAAACCATATGAAACATGATATTAACATGCGTACTTTTTTCCTGCTGATATGATGAACGCAAAATATATTGGCTCCAGCGCTCGCTTAAATAATTGAAAATAGCGCCATCCGCCAGTTTTTACATTTTTAAAATATGCTTGTTATGGGACCACCCCGGTAATATCCTGAATATCCCAAATTGGTCAAACTATCGCGGAGAAATTGATGTACATACATAACAAAAATACATAGGAGGTTATCGCTCCTCATTTTTTGAAGTCGGTTAAAAATGCACAAAAGCACAGTCTAGAACTTCATTTTGGGGAATTTATCTCGTTTATATTAATTTCAATGGTGTCGGAAGAACCATGTTTACGAGACTCCTTGCTTACCTGATTTGTTTCTAAAGTGACTGCATAAGTGTATTTAGTCACGTATATGACTAAATATTTTCCAAAATGTTCCAGAAAGTGAGTTTTTACCTAAAAAATGTCATTACTTCTTACAAAAACAGCAATAAAAGCCAATCTTTGATGTCACAGTAATAAAATAATTTTGCTTTCTGAAATTATAGAACTAGAAAACTTCGAGCACGTACATAAAATCCACCCGAAGTTAGTTTCTTTAACTAATTTTAAATTCAGCTAGAGGCGTTGAGCAACTTTTAAATCCTAATCCAAATAAAATGTAAATTGGAAAAATAAAAAGACCATCAAGGCGCCAAAGTACCCATTCTTAAATTTCTCTACATGTCTTTCAGTCCGTATCTCGACATTTTTGACTACCTATTAAGAAATAAATAAGCTAACAAACCAACACCAGTGGGCAGGTATACCCTGGAAGATAGATAGCATCGATCTTTAATCGGCCTTTTACTTGTTACAGGGCGGTTTAGAAAGTTATAATTTGTATTATTAATAATTTCGTTATAGGGGACTCAAAAATTATAAATATATAAAAATGCAAAATAATTGACATCTGAATAACAATATAAAAAATATACATGATTTATTTATATAATTCAACTAGTCAACTATAGTTCATCTATTGAAAGATAATTTTTTAAGTTTTAGACATTTACATTTTAATATTTGTCCAAGATAGGTAAAATATATTACATAACGTATTTACAGGCATTTATTTAACTTCACTTGTCTGTCGGTCTGTCTGTTCGGGTCAAATCCTGTAAGTCGATTTTGAGCTACTTATACTTATCCAACCGACTTGAAATTTGGAACATAAACGTATGTCCTATAATACAATATTTTAAAACTCCAATAATTTTAGAAAACTAATAATATGAAAAATTCCATAGAAAATGTTACGCCGGGAATGCTGAAATTAGATACAGGTTTCGCCATCTATGGCCTGGTAGCGTTACCATAGGCGGTTGAATAGCGTTGCGGTATAAATGCATTATTTACTGTAATTAATATATTGTAGATGTTCTCCGATATATTACCAATTCAAGAAAGTTATGAATTTAGTTGTGGGACAATTTTTGGAGTTGAATACGAAAAATGACACGGGTTTTATCATTCAAATGTGCCTTATGTGTAAAAACCAAAAAGTCTTTCGAACTAATTGTATGCGTTAGTCAGCAGTGTCACAGTTTAAGAATTAGATTTTAACAACCTCGATTAGCTTGATAAATGTATTTGTATTTGTATTAATGTTAACCTAAGCAAGTTATGCTGGAATCTTTATTATCTGTATTTAATATTTCACTACTTGCATCTGAGCCAATGTGACGAAGAGGCACGAGATTATTTTTATTTTTTATTACATTTCAATAAACGTTTGACATTTAAAAGGTTTGTTTTCATTATTGTCTCTTTTATTTCCATCGTTCATTTGGTTAAAATATTGCAAATATATCATTAAACTATAAATCCTCATGCTCATTTCAAGTGATTAAAACCAGCAGGACCTCTTCCTATTACGTTCCTCACCACGATTCAGCTAAGCTTGTTTCTGTAATATCGCAAACAATGACTAGCTAGTATAACGCTCTAAGTTCTAAAAGTTTTAAAAGAAAACTTTAAATAAGATATCTTATTAAGTGTAATTAATTTCATTTTTATTATTAATATCATTATTATTATTATTTATTATTCACAACTTTATTTATACTCTTTAAAAAATAAACTATTTTCCTCCATAAAAACAAGGTTTTATTCCAAGAAATGGGATTTTACCGAATATTTAAACATTTTAGGCCGCCTTTTTTGTCGTGCAGGATTTGGACTAAAATTTGACTAGTCTATGCCAGTTTCACACTTAATTTTTGGGCAAATTTTCAAGTCAATTAGATAAATACTGTTTTGTTACTGAATTTTTAAATATTTTATTAGGCCACCATTTTTTTACCAGTTTATATCACACTTTGTTTTTGGGCAAATTTTGTCCATCCGATAAGTAATTTAGTAATATTGTTTTTTTTTTATATTTTACGATGACGTCATTTTGTTCCGCCATATTGAATTTGTATCAAAATCTAAACAGTTCATCAATCTGATAAGTGGTTTTTGAGCTATACCATGTACAATCAGAATGATAGACAGACAGATCAACAGATTGACGGAAATGGGAGAACATGTTTCTCGGGATCCAGGAACCCTAAAACGCGAAGATCCGCAAAACCTTTTTCAACTATTAGAATACTTCCCTTTTACGAGATAAGTAAAAATAGTAGTATCTCTCTGCATAAATATTGCTAAATACCATATACCGGTGAACATAAAAATTTAAAATTTGGCACGCTTCAGTAGCTATGTAAATACCATTTTTTATGTAAATTTCATACTTGTAATATTCAAAATAGCGGTTGTGCGTCATTTCGCAAAAAAAAATTAACGCGATACATCATTTGAAAGGTCTTATCGAGTAGATTATTGTATAAAAATTTTTGAACGTTACAAGTATTATCAAATAAACGCCAAATAAATGTCAAAACGTATCTTAAAAAATTTGAAAAACAAGTAAAACTAAGCAAGGCTTACCTCTCTATACCATTTGAAACATCTTATCGAGTAGATTATTGTGTAAAATTTTTAGAACGTTTGGATGCTGCTTCCTTTATCCCGTCAGATGCCAGCGATGCCGGTAGCAAATGTGCGTTTTGGTTTGGAATGTGACCTTCTCATATGCCATTTTTAAGAAGTTAAAGTTTAAATAGTCGCAATCAAGCAAAAACTCTCCAAAGTGCAAACCAAATTCCAGTTCAGCACAATAAATCTACATAAAGTACTAAAGTTCTAGTAAAAAACTATTCATTCCCCATGCAGCACGAGGTTCTCATTTTATTTTATTTCAAACCAACAACTGTTATCTCGAGATTGTTTTTTATGGGCAGATTAGTTTATTTGTTAATAAGTACAACAATCCTGCACTGTAAAAACAACTTTATCACTAGTATTTAGAACTAGTCTCTCATATTGACAATTAAAACGATTTCATTCACTTGCTCGTTTCAATAAACCAAGTTTGATATTGTACTGAAGATACCTACTTTACTTCCCCTTGCGGAAAAAATTGAAGCAATTTTCATTTACAGTGGAAATCGTAATTTTCATCAAACGGAAAGAATTTGTAATGGGCGCTTTCCTGACCGTCCCATATGTCGGAAGTATCTTCGCAAATTAGTCTAGAAATTTGCTGCGACTGGTATTGTTATAGTTTAAAAAAACCCTGGGCGACCTTCTGTTACAGCAGACAAACAAATTGCAATTATTGGGGAAACTGTGACACACCCTCAACAGTCAACTTCTCATATTGCAGACATTTGCGATACTTCATCCTCTACTGTAAAACTAGTACTACAGCATAAATGTCATCCTCATAAAATTCAAATGGTGGACCAATTAACTGAAGATGATCCGGATGACGCGACGTGTCGTGTGAAATACTGACCGATAGAAAGCTCGACATCCCTCCTATCTACATAATATTTATTTTAGCGACGAATGTACACAGGCAAACCGTCCGCTACTGGGATGACGTGAATACCCATGTATTTTGAGAATCCCATACACAATATCCTGAAAAGGTAAATGTGTGAAAAGGTATATTGGGGAATCACATTGAAGCGCCCTTTTTTAATATGCAAAATTGACAGGAGACCTATATTTAACCAAGTTGGAAATTACAGTTGCACCTCGCATTCTGGAAATACTGGAAGAGAACTCTGTTGAGTTTGACATGGAACCAGTTTTCCAACCGGAAAATGTTAAATATTGTTATTACAGTGTGTTATTTTTACAAGTTTTTATTAGATTTACTTCTCTCTGTCTGTTTATCGGTCTATTAATCTTACAATCAAATTTTGATAGTCCATTTTCATAGTCAATTTTGATAGTCGATTCACGATGTTATACTGAGCTGAAATTATGGACACGATGGTAAATTCTATGACCTTGAAATATAATTAAATAGTAAGAAATATTAAAATATGCTCTATTTTCAAAAGAGAATACTTTTGGTGACAATGCTGAAATGATTAAGATTACAAAAGCCTATATTTAAGATTAACATTATAAAAATAATTTTAAGATAGAAATGCTGTATTGCTGCGAGGTAATCAGTCACAAAATAAAATAACACATAGAAAATAAAACATATATAACTAAAAGAGAATAAAAACGTATTTAACAAAAAACAGTTACATTAAATTAATAAAATATACATTATAAGTTAAATAGAGACTACAAATAAAGCTATATAAAAAGTATCATTGTAGAATTCCCCCAGATCGTAATAAGCTTTTGTGGCAAGCAAACTGCTTACTGAACTTTTAACGGCTTTGACAGAAACAGAATGCTTAATGTAGACAGGAAAATGGTTGTAAATTTAGTAAAAATGCTCTCATAGAAAATAGAGCTACGAGTTAATGAGACAAATTCAAGTCATCAGCATGATGAGTGCTATGACTATGCTGGTGAACTGAAAACCCATCCTTGTATTTGTGAACCATGGAAATCGTTTCTATCAGAAACAGTCATGTTAAGGTTAAAATTTTAGTAATCAAGAGAGGTCTACATGGTCTTCCTGCCGGCCGTGCCTTGGATAAGTACCTAACTGCTCGTTTCTGCAAGACAAAGAGTGTTTAAAAGGTAATTGCTAGTGTTACCCCAAAAGGCATTACCATAACGTAAGTAAATAGACACAACTAATGGGAAGCAAGCAGTACTAAGTCCCACCTCAAAAGACACTTTACGCACTGCAAATCACTCTGCACCAATATGTTCAGCAAATTTTAAACTGGTATCATTATTAATGCCCAGAAATTTACTTACACTCTGGTCCTTTAAGGGCAAGGTTCCCACGACAAAATCATCAACGGTACATTTGAATCCGACAATGCTCGTTTTGGCAATATTAAGAGACAAACAATTCGAGTCACACCACACTTTAACTGTTAAGAGATCATGTGATTGTGATTTGATATCTCCCAAGGAATCCAAATCAGTCTGCTTGCACATAATCGCGGTGTCATCGGCAAAATGTGTACATTTGTAACCCATAATTGTTTCTTGTAATTATTCTTTGGTAATTATTTCAGTCTCTTTGCTTACCGCGATACAAAAACAGTTTTCACTACTACGCGGTACCGAATATAGGTATATTAGATTGACGCCAGATATGAAAAAGGATACTGCGTTACAGCAGAAAGTATTTTTGTAGGGTACTTAATAATGCAAAGAAACTTTATTACTAAAATTAAGCTCCTGGTCATATATATCCCCGATATATAACATATTTTTCAACATTATGGTATTTCCTTTTAATACTTTTATTTATTTAAAATATACACATCACATTTCACTAAAAATAAAAAAATTCAAAATGACGCCATTCCGCTATCTTAATTTTTTTAAATATAGGTAATTGGACTACTCCGCCGTGACACTAATCTCACATAGGTAAAAAATTAGTTACAGGAGAATTTAGAACCTGGAAGGAACTTGTTGATATTCCATAAAAGTAAAAGAAATAATATTACCGTATTTATAGCGTTGCCTAGGTAACGTTTCATTTTCGGTTATAGAATCGTTTTATCAAGTTGAAATGCATTATTATAAGCAACATATTTGAATTAGGAGTGCCTTAACGCGCATCCCACGCATTGTATGGCCCACGTATTTGTTTGGAAACGCTACCTTAAGTACGACAGCGTAAGAGTCGAAATTAACTCACTATCTCTGGTTCGCAATTCACAAGTCAATGAATACTTAATTAGGCTCTTTATTTTTATAGATGTTGTGAAATGAGTTGTACAGGATGGACAGATAATAAAAATAAAGGTAAAATATGCGAGGATGTCTAATAATAGTAAGTAGGAATTAAATTGAAATTTCATATATTTTAAATATTAACAAAAGGCAGATGATATGTGTATACCACGGGATGTATATAGAATGGCATATAATACAGATATTGTATTTCTTAAATAAGTTTTTACACGTTTGGGGCAAGAAAAACTTCTTTCCACTGGAGCACTTGTCGACGGTATTGTCAAAATAAGGGAAAACACTTTATATGCTTTGGTTAAAATATCTGTATTTTCATTAATTTTTTTCACTTACTCTTGCAGCGATATATTCCAATTACTGTCATTGGCAAAAACAAGACCAAGCTCATTTTTAAGTCGTTGACTTTTTGAAAATATTTCGTCATATAACGTAACAAATTTTCAAACGGGCCAGTTCGAAAATTTAAACTATATTCGAAAAATTTAGCAAAATCTGCCAAATACAAAAATGTAAGTTTTTCAGAGTTTTGAAAGCTTAGTGTCATTTCCATTAAAATAAGGTCCAATATTTCATAAAAAGGGTTCTATACTTAGCCCTAATTTCTTTAGGTGAAAGCTTAGCAAGCTCACGTTTGTAATGATTTATTTCTGTAATAGAATTTGCTTTATCAAACATGGTATTAAAAAAAATGTTCATTTCTTTTTTTACAGAGCGCCTCAAGATAGCGTTTTATATTGGATATGCAAAAATGAATGTCAAACGTTTTTTTTTTGAAGAACGCAACTTGAACAATCACATGTACTAACTTCGAATTTGAAGACCAACGAGTTTCTGTAATTGTTGGTATACTCCTCGTAGATGCAGATGTAAGAGCATACGTTCGTTTGGCTGAGTGATGAAAAAATGAGGGAATACCACTAAAGCTTGCAAAAAAATTCGACATTTAGAAATATTTTAAAACTTTGCTGCATCAGGACAAATACAGCCTGCGGCCTTTTTCTTTTTTTTTTGAAGGCCATTTAGATGGCCAGACATCACACCTGCAGCTGCGCCATCGTAACATCGCCCTATTAATTTATGTTTATAGTCAAATTGGTCCAAAATTTGATCCAATAGAGGATATAAATTCTCTCGACGTTCTATCGGAGCTGAAATTATAAAATCCTAAGAATATCTCGACTACTAAACTTTCTTTGCGTAATATCGGTGGTGTCATCCACTTGCACAGAAAAAACTGTGTGTTCATTATTTCATTTTTTACATGATCATTTAAATAATCAGAAATGCATTCAATTAAATTCAATTAATAACTAATTATTTCGTTTTGAATAGTTTTCGAGTCACCAGTAAAAATATTTTTAATTTTTTTGCGATGATCTTTTAAGTTCTTGGGAGCTTCTCGATATTAATAAACCTAAAAGCTTTTTAAAATTCCCCCTATTTATTGACTCGCTGCTCTCATCATGGCCGCGAAAGACTAATTCTTGTTTTGCAAGGTACAAAACTGCGTCAATTACCAAGCACATAAATAGTCTATTTAATCGGTCGTTTTTGTTAAAATGTATTTTATATAGTTTAGCATTTTCTTTTAAAGTGTCAGCTATAGTGCTTCGATTTTTTACAAATGTTTTTAGCAATAATTCGCATTTTAAATGCTCCGCCGAGTCTTCATGTTTATGTAAAGACCTTCATATATTTAACATAGTTACCTGCAAATCCTTCCTTATTCCACAGTGAATATTCCACTAGTAAACAAGGCCAGCAAAACAATTTTTGTAATATTTGACTTCTACATAACCATTTGCACGCCGAAAACCAGGATGACGATTAAAACTCTGATCTTGTTCCTTCCATCGATTAAATGGAGTTTCCAACAAAATGCAAACCACATCCGAGATCGGATTCATCAATAATGTAAATTAATAAACCCTTCACCACATAAAGTTGTAACAACACCATAAATAAATATAACACAAAACAGGCAAGTAAACTGCAAAGGAACTGACCGGTTGCAGCGAAATCCGCGAAAATAAAAGTAAACAACCACCCCAAACTGAACGACACGTGGATGTAGTGTACTGCGTTAGCAATTCATCGAGAGCGTTGTATGTCGCTGGATAACATTAATCTTCCATGCGGTCTACGTCATCACGTACGCGTTGTCATGGCAACGTAGTAGGAAAATCGTAAGCTAAACGTAGCACCTCCAGCAAAGTCGAAGCGGTTTGCGCCACTGTTATAGTTGTTATAATAAAGTTCGACTGAAAGTTTTAAAAACATGCCACCAACGGTCAAGTAAAATATTTATTCGAGATGTACAGTTTATTTTTCGCCAATTAGGTGAATAAATGAATGTAAAAACTTAAATTTTAAGAGATATATTATAAATATAGTTAGATGTTTGCTTGTTTATTTTTCCTGGTGAAGTAGCACTTCACCTACTTCACCTGAATAGCCACCACTGTTAACCGTTTAGTTTAGATGCTATAGGGCTGATGGTTAAATAATTCCCTTTATTTAGGGACACCCTGTACATTAGCTTCTATAAAAATCCATTTTCGTCTATTTTGAGGTTATCATCATTTCACACAATGTTAACATAAATCAATTTGTAAGTATTAGATTTATCATTTAATTCAGTAGATGGTTTCTTTTTTTAGTGTTAATCACAGTAGTTCAATTTTACTGCTTCATCAGGACGGATGGCCATCGTATACGGAACATATATTGTATTCTAAAAATTGCAACCCCTTTTCAATCTTTGATTTCTACCCGAGTCATGTACTTGATCATCCCAATCAAATCCTTCATAAACTTGGGTAGCTTGACATATTACGATTTAAATAAAACTAATAATGTACATCTGCTCCAAAGTAACAGTGTCAGACGTCAGGCTAATTTCAACACAAAAAATGGAACTTTTCATGTAAATGCAGAAAGCTATCCTATTTTTTAAGAACCTGTTGCACATTTTAAATGACCACCTTCCGCGATTTGTCCACTACTACACACACACACACACACACACACACCCACACACACACACACACACACTTCGTACTAAGTTACATCTTAATATGCAGCTTCGAACTAATATTTTTCTCCGAAACTTGGCTTAACGGCGATTTCCCTGAGACACTCACTAATAATGACTACTCAGTATATCGACGTGGCAGGGACTACGAGCACCACAGTTGGCAGCGGTGGTGGAGTTCTAATTGCTGTATCAACCGTATTCATTTTTCTTTAGTTGATACTCCAAAACACTTATACGATGAAGACGTATGGGTGCGTGTTCGGACGGCTGCGGGTTATTTGAACACAGTTTTTCTGTAACACCAGTGGGTCTTTTAGAAACAGGTTCCAAGATTCAAAAATCGTAATTTTTGGTGACTTCAATCTGCCACTCATTGACTGGTTGCTTGAGGACAACGTGCTCGTCCCTGTCACGTTGCCCACACAACTTGTAGACTTGAATTTGAATAGCAGACACAGTGGGAAATAACTTAGGCAGAACCCTCGACCTTATTTTCGCAGATAAGTCCTGTAATACTGGGTAACATCTATTTTGTTCACGTTGATCCCTATATCATCCACCTATCTTCATGTGCTTCTACGATTCTATAAAACCCTAAAACGAATTTTTTTTAAGCAGATTACAAGGAATTAAATACTTTTCATGAACAGGCCAATCGGTCTTTCCTTGCCAAAAATACCTTCATTAACCTTATGGTATCTATTTATAATAGACACTTTCCGGATTGTAACAAATTTAGTTACGTCCTTTTCAATTCTATATTTTGTTTATTCTCAGGTTTATATTTATACGTATATGTGCATTTTATTTATTTTTTCCCGCCGTTATTATCAAGTTAGAAATAACCAAAAAACTGACAATGTCATTTTAATTATTTGACAAATCTTTTTATTATACATGGTATGTTTATAATATTTTTTAGTATTTTTATACTTTTAAAACGTTTTTCGAGAAAAGTTCTGTTTTATTAATTGCACGTAGCAGGAAGTTAAATATTTGGTTAGCTAAAAAAGCAGTTTTCCTTTCCCAGCCCTTCTAAAGGCCGATACCCCAATTATTATTTCTTTACTGTATTATCAGCCGGTCAAGATTACCTTCTTCTTTCTTTATATATATATATATATATATATATATATATATATATATATATATATATATATATATATATATATATATATATATATATATATATATATATATAATGTTTAAAATAAATAAATAAAAATATTATTTCGATAGCGTTCATTACACGAAACCTGAAATGTTTCGCCAAAATCACATTTGTCATTTTCGAGGCTTTTTCTTCGGCGTGTGAACTATAAAGATTAGTTCTCGTTCTTAAATATAAGTCTAAAGACGATATATCCTGAATGCTGTTGAATAAAAATATTTAACTTTAAATTAATTGTTTGTGTTAATTATAGGAAAAGAAAGACTAAATTTAGGTTTATCTAACGATTTATTAGGCAGGTTTATATTTCAAATGATTGCGTGTGTAATAGAATTCCAGATAAGTAGGTGTTTAAGATATGTACAATTAATATTAATAGAATACGAAAAAACAAACACCTTCTAAATTATACTTCACAGGTGTGTTTAAGTTAAAGCCGATTCTCGTGACGCTTAGGACTTGGAATGAGGGCTTCCTGGAATGCAAGGTTGCCGACTACAATAACGCGATTTCCTACTAGTTTTAACATGGTGTCAATTTAAAATATATTTTGTTGCTTGCTTTTTTTTGGGAATGTTTATTGCCAATAATGTAAAGACATTTTAACATAATCACAGCAATGCCTGCAATGCTGCTGAATTTCATATTCAGGCATGTAACCATAAATTCAGTTCCAAAAAGTGGTGCGCAAGATGATTTAAATGTATTAAATTTGACTAAAAAAGTATTAAAAAAGAGAACAGTTACAATTATATATTTGGTTATAGTTTTATAATAATGATTTAAATAAATATACAAACTTATAACTTTTCAGAATCGCACACTAGTCTTCAACTACGTAATTCAAATTTATTGATTCCCATACTGGTATTGAGTAGACAGGACCCTTATGCCGAAACGGGTTGGTTTTAGTGCTAGCTGCACTACTCACGAAATAAACAACTCACCTTTTGAACGTGTTTTTTTGCTATTAATGAACCAAATTTTGCAATTTAGATTTGGTTTACTTCACGTTGGGATATTAAGCTGAAATATAACACATTTATACAGTTTGGATAACAATTTATTTTCACATAATATAGGTTAAGTCGACGCCGACCAAATGGTTTCAAAATGGCCAAATAGTTTTGCCATTTATGGTCTGATTCCACTTAAATCCACACTTTATAAATGTGCTTAATTTCAGCTCATTGTGTTAAGTGGGCCAAGTCTTAATTACAAAATTTGGTCCAGTCAACCGATCCTCTACAATGGCAAAAAAAAAGAAAGTGAACAGTTTATTTCGAGATTAGGACAGTTAGCATTAAAATTAAAAACCTGTTTAGAAATTTATAAATTTGAATTATATACGTTACACTTGAACATTAATAGTGAGATTCTGAAAAGTTAGAATTTTGTATATTTTTTTATTCAGTAGTTGATCATTTGGCTTTGCCCCACCCTGTATATTATGTTTGTAATAATTATGTTAATAGCACCACGTCTGATTAAAAATTCACTTATGCGTATGTTGTTCTGTAAAGACGTCTGAGCTAGTTATTCATGTGCAGGGAAAATAAATGAATATTAGGCAAAATCGGGGAAATAATTTTCTTGTATTGGTCCTTAAATTATTTGGCCTGAAAAGAGAATCCAAAAGAAAGGAAAGTTCACACTTTTGCAAAAAAATCAGGGTTTCATATAACACTCTGTATAATATGGTATTTATGGAAACTAATTTTTTTTTTTGTTTAGAAATTATATAACTTTTAATTTTACCAAAAATATTGTTTGGTGTACTTGAAGTGTCCAGCAATTTATTTAAAGGTCATACCAGTAGTGCACCGTGAAATTGCTTCTTGGGTGTCAAAACTGCGGCTGCGGTTAAGCTAATTTTAGAGATGCCAAGTGAATTATTCTTTTGGAACTTATCGATATCAAATAAAATATATAGTTGGGCTTCAAAACATTTTATACTTACTCTTTAGATTGAGGCTCTGGGAATGGGGGGGGGGAACTTCCACCACCCCTCGCTGCGCCACTGGATGCATAATGGATATCTGATATCTTAGAAATGAAATGTTACACGGTATGTCGATGCATAAACAATTCGCACAGCACAGCAACTGCTGATGAGCCAAACTAATATTTTATACTTAGTTACATTAGTTAAATAGTTAAAATTTAATTCCATTCGTTTCAGACATAATTAATCAAACTTCCCCTAAACCCAAATCAAATTTTATATAGTAAAAAAAATGTATTTCTCTAAACAACAAAATATAATGAGGTAGTGGCGTATTTAGGGGAGATGCAGGGGGTCTGATCAATCCCGGAACTCTTGATACCATATTAAGTTAAGGAAATGTATTGATGTATCCATTTAGATTTTTCATTGTTTTATTCCCCCGGGATCTTTTATTATATCAAAGAAAGCTATAAGCTTTTAACATAAGTGTTGTTCTTTTAAACAATTACGGTAGCGAATGATTTGTAAAATGAGGACTTTTTTAGTCATCGATAAAAATTATGGGCTAGGACCTCTGCCGAAATGAAATGTTAAATACGCCACTGTAATGAGGTGACTAACAAAACATTCAGCTTCTATTTTATATATAAAAAAAATCTCAAAAAACGGTTTTTGTTAACAAGATGATAAACTTTCTTTCCCTTGAGATATCTTTTATACTAGATTTAAATACATATTTAAAAATATAATGGTTGAGTTTGTCTGCTTATAGGTGACTAAATAAATTGCACATCAATTATAAGCCATTTAAATGTATTTTCACGCAAAAATTGATTTCCCAACCTTTATAAGCCCAAGTAAATTCTCATAAGGTTGGCAACGCTGTCAGAGCAAAATCTGGTAAAAACTAAACTAACTAAACTTCAAGCGGTCGTATCAAAATATGTTTGAATTAAGCATAAGTAAGTACCTACTATTTATTGGTAACTCTCCTACAGTGTCGTTAAAATGTCTTAGTATGTCTGGAAAATAACCAGCAACGAAATGCTCGCGAAATTTATTCCCTATTGTTTTTAAAACAGTATCGACATATGTTGTGAAAAGCGTTTATTGCATATGTTTTGTCAGAGAAGAATTTAAATGACTGTAGGAGTAGAAATTTATGTACAAACCGGGATCTTAGCTTTAAAGTATGTAAATGCGATACTTATTGTATAATACATATTAAAAAGAATCTTTTGCGGTTAAAAGATAGAAACTAAATAATATACAATTTTTTTGTTTACTTCTCTCACAAAATAAAGGTTATTTTATTAGATTTTTAGCAAATCCGTGCACTTCGTTAGTGTTAGTACGCGAAAGCTCAATCTATTCACAGTAAAAGTTCAAAAAACAAAGTTTAAAATAATAATAATAATGATGATATTAATAATAATAATAATAATAATGATAATTATAATAATAATAATAATAATAATCTCACAGATTCCTTAAGATTTTCAACACCATACTAGCAGAGTTTAGTTTGGAATATGACACCCTTGAGAAGCTGCACACACTCATCTACTGCTCTGCGGTTGCGGTCCTTAGATCCCATAAACAACAAGTGCATTCTCAGAAGGTAACAGGCAAAGCTACACACCGACAAAAACCCATATGGCAAAAAAGACTTGAGAAGACAATTGACGATTTGAGAAAGGAACTATGAAGACTAACAGAATTTCGGAAGAATGAACACCCCTCCAACAGACTTAAGACGCGCATTTAAAAAATATTTAAGAAGAGAGGTACAAAACCCACCGAACTCAATCATCAACAAAAACTAGATGAGCATCAAGATACACTAAAGCAAAAACTAACAATTAAAGCAAAACGTCTGCAGAGATACAACAAATACTCAAAGAGAAAACGACAGAACTGGCTTTTCAACACCAATCAAAGACAGTTCTACTGGGTTATCAATAACACCAAAGATCAAACCATTACTGAGAAGATGCCGCCGAGCAAAGAGCATTTGACCGAGTATGGTCGTTTTTTCCAGATGCCAGGAGTTGGCCATATTCACAATTTCTGGTATAAGAAATTTGAGGTCCTCCATGAAGCTATGGCCCGTCATTTTACCAAAATAATGCATCATCCGGGGACACAACCCGCATTTCTAATGCTAGGCGCTACAACTATTCTACCCAAAAGCAATAGGATAGAAGACCCGCCCCAGTACAGGTCCATCACCTGTTTGCCCACAATGTACAAGATACTAACAGGATGCGTTGCAAATCGTATCTATCATCATATTGACAGTCATAACCTATTAGCCGAGGAACAGAAGGAATGCATTCAAGACTATCAAGGATGCAAAGAACAACTTATCGACTCTGTGGTACGTAAGCAGGCACAGAAAGAAACAACGCAACATACACACCGCTTTTATAGGCTATAAAAGGCGTTTGACAGTGTACCACATTCCTGGCTTATAGACGTACTAGAAATATACAACATTCATCGTATGATAATCAATTTCCTGGCAACTATTAAGCACCAGTGAAGAACGAACCTGAGGATTTATAATGGCGATCAATGTCTTGCCACCGATGAGATACACATCAATAGGGGAATTTACCAAGGAGACTCGTTAAGTTCACTTTGGTTCTGCTTATGAACCCCTGCTCCAGCCA
Source organism: Kuschelorhynchus macadamiae (assembly GCA_030620095.1). Lineage (NCBI taxonomy): Eukaryota > Metazoa > Arthropoda > Insecta > Coleoptera > Curculionidae > Kuschelorhynchus > Kuschelorhynchus macadamiae. The sequence goes on along the minus strand of JAUTXW010001141.1, from coordinate 2,056,095 downwards.
ATAGAGACGATTCCCGAACCATATCCCACCTTCTGTATATGGATGATATTAAGCTTTATGGTGGAAATCATAATCAACTAAAAAAGTCATTAATGGTGATGTAGCCCTACCCAAATGAAGAAACAGTTCAAGCGATGAACCAAGGAGAGACTTACCTAGCATTCCAACAAGCTAGACTGCTCCAGGATAAGCAAGCAAAAACCAAGATGAAAGATCAGTACTTTCAAAGAGTGCGAGCTCTTCTGAAGACGGAACTGAACGCCGGAAATCTCATTACAGCAATTAACACCTATGCTGTGCCCGTGCTGACGTTTCGGATTCTTGAAATGGACTAACGCGGAGCTAGAGGGACAACAACGAACTACTCGCCTAATGATGACCAAGTACAAGTCACACTACCCCAGGTCATCAACTCTCCGAATGACTTTACCACGAAGAGAAGGTGGAAGATCGCTTGTTGACCTGGCTAATTCGCACTTCTGACAGCTGCAAAAATTGAGAGATTTCTTCACCAACAATGCACAAACATCAAGCCTTCACCACATAGTGACCTTAAGTGACAACTCGTACACTCCACTCAATCTCGCCAGTGATAACACCATCCTAAAGTCACTTTCAGACCCTGACAAACAAGAACAATGGGCTGAAATAGCACTGCACGGCCGACATCACAATGACTTGAATCAGCCACACGTGACATGGCTGAAGGATGGACAACTATTCCCAGAGACAGAAGGATTTGTAATGGCAATACCGGACCAAGTTATTACTACACGAAATCCATCAAAGACCGGTCCGTTGAATTCAATAAGTGTCGAAAATTTAGCGGAAGATGAGAGACTATACAGCATATAACATCTTACACTTACACTTACACTTACTTAGCAAACACGGATTACCTCCAGCGACATAACCAGGTGTGTAACATAAATAAATACAGCCTCCTGAATACCTTTGTGCGCTATTATAAATACCAACCAAGTTCAGTGCTTGAAAATAATACCTTTAAATTGTACTATGACCGGGCAATTATCACGGACAGACAGGTGACGAATAATCGTCCTGACTTGATACTGATAAATAAGGAAACAAAGACAGCTTATTTGGCAGATGTCGCTGTACCCAACAATGACAAAAAAATGGATAAATATCAAGAGAAAAGGGCCAAATATGCGGAGCTGGCCATCGAGATACAGCAGATGTGGAGACTGAATAAGGTTCATGTGATATCGATCATCGTATCATCAACGGGACTAGTTCCAAAAACACTAGATCAGAACCTGAAATTCATAAGACTGCATACTAACACCTTCTTCGACATCCAGAAGGCAGTCCTGCTCACTACTTGCCACATAGTGAGAAAATTCTTACAGGACAACGCATTGAACTAATGGAAACCATGGGCTTGGAACCTAACATTTGTTGAGAAATTTATTGTCAGTGTGGATAACAATAATAATACTAATATTCATGGTAACCAACGGGCTTTGTTTTCAGATTTCAGGGATCCCCGGATTCTGTCGAGGCCAACAATATTTAAAAGTTGAAAAACAAATTAATAAGCAGTTAGCAATTAAATAAAAAAAAATTGAAAAAAGCAAAAAACCAGATACTTAAAGGAAAAGGGAAAGGTATTAAGTTTAAAATTTAGCAATTTGTGGCAGAAAAAGAAATTTGGTTTAGAAGCAGTTTGGTTTTTCTCTTGAAAACTTTTTCTCAGTTAGTAAAATGTGCAATTAAATAGGAAAAAGACCTTTTAAAAAATTCTTTGTTGCGTGACGGTATAGTTAATATTTTCGTCTTATACTAAGATTGTGCACATCAGTACGATAAGTTATTTTTTTTTGTGTAAATATGGTGGAGTCTTAAACTTAAGGATTTAAAAAAAAGAACAAGAGCATGTAAGACTCGTCTATTGTGAATTTTTAACCATTTTGCTTCTTCTAACTTATAAGAAATGTGTTCACGTCTTTTTGTACCAAAAATAAACCTTAGACAGGAATTTTGGAGTTTTTATATTATATTACCGTAGATATTATCAAGACAAGGTCCATAGATGGTGTCACAGAAATTTAATGGTGATAACACTAGTGCATCACAAAGCATTTTCTTAAGGCTAAAGCCCTGAAAGTGTCTGCGAAAATATTGTTTTTAAGGCGGAATATCCACTTCTTACTTTAAAAGTAAAATGTTTTTTTAAATTTAAGTTTATAATCCATTATGAGTTCCAAATTTTTTATCAGAAAGTTTTAAAAGCTAGGAGATCGTTATTTATTTGTAGATTTAAGTTATCTAAAATATTTGCTCGATTGTTATCACTACAAAAAAAAAAAATAGCAACTGATTTGGTTGGGTTAATCATTAAGCTTGTTTCAGTACATAAGGTGTTTAAATCCGCGTTAATGCACCGATTGGCCTCGATTACATCAATACCTTTAAATGAATACCTGGTACTATCTGCGTAACAATGATGGTTACAATATAGAAACGTATTTTGTAATTGCGACGTATAGAAAGAAGTATAAGGGCTTCCGATATTTTACCATCAAGTACTACTCTTGTTTTCTGTTTGATTCGAAACAAGACACCAGTGCCAACGCAGAATCGTTAAATCCCAAACATTGCAACAAAGCTAATAATAGAAGAAGTAATTCGTCCATAATATCTCTAAGAGACCTGGTTTGATTATTACAGAAAAGAAAAACAATGTCTCGGTCTCAGTCAAGTGGTTTAATACAGTGAAAAAAATGCTATGATTTCGCGTGTTTCGCCAAACAAACAGGCATCATCAGATCTAAAATGCACTAAGAACCTAATAGTTAAGTATTTAATAAATTCAGCATTAAAAAGCCTACTTTAAAACTACAAAAACATGTAAAATATATGACACTAGTACATACAACTACATAATTGGAAGTGAGGTTATGTTTTTCAACAACAAATAAATAAAATGTTATAAAACTAATTAAAAAACTTTGTCCATGGTAAGGATAGAACTCTAAACTTCGGTTCCCAGATAATCTAACTTACAGAACCATAGACCAACTCGGATACCGCCCTACTTAAATAACGATGCGAGGTACGGGGTATTTGTTTAGCAACTAATTTAAATTATTAAAAATTAAGTTCGGCTCGAAATTGAAAACGTCATTAACGCACAAGAGAACTGGGCTCTTTTTGGCTCTAGTTATCTCCATCTTTTCTAGTAGGTCTAATTTTCTACCCTTCGGACATTCATATAAAAGGGAGACATTTTCAGGAACAGTAAAATTATGGTTTGTAGAAATTAAGTGATTCGCAAATGCTGATCTAGTTTCAATCACATCTTAGTTCTTATATTTATTAACAAGGCTCAAGTGTTCCTAGACTCTGGACGATATTTGTGTCCCCGACTGGTCGACACAGATAGCAGAGCAATCTCCACAGCTCAACGAGTATACTCCGGATTTTGAAAATTAGGTGGTGTTTTATAGTATTAGTAGTTTTAAAAGCTATAGAAAGATTAAGATATTTAAAAAAATGGCAGCTGTAGAGATATGTTGCCGAAGTAAGTTAGGCAACCATATTTGTTGGTAGATCCGTTTGATTTGGGGTGCAGTACATGAAAAGAGAGTTTGTCTTTGTTAAAACATTTATAAAATAGTTTATTAAGGAAATAGTCAGGGCAACCATTGTTAAAAGCTATTTGTTTTATTATTCTTAATTCCTTGTTAAAAGCATCCGTAGACAAACGAAGTTTAAAGAGTCTATAGAAAAATGAATTAAAGGCAGTAAGTTGTGTATATATATATATGTAAGTGTATATGTTGAGAGTTAGAAGAAAATTTAATAACGTTATCAGTTTATGACGGATTTTAATATACCTTTACCTAATATATTTGGTAATTTTTATGGGTAAGTAATAGATCTAAACAGGTAATTTACCATCCACTTCCTTTTCCAAACTAAAAGATATTTTATTATGTAATGAATTAACAAAATCCAAAAACTCACTCAGTTCCTGTTCATTTCCATTCCACACAATCCAAACATCGTCGACGTATCTTCTATATGCCAACAAAAACTGAGAGAAGCGACTTTCCATGATTTACATCTCAAGATTGTTCATAGAGACCTCGCTGAGGAACGGTGATAGACAAGAACCCATCGCCAAGCCTGCCCTCGGTCTAAAGAATCAGCCACTAAATTTAAGGAAGTTCTGATCTAAAACAATGGACAGAAGCGACAGGAAGTTATCCCCCACGATCCACGGGAGAGAGGTTAATAAACCCCTAACTAATTCAATACATTCTTTAGGGCGAACGCTTGGGAATAAGTTCTTAATATCGAGCGAAATCAACGTGGCAGTGTGCGGAATTTCAATGCCCTTTAAGTAATTTGCAAACTCTATGGAGTCCCTTGTAGAAAAATTATTGCGGAAGCCCGTTATTTCCCTGAAAGCCCCATTCAACCACGATAACAGTTTATAACATGGGAACTCCACGAGTGACACCACTGACCTTTTTGTACACCTTGGATAGACCATAAAGAAAAGGTGTTCTAGCATTCATAGGGTATAGTTTGTACTTTGAAGCATAAAAAAACTCCAAAGTAGTTAAAGTTTGGTCAAGAACACTCTTAACCTTGGTAAAAAATGTGTTAGGGGGGTCCCTGTTTATCGACTCAAAATCATCGGAGTCTAGGAATTCCATTACTCTGTCAACATAATCCTGTCTTTACATAATAACCAAACATGAACCTTTATCAGCTTTTGTGATGATTAGTTCATGAGTTTTAATTTTATGTTTTAAGGACTTAAGATGGACCTTGCTGTAATTTTCATTTCTATTGGCTAGTAATCCTGAATTCAAGAAAGTAATTATTTTAGCTCTTAAAAAACTCTTATTAGAGACCAACGTTTCTTTTGTGGGTAAATTGATATTATGTGGAAAATTAAATTTTAAGGTCGCGTTTAATAAGTTTTCTTCCTGGCAACGAATATAGAAGAAGTTTGGATTATCACCCCAATTTTACTCTCCAAAGACGTTTCTTAAATTTGACAAGATATTTCATTTACCCCTCAAGAAGAAAATTTATTAAACCCGAACTTAAAATTTAATTTTGCACATAATATCAATTTACACAGAAGAGAAACATTGGCGATAGAGGCTGAAAATATAATTCAGTCTACGGACATCTCTAATAAGAATATTTTAATAGCTAAAATAATTACTTTCTTAAATTCAGGATTACCAGCCAATAGAAATAAATATTGCATCAAGGTCCATCTTAAGTCCCTAAACGACAAAATTAAAACTCATGACCTAACCATCACAAAAGCTGATAAAGGTTCATGTCTGGTAATTATGAAAAGACAGGATTATGTTGATAGAGTAATGAAATTCCTAGGCTCCGATGATTTTGAGTCGACAAACAGGGTCCCCACTAATACATTTTTTAGCAAGGTTAAGGGTGTTCTTGACCAAACTGTCACTACTTTAGAGTTTTTTCAAACATCAAAGTATAAACTATACCATATGAATGCTAGAACACCTTTGCTTTATGGCCTACCCAAGGTGCATAAAGAGGGGATTCCTATAAGGCCAGTGGTGTCATTCGCTGAGTCACCATGTTATAAATTGGCATCGTGGTTGAATGGGGTTTTCAGGGAAGTATCGGTCTTCCACAATAATTTTTCTACAAGGAACTCCATAGAATTTGCAAATTACTTAAAGGGCATTGAAATTCCTCACAGTACAACGTTGATTTCACTCGACTAAAAAGTTATTCCCTAGCATTCCCCCTAAAGAGTGTATTGAACCAGTTAGGGGTTTATTAATGAGTACCTGTCTCCCGGGGATCGTGGTGGATAATCTCCTGTCGCTTCTGACCATTGTTTTAGATCAAAACGTCTTTAAATTTGATGGCCGATTCTTTAGACAGGAGGTCAGGCTTGGCGATGGGTTCTTGTCTATCACCGTTCCTCAGTCTTTATGAACAATCTTGTGAAAGAAATCATGGAAAGTCGCATCTCCCAGTTTTTGTTGGCATATAAAAGATACGTCAACGATGTTGCATTGTCTGGAATAAAAATGAACCGGAACTGAGTCAGTTTTTGGATTATGTTAATTTATTACATAATAAAATATCTTTTACTTTGGAAAAGGAAGTGGATGGTAAATTGCCCTTTTTAGATCTTTTACTTACCCGTGAAAATAACCAAATTAATTTTGAGGTATATAGAAAGCCGCCATCAACTGATAACGTTATTCAATTTTCTTCTAACTTCTAACTAAGCCTTTAATTAATTTTTCTATAGACTCTTTAAACTTTCTTCGTCTACGGATGCTTTTAACAAGGAATTAGGAATAATAAAACAAATAACAATGGTTACCATGACTATTTTCTTAATAAACAATTTTATACATTTTTTATGTACTGCACCCCAAATCAAACGGGTCTACCAACAAATATGGTTGCCTAACTTACCTCGGCAACATATCTCTACAGCTAGCCATTTTTTTAAAATATCTTAATCTTTCTATAGCTTTTAAAACTACTAATACTATAAAACACCACCTAATTAAACCTAAAGGTAGCATTGAAAAACTTTCAAAATCCGGAGTATACTTGAGCTGTGGAGATTATTCTGCTATCTATGTCGGCCAGTCTGGGCGAAAAATATCGACCAGACTCCAGGAGCACTTGAGCCTTGTTAATAAATAAAAGAACTCAGATGTGACTGAAACTAGATCAGCTTTTGCGGGTCACTTACTTTCAACAAACCATATTTTTACTGTTCCTGAAAATATCTCCCTTTTACATGAATGTCCGAAGGGTCGAAAATTAGACCTACTAGAGAAGATGGAGATAACTAGAGCCAAAAAGAGCCCTGTTCTCTTGTGCGTTAATGACGTTTTCAATTTCGAGCCGTACTTGATTTTTAATAATTTAAATTAAATAAGATAAATTATCTGGGAACCGAAGTTTAGAGTTCCATGGACAAAGTTTTTTAATTAGTTTTATAATATTTTATTTATTTGTTGTTGAAAGACATAACCTCGCTTTAGTGTTTGTTTAATTATGTAGTTGTATGTGCTAGTGTCATATATTTTACATGTTTTTGTTGTTTTAAGGTAGGCTTTTTAATGCTTAATTTAATAAATACATAACTATTATTAACTATGCCTGTTTGTTTGGCAAAACACGTGTAATCATAGCATTTTTTTCACTGTATTAAACTACTTGAGTGAGATTGAGACATTGTTTTTCTTATCTGCAATTAAACCTAATAATATTGGATGACCATGTCAAAAGCTTGAGTAAAGTCCAATAGAACCAAAACAGTAGCTAGATTATTATCAAGGGCTTTAAATATATCATCCGTTACCTGAAATAATGCGGTTGCACAACCATAACCTTTACGGAAGCCAGACTGATATTCAGGGATCAAATTACTAATAGTTAAATACTCATTTATTTGCTGTTCAATAATTTTTCTAATAATTTAGAGAGAACTAGAAGAACCGATAATAAATGTGTTTAAATTCAGTAGGATTTTTAACTTTAGGCAAGGGAAAAACATTGTCTTCCTTCCACTGATCTGGAAAATGATTTTTTTCAAAACAAATATTTATAATGTAAGTTAGTGGTTTAATTATGGTACGACAACTAAGTAAAATAAGTGTAATAATTAAATTATCAGTCCCAAATGCATTACTCTTTATGGTTTTTAGAATGGAAATGATTGTGTCTTGCGTTACTAGCCTAAAGTAGCAAAATAAGTATTAACTTCATCTACATTTTGGAAAGTTGTATATTTTGTTTTTTTTTTAATATTTTTTATATTCCTGCCATGCTTCTTTATCACTGCAAACTCCAAACCTATATGTTAAACAAGCCTTTTTTCCGTTCTGATTGCACTAGTAGTAAGATTTCTATACTGTTTGCGTACCCGTTCCAGTCCTACCGAATTAAGAGCCCTATTACGAAACCTCTGCGTTAATCTAATACTTTTGATATTTTTTAAGGGTGCATGCAGGTATATAACGTCGAATAATAATTGGTTAAAAAAATTAACTTTGCTATTTATGTCCAGCATATTTTACATTATGTGCCAAGGTATTAGTTCGGCATCAGATTGAAATCGCTCATTGTTAACACTTTGTAAATTTCTGTATGTGAAATAATAAGTATTTTAGGTTTAGATTCTTCAAAATTTATGTAGCAATAAATGAGCATATGGTCCGATATCCCGACATCCCTTATTCCGCAAACCTCGATTGAATCTATATAAGGACATATTTGTGTTTCATATTCTAGTAGGTTCAGTTATGGTTATATGCTGTTGCAAACCGTAAACCTTTGTCATTTCACGTAACGGTGTTTTTGTATCTAGAAAGTTTATATATGTTTATATAAAATCACCTAGCAATAAAAGAGAAACATAGACGGTATACCGTCATTATATTTTCAAGACGAGAACAGAAAAAGTTTAATTCAACCTTAGGAGTGCGGTAAATATACCCTATTAAAATCTTTGAGTTATTTAATTTTATTTCAATCCACATATGTTCCACAAAAAATTGAAATGTGTATCGGGACAATTTCTATAAGTGGTTCCAGGGTTAGAAATTAGGAAACTGTAATTTTTCGTTACATGATGGTATCAGAAATACTTCGACACTTAGACAAATAGACTGATGCCTAGATATCAACCTATAATCAACTTTATATCTCTTCAGGCAAATCATACATCAGTTTTAAATAGATAATACAAGAGTCCTTGTAATAATGTAATAGATTAAAATATTAATTTTGTTTTTACTTACTACAAACTAAAATTCCATCAAAGTCACATTAAAACCTTAGACATTCCACTAAATGCAAAACTAACATCAGTCTGACGAGTAAATTCGACAGAACAGGAAAATATTTTATACAATTTCATTCTATTTTTCCTTGTGTTATTTTGTGTACGCCTTTGTAAGATTAAAAGAAAACAGTAGAAACTGTGAAATATTTCAAAAATAAAAGGCATTTACTCGACCAGACTGAAGATTCTTTTAAATCTAGTAAGTATAAATGGGATTCCATCAGTTGGCCGAAAAACCATTGGCAAATTCAAGTTAATTTATTAGCTCAACGATCATATAATAATATAAGCTTTGCACTGAACTAAGAACATGCAATCACTTAATAGTATAAAAACACAAGATTGTATAGAAAGTAGGACTAAATATAGACAATTGACTGAAAAAAAAATTGGCCGAAAACGCATAGTCAAAAGCAGCCAGGCTTTCAAAATTCCCATAATTTGTCAATACAATATTCGGTACCGTTAGGCGGAACTGCACGGAGATAGTATCAGCTACGTCATTTCAGCTATCGTTAAAGCTATAATAGAAATAGGACGGTTCAATTATATAGATTTAAGATTGCCATTCAAATCAGCAATCGGAACCGCTAGGTGGATCCGCACCGGGTTAGCAACAACTAGCGCAACCTGATACTTTGCACGCACAAGAAATTACCTATCAGACGCAACTTAAGATATATTTTTTATTAATTTATGGAAAAGATTCATAGTTTAAGGTAAAATGTGAAGTTTCATTTTCAATATTCAGATATATTATACAAATTTGTTTTTCGGCCAATTGACTTTCGGTCAACTGACGTAAACCCATATAAATTACATGTAAGTAAACAAAATTAGGGATGAAATTATTTAATCAAACCTCCAAAGGGATCGATAGTCGTAAAAGACTGCTGCGTATTACCCACCTCACTCAAACATATATTAAAGCAGTCTGATGACATGAAACGGAAATTGCTGTGGAGTAGGCTTAGAAGATATAGCCAAAAGCAGTGTTATCGTGCGGGTCATACCATTTATCAACGACAAACTTTTTAAGTTTGTTTTTCTTTTATTACGTGTAATCATATCCTCCGCATAAAGTCCGGAAGATGAATTAGATAGACCTATGATATTTTCATATGAAAAAAGAGGATAAACATATAAATACCAGCAGTTGCAAAAATCGTTGAGCGATGTCACTTCAAAGTCAGATTGACAAGTCAGTGACAAAATAAGTAATAGAAAACAATTTTAGGGTTTTTTGCATTAACAAGAGAAAAAAATGGTATTAAATCTAATAAAATATTACGAAAACGAAAATTCACCGGCCAATATCCAGGAGACAGTAGCAAAAGCTCTGGGAATCGGTATAAGGACTGTGCAGAAAATTGCGCATGAAAAAAAGCATCATTTACTACCGAAGAAGATTAATAAATGTACACGAACAAAGCCAAAGACAGAAGACTTAAGTGACAATGTAAAAAAGGATGTTCGTAATGCCATTTACGATTTATACACATCAAAAACTAATATAACCCTTCAAGTTTTAAAAGAAGCTTTAAAAAATCGAAGCATATTGGAAAGTGGACTAAAATCGTTGTCAAAATTAATAAAAATGTTTAGTTTTCGATATAAAAAGGACTGTAATCGAAGATTTTTATACGAGTTGCCACATATAGCAAGTCAGTGTATCCAATTTTGTATAGAAATACACGGAAAATGTTAATTTAAAATTTAGAAAAGTGGTATTTTTAGACGAGACTTGGATATTTTCTAATGGAAGTGGTTCGAAATTTTGGCAGGACGAGTATATAAAAAGTGTCAAGAGAAAAAAGGGATGTGGGACGGGAAAACGGTTCATCATTTTGCATGCAGGTTCTTTCACAGGATTTCTCCCAGGTGCAAGTTTACTGTTTTCTTCAACATCCAAAAGTATGGACTACCATGATAATATGAACTGTGAACTATTTGAAAAGTGGTTAAAAGAACAACTGATTCCAAATTTAGATGCTCCATCTTTAATCATTCTGGACAACGAATCTTATCATTCAAGAATCTTAAATAAACAACCTATTTCATCCTGGAAGAAAAGTGATATTTATGACTGGCTAATAAAACAAAAACAAAATCCTTTACCCAATATGCTGAAACGAGAACTTCTTTTAATGGCAAAATCTATTAAAAAACCAACAATATATGCCGTAGATGAAATATTACGAGAAAATGGACAGAGGTTTTACGACTGCCACCATACCATTGCCAGTTTAACGCAATAGAATTAATAAGGGCTGGGGCAAAATCATATTACGAAAAACACGTGAACCATGGTTTTACATCAGGTGAAGTGCAAATTGTTTGGCAAGATTCATTAAATTATATTACGCCGTAGTCCTGGAAGAAATCTGTGGAACATACGGAGAAATTAATATGGGATTGATCATTGCGCCATTTGAGGCTCAGAAGATGAGGACTTTTTAAGTGATGATGATATTTTTTAGTCTATAATATTAAAAAGTTTCTGAAGGATTATATTAGCCTTTGACGTGTATAAATCATAAATTGCATTATGAATATCCATTTTTGCATTGTAACTTAAGTCTTTTGCCTTTGGATTTTTTCGTGCACATTTTTTAATCTTCTTCGGAAGAAAATTATGTTTTTTTTTCATGCACAATCTCTGTATATTCCTTATACCGATTAGCCAGTGAATTTTAATTTAAAATTGTTTTTATTAGATATGACACCATTTTCTTGCTTACTTTTTTAGTACATTTGTAGTTTTGTAGGCAATAAATAAATAATTATAGAATATATATATATATATATATATATATATATATATATATATATATATAGCGCCTGTATTTTTCGCACGCATGGCCCTTAACTTTAGACTGAAATTTGAAGAAATCGGATAGGTAGTTTTTTAGCTATGCCGCGAACAGACAGACTGACGGACAGACATACCTACAGACAGACGGAATTGAAAAAATATGTTTTCCGGCATCTAGGGACCCTTAAACGTACAGATCTGAAAAAATCTCACGAGGGAAATAATAACTAATTATCTTGTGTTTTTAACAAAAGTGTATAATATTTTTGCAAAATAAATTTTTGACACACAACAATTGAAAAAAAAAGTTTTCTTTGCACAGGGGCTGCCCGCATTTAAATAAATGATACTGTATAAGTGGTTAGATTTTTAGGTCAAGCAAGATTGATAAAAAAAACTCATTTTCATTAAGTGGCTGTATAAACAGAACATATCCTGATTGTTCCACTGATTCGTACCGCCTTCCGGCTTTATTAAGGCGCTTGCCATTTTGTGTATTTTTGTTTTTGCCAACCAAAAAATTTTAACCAAATATATATTTAGCGAATTTTCTTATTTAGTCCCTCGGCATTTAATATATAAAATAATATTAAGTGGCTATCTTAATAATATTGCGTAATATAATAAAAAAAAATTATTTTCTTTCTCCCTGTATATTTGTAAATAGCCCATCGAGATTTAATAGCTTGATAAAAGAATCACACAACATATTGGTATTCACTGTGTTTTCCGATTTGATTCATAATGTTGGTGACCTTTGGACCCGCACGCTAAGACCGCCTTCGACTATACCATACGCTGGCTATTTACCAAAAACAAATATTTATATATTGGAAGAGAAAAACAAGAAAAGAAGAAAAAAGAAACATTAATCTTAGCGATGAATATGTGTATCTGGGATTTCTGGCAGTTCGTGAAGTAGTATGTTGATGGTGCAAATGTTTTTACAGACTGCAGCAAGCTACTGCTAATATAGGAAACAGTCGGACGAATTTGAATATATCTAGATTTTACTGAACGGTTGACCGAGCAACTGATGCAGATACTTCACATCACCTTATCACGTGAGTTGTTGGATACTAATGGGTGTGTGTTTATAATGTCGTTATTGTTTGGGAATCACACAACAAGCTGTTTGTTAATTTAATTTTCCAAAATTAGTTTTTAATTAGACCGAAACAAATGTTGTGGCCTTTAAAAAAAACATAATCTCTGGAGAAGAGGATATAAAATAAATTTACTTAAAAAGTATTTCTACAACTTAATGTATGGAATCGTAAGTCATGTTCAAAATCTTTCGCAAATACAAATTTTTCTCATCAATACCCAACGTATACAATAACTTAGGAACAGTCTATTGATGTTAATTAAGTGTCAAGGCATTTGAATCTGCTTATGTTAAAAGATCTGTTTTTTTCTGTTAAAATCTGGTAGTATCAGATATTTTGATTGTAATATTCATATTAAGTAGTATTTCTTTTATTGTTACGAAAAAAAAAAAGAGTTAGAACAAATAGATGCACTTACGCAGTCCTAAAATAAACCATGACTGAATAGCTTACGAAACCTGATTCCAATAAAAAAACATCACATAATGTTTCCATGAACTAAGATGCAGAATTTCATTTTGGTTACCAATATTATTTCTGAATAAATATTAATTATTTTTTAGGTACTAATTTGTTCACTCATTGTGAATTTTCGAACTTATAATATGAAAAAGCAAATGTGATTCAATTAAAAAAAAACAATTTTAACCCATATTTGCCTCGTTTCAAAACAGATGTTTCTAAGCGTACAAATGCATACAATAAAGGTAGTCGTATATTTAATATTCTGCCAACGTTCGACCATTTCACTAAGACCTGAGGAATGGTTTCTTTAAGATTACGTCGGCGCGCATTTCGAAAAATAAAGAGACACAGCGACAAGGCCAATTTTTTCGGCATTATAGGATAATCAAAAGATAATAGATGATAAATTGGTGACTTCGATTTGGCACTTATTATAAGCAATCATTTTTCTAATTTTTTACATATGATATAAACATAAAAAAAATAGAACTAAAAAATATGTTTTTGAAAATGGAAAATCCATGTTGTCAAGGAAACAACTCGATATAAATATAAATCAGAGTTTAGCAACATCGAGCATGTCAGGTACTTAGATTGAAGACTGCTTGGAACATGGTGTACTACGAACAACGAATGTATGTTTTGGTATTAGGACAACTTTGACGGAATCTCAGACACTTCGTCATTATTAAATAGCGTGAAGGGCTGGGCCGCATTACCCATTAGACCCGTGAGGCCCGGGCTTAGGGCCCGTCAAAAGAGGGCCCATCGCGCCCCGCGCTGAATCAAAAATCGTTTATATAATTTTTCCTGTTTCATTTTATTAGTGAAATAGGTAGTTTTATATCTTATATTAAAGAAGAATATAAGCTTCTGCTATATGAAAGTGAGGACATTTTTTAATGCGCTACTGATGAAGGGTGGTTAAGACAACCAAGGGACTCCTTTAACATCATACTGCACTTATGCTTCTGACCTTTGTAGTCTGTGCAAACGTAAAAAAAAAGTCAATTTCGTACTGCAAAATTAATGAGTTATTCAACAGTACAACAAACATATGTGTAATCTGTGGTTTTTCTCAATCGCAGAATATATTTGAGGCAAATTTAAGTATTTCATCAGTAAATAGTTTAGCTAAACACGAAACTAAATACATTTCGATTATGAAATTCTTTCTCAGGATACATTTAAACTAATCAACATTTCATTACTTTGTGTTTTAATTTAATAATAAGAATTAGGCTGATAACTACATTGATATAAAAAAATCCGATTTACGAATTGGATTTTTTTAGGCGATATGGCAACATGCCTGTTTTTTCAAATTAAACCAAAGACAAATAATACTTTGAACAGACGATCCATCCAATGTTAAACAAATTACCCCCCAACTTTGCATTGTATTCCGTATAGTTGGTATCTATCAAAAGATTTTCGCGTAGTATAACGCCCGGGATGTAATGCATCCTATCGACTGGTTAAATTCGTTTATAAATCAGCGTACTTTTTAAAAACTTTTATTCAACTTCACTTGTTTGTTAGTGTCAAATCTTGCAAGTAACTTTTGAACCAGTTCCCAGCAGCGGAATTGACTGAGATTTGGTATACATACATAAACTCGATGACAATATAATAATATCGTGTCTAATCAAGAATGTCTTACACAGAGTGCGTAAAAAAAGCTAAAAAGTACAAAGCAAACGTAAAAAACATTTCTCGTTATAACTTAGCTTAACTGAGATTTGGCATACATACATAAAACCTACGACAATACAATCGTGAATGTATTATACAGGGTACGTAAAAAATAATGTTAAAAAGTACAAAACCGTTGCCATTATCGGAATTGACTAAGATTTGGTATGTTTGGAAATGCAAAAAATTATATATTTTTTTAAAAAGGTTTTATTTATGAACTATTGAACTGAAAATTAAAAAATAATTAAACTTATATAAACACAGAAATTTTAATGTTTTCTTAAAAGCTTGAGCCGCGGCACGTCATCACACTTGAAATATTCAAATTTTTAACAGTACTGTGTTATGTAAGCTTACTTATTTTTTACTTTTCAGTTCAACAATTTATAAATAAAATAGTTTATAAATAAAATAAAAAAGCATTTTTTTATTTTATTTAACATTTATTTTATTTGTATTTCATTTTTAAACAAGAAGAGTCTACCTCTTCTGGCAACACCGGTTCACATATTGTTCCGTGCGTTCTAATTAAACTGCGGCACAATGTGATTAATTTATTTGCATCTGATGGGCTGTATATTCGAAGCATAATCGGCCTTTGATTAAACTACAGAACAAAAAAAAACTCTTGATGTTTTTGATCTAGTTTCTGTGGAAGGGTGGCTCATTAAGCCAAAAAATCGAGGCAACTGCACATCCTTTCTGTGTACATCGCCCACCTTAGAACATCAACCCACATTTTTGCAGGTTAACAGGTAATGATGTCACATAAAGAGACTTCTCTTAAGCTGACGAAGGAATAGGTCAGTGCTCTTCTAAAATGACTTCTGTGATTGGTGAGACAGCAGGAAATTCACAGTGTATGTCATACTGTTTAATACTTTTGTTATCCATCTTTACAAAGGAAAGTGGCCTTCCCTTTAATATTGCGAATGTGTTTTTCCTAGCTGACAATGTTAAGTGAACTTGACATAAATCACAGGGATATCTTTGTAAACTTGCAGTCAAATCTCATTCTTCACGAGTAAGTACTATACCTTGCTCCTTTTTTCAGTTTTTTGGTATGTCTACAAAACAGGTATTCTTTATCTAGTAGTTTTATAAACGATTAAGTCATTTTAAGTTAATTTGAGTTGCGTATGGTATTGACGATTTCAACATGCATTAATTTAATAATGAAATAATTATTTAAATGATTGTACAGAAACTCTAGAAATAAAATAATTTAGCCAGTTGAATATAAACAGTAGAAGCTGGAACAAAAAGATTATATACATAAAACATTGACGAGTTCTAGAAAATGTAGTTTTATTGAAATTTTAAATGCCAAACAAATCCACATAGTGTGAATTTCTTTTCAATTTGGTGTATATTTAATCCGTGCTTTCATAAAATTTATCTTATGTCATTTTAAATACATCTAACGTTATAAATGATAAATATTAAAAGTAACTCATATACCTAATATTATTGTGCTCAACCGAGACCTTTCAAATATCAAAAAGAGCACTCTGTTCGGGTATCTTAGTCATGTACTTCTTTCTACGTGCTCACGTGTCGTGAAATTGTCATCAGCTAATTCTATAATTACTTTTTTGCTACCCGAACCCACCAGGAATACAATGCTCGAAGATCTTTTCAATGCACATCTTAAAACGATAACTAGAGCAAAGCATAGTTGTTCTAGTATAGAACAACTGGTGATTATTTAAACGATTCGAATCACTTGTTCTATTAAAATGCTAGGTATCATAATTCATAGTTATTTATTTAAAAAATTAATACGTTTAGATATCAAATTATGTAAAAACAAAGGATTATTTTCAAGGAGGAGGACTTCCAGACTCTCTCCTAGCTGCCTGCCTAAATTTTCAGGCAGTCTCAAAACACCACACCACCCAAAGAAAGTGCACTGTTCACTCACAGATTTTTTCATTGACATGACAGAACTGTACGCCTATTTAAATAAGAATCAATTTTAAAGTTGGGCGACAAATTTCCTATTTATTAATAGTTTCGCCCCCTTCGTTATCATGGGATCCTTCATTATACTGGCTAATCTAATAGAGTTAATAACTTATTAGTAGTGTTTAAATAGCTTATAATTGTTTTTGATTATAGTAGGTTAATTTTTATCTTTTGCAAGTAAACACATGACATAATCCGGATTACTGAACATACCGGTTGACTGAAAGATGCCGAGCCGGAATTTATATATATTTCGGCCAAACATGATATTGTTTGCGATAATTCGGGCGAAATTAAAATGGATACCGAAACCACAGAAGTCACAGAATTTTACGGATATCTATACAGTGGGGCAAGCAAGGCATGACGGACGATGGTATGGCAGATTGCGCCTATCAAAATGTTAATATTCGCCATGTACTCATATTCAGTAGTCTTGATGTATGATAATTATGTTTTGCCTTTTTGGTGTTTTACTATTAGAAAGAAACAGTTTCAGTAAATAAAAATATTTTTTTTTAATTTTTGATTTTCTGACTTTCTAGTAACTATCCACGGCTTATCTCCCCATTTTTATAATAGGTGGGCCAATTTGCAAACTCCTAAGCCTAACAAAATTGAAATAGGGTTCTGATCCCCCTTAAAGCAGCAATTTTAGAGCTTAATTTTGAAAATATTTTTATCGTATAATTTTTATCTCTTTATACCCGAAATGAAATAGTCTGAAATTTTTTTTAGACTATATTGTGTATTTGTACCAATTTTTAACTCTGTAATAGAGTTTATCTCGTTCAACAGTTTTCATTTTCATTTCTCTAGGTCCTACCAACATTAAGGATCTACTTTCGTTTAATAATGACAACATTACAGTTTTAAAAATAGTTTTGTAGTAGCTTCTATTACAGCACCAGTTCTCTAATGAATGCATTAATTACAACACTTAAATTTATTGAAATATCGATATCCAAAATAGTAAATAGTAAATAAAAATTTCTCCATTCGCCTCTTCTTCTATATCCGTGATAAAATTTCTTCAGAATCACTCATTATATTACATAATTTTCACGTGCTATCACTTCGTATTTGACCGAGGGCAAACTCACTCATGAAAATTTGAACACCTATTTATAAGAAATAAAATAGATATTCTTAGATAGTACTTTCACGATTACTTAAATCCTTTAAAAGAGATAAAAATGACTCTTTTCTTTTCTCTCTTAAAAGTTTTTCCGAGCCCAGAATCTACGGCTCCTGTTTTGTTTTATCCTTTGGGCGTATTCCGCGTATCGCCAGCAAACTTACTTCAACCTTTTCTCTCCATTGATGGTACTACATTAATTATAATAATCCAAACTCATTATGTCGCTATGGTCGAATTAAACGTAAAAATCTGAGACACAAGGCAATAAACACATATGAAACTTAAGATTATATAAGAAAAGCTTTTTTAGTAAAATCCGCAAAAAAAGTTCCAATTTCTTGAACTTACTCACGAATCATCGAAAATGACGGGAAAACATTTTTAAATAAACAAGAGCCAATCATAGCAAAGAATTACAATCCGCGCGTGGGGTACGAAATGGATGGACGCTTTTATTCGGGGTTAATAAAAAGTACTATTTCAATGTCTTGTTTAATGTTATTTGTACATTTTTGCCGATTTAGATCAAAAAATTAACTAACCGTTTTCTAAATGGAAAGCCCTGTATATTATTGCATTTTTGTATTGTCCTTATCATTCTAAACACTTATTGTGTTATGTTTGCTATACCTAAACTCAACTGTTTTGGTGCCTAAAAATTAAAATTGTAGACCGTTTTAAGTTCTATAACTCACAAACGACTTAACTTGCGACGAAATGAATTTCGTCTTAGTTTTTAACCATCTATTTCCCCACATCAATTTCTCGTTTGATAGGAGGTGTCAAAGATTTGACATTTCCTCTCAAAGTGAATATTGGTGTTAGGAGATAGATAATAAAAAACTAAGATAGGAAAGTACAATCCATTTCGTTAAATCGTTTGGAGTTACAGAGCTTCAGAGGGTCAAAAATGTCAATTTTCAAACGCTATTTTCTCAAAAACAGTTGAATGTAGGTATACAAAACCAAAAAGTATATAGAATGTGGAGGAAAATACAAAAATGCAATAATATACAGGGCATTCCGTTTAGAAAACGGATGTTGCTACCAATATTAACACTTTAGTTTTGTCATATGAGTATCTCTTAGTTTAAGCAAATTAACATTTATAATATACTATTTTAGTTTTAATGTAGTTTAATTTTTAAGGTAGAACCGGCAACACGGCACAATTTAAAATATTTAAGAGAGTTTATACTGATCTATGGCCAGAACCAAATTTTCAAAGTAATCTATTTACCGTATCTCCAGATACTTCTAATTGGCTACTGAGCATGAATAACCCTGAATAATGAATATAATTATCTGGTAATTAATAACTGTATACAAATCTGTATTACTTAAATTGTAACTTATTTCATTTTTTTTATAATTATTTACAACTATTCATAAAATGAATTTTTGTGTGATTTTTTAATTTATTTTTGTTATATCAATTTTTTTATATTATCCATTTTGCTTAACTTTATTTACATCTACGTCTATAAAAAGTAATTGCCATTTATTATTTTCTTTAAAAAAAAAAAGGTTTGGAAGAAATCGAGTTTTACCGATTAATTATCAATTTATTATGCCACCATTTCTGCAGTGTTGTTCAATTTAGCCCTACACCTAGTAAAAGTGAACCATAGAGAATACGGCTTACTCGCTCTAATTGTTTTAATGGTGCATGTATGTCAAACAATTGTTTTATATTTTGGATCAAAAATTTAACTTTTTTTCAATAGTATGGATATAGAACAAATCACCCTATTTTATTTTCACTAAATCATGTAAAAAACTACTTTCTTCAACATTTTTAAAATCTTTTATTGTTAAAAACTTTTCAAACAAACAAACAAGATACATGAACCTTAAAAAATATCAACAAATGAGCACTTTGAATCCATTGTACCACTTTTACCTATAACTTGGCTATCTTAACTATTACTAAAAGTCAGCAACAAACTGTTTTACCCAATTTTAACGTCTTAATAGATTTTGTCGTAAACCAAGTTGAACGGATGTATGTATTTTTCGTTCTGTCCCCTCTATGGTAGCGATTTCGATGCTAAATGCTCAAATCTGAAATTAAAAGGGTTTTTTTAAGAACGTCTATACATTTTTATGTCTTTGGGCCCAACTGACATAAAGGAGGTGTTGGACTTTCCATAAGTGAGTACTGGGTGATTTGGACAAGTTTCAATAGATTGTTTTGTCGCCAAAATTTGGTAGTAATATAAACATGTACCAATATACACATTTGATAAAATCTTCCACTGCAAGTTGACGTAAACTCAACTTTACACTTTTTCAAAATATGGCCTTAAAAAATCATTAATAGCTAAACTCGTATAAAAAACCATTATTTCTCCGACTAGTTTAAAAGCCATATATACAAGGATACATTAGGTAAGTTCAATTATTGATTGCTTTGAGTATAAATGCACCAACTCACCAACTTTAGCAAAAGTTTCTCTATAATTATTGCGGGACTTTCAAACAACTAATTTCTTCGTGGTTTTTGAAAAGTAACGTTAACATCGTAAATATACTTTAAAGGATCCGAACTAAGTGGGAAAAATGTAAATTTATCGAATACTAGCGCGTCGGCATTTAGAGAACTTTCGCCATATCTTTTCGAACTTTAAACTATGTCATATTGTTCGCATAAAGTTAAGCTTAATGTTAGAACATTTATTATCGTGTTGAATACATTTTCTAGAATTTAGTGGTGCTTTTACTATACGAAGAATGTAAAATTGAAGCTTAACTAAAACTGCATTGATGTACAGGGTTTTCCCGTATATTTTGGCACGTACTTAGAGAGTTTATTTGAATAGGTACCGAAATTTCGTAAATACAAAAGTTGCACAGTTTCTTATGAATTATCAGAATTTGTTATCATATATGGGAAAATATTTTAGGAAATGTCAAATTTTGACATATTATCTCGAATTCCTAAAGATCTCTTTTTTCCGACTTAAAATATATATACTTTTAATACATTCCATTAGTTTCTGATATACAGCTTGTAACAAAAGTAAGGAAACGGCGGAATATCTCAGGTACCGCTTGCCTGAATTTATTAAAAATATGTATACTTATGTACGAAATTATGGCGGATCCAATGGTGAATTCCGCATTGCTATCAAGTTTGCCATTTTTATGTTATAAGAGGAATTTTTTTTGGAACACCCTAATTATATTACTTTTTTAAAATGTGCGTAAAATTTTCAGTACTTTTTATTAAGAACACTTTTTATAAAAGTGAACCGTTTTTGCGAAAATATGGGTCTAATATCCATAATTGAATGTATTATCTTTTCATTTACACAAATGGATCATTTAACCGAAATCCAAAAAAATTAAATTTTAATTATACTGCGTTATTGGGATAAAATGCGAAACCTGCCTGATGTTTGTAACATTTTTAATGGCAAATATCCTAACAATATCTAAATCTACTGAAACTGGAAAGGTAAAAGATGCTGGACGTTCTGGCAGACCTAAAAGCGTAACAGATGGTGATAAGTCGACGAATGTTTTATTCAGTTTAGAAGAAAATCCGCACCTTTCTACCAGAACATTAGGAAGAGAAAATAACGTCTCGCACATGTCCGTAGATAAGGTACTTAAACTTAACCCAATCGCTTGAAATTTGAAATATATATGCATGTCCGATGACACATTGGCAGTAATAATTTATTTCACTTTTTATGGACATTTTTGTGTCATTTAACAGTGAATGCTCCTAACCTGGTGGTAACTTGTACTCGAGACTGTACCGATTCCCCTATATAACAACACATTGACATCGGTTTAATTTTTCACAGTATCAAAACATTTATTGTAATAACATATTTTACTTCTTTATAGACATTTGGGCCGTATTCCGTTTCCAATCTTGGCTTCGGTTCAGTGTTCCTTATTTACCGATTACCTAAAAAATCGATTATATAAGGAACACGGTAAGTAACTCTCAACTGTATCACCAGAACGACCGAAGAATTTTTTTGGCTGTCGGGTAAACGATGTCTGAATTGTCAATAATTTGACGGGTGTTTCGTTTTTAAAGGGTTTTTCAGAAACCTCTGCCAGGCTTCTATCAAATGGAGCCGTTAACCAGGTTTGGAAACGGAATATGGTCTTGGCGTTTATGCTACTAATTTTTGAACAAATACGTTGTTGCCAGTGTTTCAGCCGGTAAAATGGTGGGGTTTATCTGGTAGTTTATTAATATTTATATATCTGCATCATTATTAGTTAGTCATTGCAGGGTAGCCGGACTTAGCGTTTGGAGGTGGTGGTATAATTATTTTTCAACACGCAATTGCAAATTGTTGACGGACATTAACCAAAGGAAATAGGGTGAAACAACAAAAAGCCAAAACATATTGCAAAACTATTTCCATAATAAATATTTTAGCAATAGAAAAAATTAAAATTAAATTTAAAAATTTGGCTATACTTAAAAACTTTTGGTGGGATATCTCCCCCCATGGCAACGCCACTGTATGGTAATATTTTTATTACCTTTTATTTTTTACGATTTTTCTAAAGTATAAATATAGAAGAGAAAAATCTAATTATATTTAAGAACAAATCTACAAAATATATTATATTATATTAAATAAAACTAAACTCTAGGTTGTTTATTTAAAATTAATAAGCTAATCGGATTTATTTCTAAAAATAGCTTGTCGAGAAAAGACGGCAAAAGCTTTTAGAGGTAATCTCGTTCCAAAATAGAAAATCATCAACTAAATGCAGGCCAAATTGTCTGTCTTGCCGCAACCGCATGCGGTCCCCAGGGCGACAAGAAAGGTCGATTTTCTTTAGGATTTAACTCTATTTGATAACTGAGTATGGGTTTTGCATTTTGCTGATTTGTAAGAAAGATGAATTGAAATCATTATCATGATGAAGTTCATGAAAAGTTCTTAACGAAGTGCCATTTTTTCTATCTAATATTATCCTAGCCATCTATACCACTGTGGCCAGTTGAAACAATTCTGAATTGTCTCGGGATTTTTCAAGTTCCTAACATTAAAATTTAGTGCCAATCTAAATATTTTAATCACTTTTCAGGTAGTAAAAAAAAAATGCTACTTTTTTAATAATATAAATATCAACACAGTTTAGCGTACTCAATCAAAACTCGCCCCTGTGACTCGATTTTTAAATAGGTCGTGTTCACTAAAACCACGAACGTTCGATTAGAATTTTAGGGGGCAGGCGACAAAAAGATGGTGATTTATTCTATAAATTTCAGGTGAATATGTTTTTAAATGTTTGTAACTTTTATGTAAGGAAAGTATCTGGGGAGCCGAAAGTCGGAGCCTTAGTACATCGGAACAGCTCCGATATTTCGGCTCCCCAACATTTTTTTGGGATCCGAGAGTCCGGACACAAAATTTGTATTAAACAGCCGAAAGCACAGTTCACTACGCTATAGTTTATTTTAAAAAATCAGGGATAAACTTTTCCGAAAATCAATTGTTTTTAACTTCGTTACTTTAAATAAAGCCCCTTCCCCCGTATACGCTTCTTCATATGAGGAGAAAGTAAATTTAATTCTCTATTAAACCGTATAAGGATTGTCCCTCGGTGTTTCCTATACCTAAGTGCAGTAGTTTTAGTACAGATGCGGAACAGTAAATCGGCGGAAACAACAAATAAGTCAAAATCTCAAAAGAAAAAAAATTATGTTGAAAGTTGACTTATCCGGATAACTTTAAAATGGAAATTTGACTGGCCATTTTTACAACTAATTTAAATTCCTCATTTTGTTCTGTAACTTTCTGTTCTCTTAGATTTTTTCGATATTTTGTACCGTTTAGAAGTTATTTAGCAAAAAGTTAATCCCAAACGGTGCAAAATATTAAAATAATCTAAGAAACCAAAAAGTTACAGAACGGAATGGAGAATTTCATTTTATTGTAAAAGTGGTCTGTAAGTTGCAGTAAAAATTTTGGGGGGGTGAAAGGAGTCGCGACCGTAGACATTACGCACAGTATATTGTGTGCCAAATTTGTAAGATATATCTCTAGAAATGTCAGAGGTATAATATAAAAGAAACTGAAAAATGTGTATCACTTTGTTAAGCTTTTACTGACAATAGTCAGTAATCCTAGTATTAAGGGAACAATGGAATAATCTACTTAGTAGTTTTTATATCTTAAAATTAACTTCAATTTTATGTCAAAAATAGGTATTTACGACAACTTTTCCACGTTTTCAAAATTTCAAGCACCCGTTTGGAAATTTTGGAATTTTCAATTATTTTCGATGAATCGCTTATTTTCGATTAATCGATTATTTTCGATTAATCGATTATTTTCCATTAATCGATTATTTCCGATTGATCGATTATTTTCGATTAATCGATTATTTTTCGATTAATTGATTATATTTCAATCAATCCATTATTCAAAAATAATCGATTATTTTTGATCGATAATTATATATTTTGATATCGCCCAGCCTATTTCTTACTTCCCTCCTGAACTCAGAAAAACATGTTCTCCCATTTCCATCAATTTGTCGGTCTGTTTGGATGTACCCGGCATAGTTCAAATACTACTTTATTTGATTAACTTTAAATTTTGGTAAAAAATCTAGTGTTATATGGTTGATGAGACGTTACATTTTGGTAAAATCCAATATAGCAGCCTAGTGAAATGTCAAAAATATTATTAGTAAGAAACTACTTATCCAATTTACCCAGGGTTGCCAGATTGGGATAGCTAAATTCTGAGATAGCAAGTAAGAACTAAAAAGAAAAGCCGGCGACTCCCAAAAAAAAATCAGATTTGTTGTACCCTTTACCCCCTTCCGAATCCACGCTTGCGGGAATAATGTGTGAAAACAGAATCAAAACAAATCATAGTCAAAATTTGCTTCATTGACTTAAGCACAAAAAACTTAAACGAAGGTAAATAATTAAAAAGACATAAACGAAGGTAAATAAATAAAACATATTTACAGAAGTAAACTAAGATTAACTAAGACTACTTACATTTATCGTTGGGCTTTGCTACTTTTAATTTTTTTGCCTTTGGGACCATTTAACAAATGTAATTCTGAGCAGAACACGCTAAAATTAGTTCGAATTTGTAGCTCAGCCTGCACAAGGTCCAATTCGATTTCTCTCTTTTATCCACAAATTATTCATTAGGTTAAAAATTTTCTAACACAAAGCATTGCTAATTGGAATTGATAGAACAAATGACACAATTTTCTTTAAGTTTATAAAGTCTCAATTTTTACCCATTCTAAAAAAATGCAACCAAATTTGATCATTTGATACGTTTTTGGGTAACTCACTATATTCAAAGTATTCTTTTTTTCATTCATTAAAGCAGAAGAACTAAATTCAATGTAAATCGGTTCGAGAGTTGGCAGGGGCGTGTGTACATTGAACAGCCGACAAAGCCAGCGGCGGCGCAATGTCGTGATGTAATAACGTTAAGCAAGAGTGTGTATTTTTTTTCTTTGTGAACTTTATAATATTTGGTTTTTCTGATTTGATTGTCGCTTTCCGGGATAGTATAATGAAATTCCGGGATCCGGGACAACTTACCTAAATCCGGGATTTTCCCAGAAATTATAAATGACTTTTTAACATTTTGATAACTATCCAATAAGGCGGAATAAAATGACGGCCTCGTGAAATATTAAAAAAATTATCACTAAAAAACTAATTATTCAAATTACCTCAAATTTTGCACAAAAATCAAGTGTTACATATAAATGAACTAGCAACATTTTGCTATGAATCCAAGATAGCAACCTAACAAAATATTTAAAAAATCAACCTGAAAAAGCAATTTATTAGATTAATTTTAAATTTTATGCAGGAATATAAACTAGTAAAACTGTGGTATGAATTCAAAATGGCGGAACACAATACCGACTATTGAGTGATTTAGAAATAAACTAGGACAAATTAAAACATGTAACAGAATGGCGGTTTTAAAGAGATCAGTGTAACAACCACTTATTAAATTCATTTTAAATTATGCCCAGAATTCAAGTGTAACATAGGAAGAAACTGGTAAAATACTGGTACGAATCCAATATAGTGGAATAAATGTTTCAAACAAAAATGTTTGAAAATACTGTATGTATATGTGTTACAAAACGACTATGTGTGGAACTAAATCGAATCACACTTCAGTATTCCTAAAAAAGAAAAAATTCATAACGAGGGAAGTTCTAGGTATAGGATATTTACCGATTTTCTTATTGTTAAATGTAGTGACACTAGTGGTAAATTAATATTCTCATTATAATTAATAAAATCATGGTTTAATATAGAGTACAATTTAAATATCCATGAAACTGTATTAGGTTCACACCTAATAGCTAACCTTTGCAGTTTTTTAATGGATATTACTTTAATTCAGCTGTATTATGGCTACCTTGAATTTTTATACTTGGTCTCCAAAATAGTGAATAGGCCCATTTACCGACTGACAAAAACTACAATATTAGAGTTAAATATAAACAAATAATTAAATTCTATGTCTTACTAAGTCATTACATACAAGGTTAGGTGTGCATGGTTATGAATAAAGACCCGATTTTATGCATTTTGCATATATATGCATTTTTTGCATATTTTTGTGATTTTGTAGGAAAAATGCATATTTTAAGAACTATTGCATATTTAAGCATATTTTGGGATGTTTGTGTTATTTTGTTGTTTTTGGCCGCCCGCCGCCGACGTACCGGCTGAACGTTGCGGCGTCTGATTTCGATGTAGATTGGGTTTTTCCTAAGAGGTCAATAAAGTAATAAACCATTCTCCCACTAAGAAATTGCATTAGTCGGTGGATTTTTTGACCAAATGTTTAAACTAGAATTTCTTTATCCACAACCTACACCCTCTATAAAATATTTATTTGTTCACATTTGATACAGTTTTCATTTATCCAAACAAAGTGAAAGCGAAAGCGGTGATTATGTCGAAAATACGATGTACTTCGTAGATTAAGCCTTATCCAGAACTTGTTCTGGAAAAGCGTTAAGTCAATGACCTAATAGCAAATGTGAAAAAATATTCATAATAAAGGAGTTCAGTTTTACAAGGCGAGTTTGCCAGTAATACCATTTTCACCTAAGCCTCTCGTGACCAGATGGGGCACTTGGATTCGTGCGGCAATATTTTATGTAGACAATTTCCAAAAATTGAATGACTTAATTTCACAAATGTCTGATGATGACTCACAGTGCATTCAAAAGTGTAAGGGATTCTTTCAAAATGAAACAACAGTTGTTAATGTATATTAAGTGTGACTATGGATTCATAGCAGAGAGTATTTTGCAACTAGAAGAATCTTCTACAAGTCTACCTGAGTCGTTGGATATAATAGAAACATGTGTACAAAATTGCAAACAAATACGTGGTGGGGTAGGAAAAACAGTAGTGGCAAAATTAGAAAGTTTAAAGAAAAAACACTGGTTTTAAGGCAGGTCGTAAACATAATTAAAGTTTTGCCCTATAACTTCAATAGATGTAGAGAGATCGTTTTCTTTGTACAAACATGACTTTAGTGATAGACGCTACAATTTTTTAGTTAAAAACTTTGAAACACACATAATAAATAATGCGTTTTATAATTTTTCAAATTAATATTAATATAAGTTTGATATAAATTAATATGGAAAAATTGTATTAGGTGATTTAATAAAGGATGTACAACTTTAGTTTATTTTTATTCAATACTTAATCCCCTAATTTAGCGAAAATTTAACTTAATGAAATCAAAATTTAGTTACCTTATTACTGCATATTCATTGCATATTTATGATTTTTTTTGCATGTACCCTGTATACATTTTCTGCGCATATTCTTAAGGTTTTGGGTTACATATAACCAGGTCTTTCGTTATGAATAATAATGATATAAGTAATTTAAAAGACAGTACTTACCAGTGATAAAAAATATGGCTACTACTAATATTAAATGACAAAATATTTTAACCCTGATGAACTTGCAGTTTATTTTTCATTTAATTATATTGATTACTCTCAGTGAAAAAAGCGGCATTCAAGAATTTAGTCTAACTTTGAATAGATAATTTAAATATGCAATAAAATTAAAGGTATTCAATTCGAAAAATTGTAACCTTTATAAGCCACATTCTTTTATGTATCTTGTATATCACCAAATAACTTTAAATTGTAGCTCTGTCTTTTATCCTTCAACTTCTATTTCGCAGCTAGAAACTACGTCGTATGTGGTGGGCCAGCCTGCACCCTGTTTAAGGTGCCTTTGGGAAACACGGCCCGCCTAAGACATTATGCTTCCCAGAAATTTGATTTTCAGATACAAGTAACAGTAACAGAAACTGTATTTCTCAATAACAAAAATATAAAAAACTTGTTTTTTAGCAAAAAAAGTAACACTTTAAAAAACATGATAAATGGGCGATATTTCAACCCGTCACTGAAAGAGCGCCCACCTGATCTGAAATATCGCCCCCGATATACAATTTACTACGGCGAACCCTGTGGGCACCCAAAGTCTTCTAAATCATTTGTTGTGAGTCCAACACAATCTTCATGTACCCAATCCTTGACTTTTATACATTGCCTTATGTCATTTTCATAGTCCTCAAAACATACCAAACAAAACCAGTTCTCTTCTTTTTTTGCATTCTGAGCCGGTTTGGAACAAGCAGTTTTATGTCTTTTATGTAAGCTGGAAGAAGCAGAAAATGCATCTTTTTTAAGTATCTGTGCCTTGTAGTTGATGGCCTTTTTGATTCTTGACTTATCATGCTTCTCTGACTTAAAGTCAGGTGTTGAAATCAACCCAGCAAAGGAGATATTATTAGAATCTTTTTGAGTAACAGGTTTCTTAGGCTTGATAATAGTGACGCTCAAAATTTTAATTTTATTTTGTGTCTTCTTTTGTTGTTTCGAAGGTGTGTTATCATTCGACGAACTAACTTGTGAATCAGTTTGAGAGTCAATATGATTCAAAATTGGATCCGGCCACTTAGAGCACCCAGGTTTGGAAACTGTCGGAAAGAGCTCCTGAGCATTTTTCGATTTACTTTTCAAATTGATAAAGGGAATGTCGTCATCATCAGAACACTCTATCTCACGATTTGTACTCATAAGTGCAGACGGTAAATAGGCACACTGGAATTATTGTTGGGTCGAATGGATAGATGCCAGTAGCCTTAAAGCCGCTCTGAATATTAGCCATGTTTAAGGCTTGTTGCCAAACGGGCTGAAAAACAAGTCTAAAACGATTTTTTGTGAGTCTTCTATTGGCGGAAGGAATCTGCTCCCAATCTTTTAATAGTTCGCTGTCCCAATAATGTTCAAATGATCGAAAAACCGGTTTATCTAACGGCCGAAGTTCATGTGTAGTGTTTGAAGGTAAGCATAAAACTGACACGTCGTAGGTTTCAGCCAAATCAGCCACAGCTACATACATATGGCATGAAACACCATCCAAAATTAAGAGAACACGTCCAGGTAGTTTAAATTTCACAAAATGATAAATCCATTTGACAAAAATCTCCTTAGTCATACTTCCTTTTGTGGCCATTTCTACAACACTACCTAGTGGCAAATTGTCGCTAAATGTGTCTTGTTTTCGTATACCATTGAGAATTATCATTGAAGGTACTGTCTGTCCTGAAGCGCTGATACAAGCAACGACCGTAACATTTTCTTCGTGTTCATTGGATATAAGATGAACGCGTTTTGATCCCTTTGCAGCCAAGATGGATTGTGAATGGTGCAGAGTTTAGCGGCAGCCTTTTTCGTATAAATTAAAAATTTTGTGGGGCGAATTCTTTAAATCATGTCCATCCATAATGCTGGAATACTTCGTAAAATAATCTTTTACAATAAATAGATTTAACTTCTGCGCCCGTGCCCAACTCATTGATTGAGCCTTCCGCTTTGATAGTTGGAGATGTCTTCGCATAAATACTTTATACTGCTTTATTTATAAGGTTATGTTTTTATTTAGGAAAAATATGTACCGCAAAAAAACTATGTTAGGGGGAGGAGATAACATTGATGAATATATTGAACTATAATTCTTACCTTAAAAGCAACTTCACTTTAAGTACAAACTTATTTCAAGAAACCGAAATCCAGTACTCTGACCGGCTCTCCCTAGTGGCCGGTGAAAATATATTATTTTGGCTGGTAATTTGAAAACGGGCGATATTTCAGACTGGACAGTATTACCCGAAGGCACCTTACATCACTTAAATCAAAAGTTTTAGGGGTGCACGGATTTTACATCCTCAAGGTGTAATGTTTGTTCTATTTGCGTTAAATACATCTATATCAAGAAGTTATTAAGTTAAAATGTCAAGTAATTTAAATTGATAGTATATTGGATATGGAGAAAATAATTGACTGGTTTGTATAGAATAAAGGCATTCATAGTTTTATAGTGCGCAATATGATATTCAAGAAGCTTAAATTTTCTGTCCCGGTATTTTTTTATTGTTTTGACAATTTAATTTTATAATAAATGTCTGTCTGTATTCTGTAATAAATTATTAAAAAAACTGAAGTTAATTATTTAATTTTATTTCAGACGTTTAAAATCCTACCTATAAAACATGTTTTTAGGATTCAAACTTTTCGTCCGGCTCCAATATCAAAAGACTAAAGATTGACGAAATACGTAATCGGATTAACTGGGCGCCTTTATATTTGTTAGTAGTCCGAAAATTCGGCTGCGAAATAGACGTTCGGGAGCCGAAATATCGGAATTGGAGCTGTACTCAATGTATTAAGAGTCTGGACTCTCGGCTCACTAGACACTTCCAATAAGAAATAGAAATATTTATAGAGGATAAAATGTAGGTATCAAATGCGGCTGTTTTTTATAAAGGACAAAATTTGAAATTTATAAAAATAAAAACACCCTATAAATAGAAAACTACAGCACTTGGCTCCCACGCTCGTAATTACAGAGTGGGTTTCGATATTTACGTTTTAGGGTCTCTAGAATTATTGTGTTATTTATGAATTATTTTGCAATACGCATTAAATAATTATAGGAAGAAAAAATTTATATTTACTATTTTCTAATCAGATCAAAGCTCTTAAATGATATCTTTTATTATAGACCTGATGGATAGAAGTATGAAGATATAAACTCAATTATTCGCATTTAGTTAAATGTAATTTATAAGTAAAATTATTCGATAGCGTTACACTTCTATGCATGGTTAGTAATTTATTATACTTAGATCTTCCATTTTAAACTTAAATATCTGTTTCGCCTTAAAATAAGAATTCCCAGACAGTAATTGCAAATAAGGATAGCCAATGAGATATAATATAATATATAAAGTAGATGTAGAAGTTTATTCATAGTGACATTAGTGGCTGTTGTGTTGTCTTTCCTGCATTTTATAGCCAACTCGATTCGTTTTTCCGTTGTAAAGCTTTACTAAGCTATTTTAAAAAGAAGCGGTAAGTAAAATCAATATGTAGGTATATGAAGAGATACGGAGGGAAAGTTGATATATATATATATATATATATATATATATATATATATATATATATATACATTTTCTAAAGTAAATAATACGATGAACTTAACGGTATTTTTCTATGCAATGTAAATCTATGTAAACTATGCAATTAAAGTTAGGGATGAAGGAAAGTTAAATTTAGTTTTAAAATTTACTGCTAAAAAGTGCCCGGAAGTAAAAAAAATAAATAATTTTATCCTCCAAATAGTATTAAATTTTTCTCTTGCCCTGAAAATATGGCAGAGGAAAATCAATGATAACTTCAAATTAATTTATCACGAAAACTATTAAATTTGCAAAAAAATCATTATAACCTTTTTTATAGGTAAAGATCTGTCCTACATATTTTAATATTATATTATTCTATTTGTAGTATGTTGGAAAATATTGGACATAAACAGTTTTTTTTCTTTCCGGTCATTTTTTTGGTGAACCACAAAAAACTGCGTGGTAATGTGCAGAAAACTCTAAGTATATCCGTGGATTTAATCGAAAGCGCGCAATTTCGACTTGGCGACAGTGGCGGCTATTTAGGTGAATTCATTTATTCACCTAATTGGTAAAAAATAAACTGTACATCTCGAATAAATATTTTACTTGACCGTTGGCAGCATGTCTTTTTAAAACTTTCAATCGAACTTTATTATAATAACTATAACAGTGGCGCAAACCGCCAATGACTTTGCTGGAGGTGCTATGACGACGGGTATCCGATGACGTCGAGCCCAGCGCCATACAACCCTCTCGGTGAATTGCAGGCGCAGTTAGTGATGGGAAATCTGGATCTTTTTAAAGATCCGGGTCAACGGATCTGGGTTAGTTTAAAGACCCGGATCAGCGATCCGGATCTCTTTAAATTCATTAAAAAACGCCGGCCATATTCGTCATATTAGGCATTGGGTAGGTATGTATGCGTAGCTTCATCCATCTGAAAACTTTGTAAGCATGCAACATCGGTTTTATAGACAGTACTGTCCGAACATTTTTTTAGTTTTTCGCGACGAGTAAAATGAGTGGCGACCTCACCAGTCTAGTTTTTGTGTACAAACTTGTATGCGATTTACAGGGATGCGTTTTAAGTGAAATAATAATTTTTAAAGTTATTATACTTTTGACTTACAAGGCTTAAGAGTCTTGCTATAGTGGTTTTGAAGTTGAAGTTTTTTATGTTTCCATTTTTATCTATTTATTTATCTACTAATTTATTAATTTATTTCTCAGAAAATCAATTTTACATACATAAACTATGTTTTGTCTTGTTTTTTTTTATTATGAAATATATATTTTTATATTTCTTTTTTTTTAACTATCATCCTATTATCATCACTAATTAGGTATAAGGCCATCTAAACTTCAATATATACATCGCACAAAAAAAGTAGAGATTTAAATCTATTATCTAATCCACACAACATGAATCTAAGTTTTAAAAGACTGGTGTAATATGATGTTTTTACGATGATTTACCAAGTCAACAAGCTAATCAACCCCAAATTAATTTTTTACACGAGATTCTGGCTATACAGAAATTCATATTTCATGGCAATCAGCATTCAAGAAGCTAATGACCGACCGACCCATCCACCCCATCATCCTGCTCTTCTTATCAATCAGACCGGTTCGAAAATCGCGTTATATCAGTCGTCGGCTCCGCGGTTCAACTGTCGACTCGAGACCTACAAACAATAATAATGCGTGGAACGAATTAAGGAACTGACTGAACCATAGATAAACGCACCTGGACGCTTCTTTCTGCTTTGTTTCTATTTCAAAGATCCGTGATCCGGCTCGCAATATTTTCAAGACCCGGCTCCCGTGGGTCAGTATAAAGATCCAGATCAGTCGTGAACGACACATCTGTAGGCGCAGTACACTACACCCACGTGCCGTTCAGTTTGTGGTGGTTGTTTACTTTTATTTTCGCAGATTTCGTTGCAACCGGTGAGTTCCTTTGCAGTTAACTTGACTGTTTTGTGTTCTATTTATTTATGGTGTTGTTACAACTTCAAATTTAGTAAATGTGATTGTTCAAAACTGGAATAAATTAAAAGACGTCTTTCAATTTATTACAAACTGTGACAAATCTGATGAAAAATCAATCCGCCTTGGGAAAGGATTTTTAGGTGAGATGAACGATTTTGAATTCACGTTTCTGGCATTAGTGTTTAATGACATTTTCTGAATCACGAACATACTATTTGACGTTCTTCAAAAAAAATCCCTTGACATTAATTTTTGCATATCCAATATAAAACGCTGTCGGGAGGCGCTCTGTAAAAAAAGAAATAAATATTTTTTTAATACCATTTTTGATAAAGCAAATTCTATTACAGAAATAAATCGTTACAAACTTGAGCTTGCTAAGCTTTCACTTGAAGAAATTAGAGTTGAGTATAGAATATTGGACCATATTTTAATGGAAATGACATTAAGATTTCAAGACGGTGAAAAACTTACATTTTCATGTTTGGCAGGTTCTGCTAAATTTTCCGAATATAGTTTAAATTTTCCGACTGGCCCGTTTGAAAATTTGTTACAGTTATATGGGGAAATATTTTCAAAAAGTCAACGACTTTAAATGAGCTTGGTCTTATTTTTGCCCATGAGAGTAATTGGAATATATCGCTGCATGCAAGAGCAAGCGAAAAAATTTAATAAAAATAAATATATTTTTACTGAAGCATATAAATTGTTTTCCCTTATTTTGACAATACCGTCGACAAGTGCATCAGTGGAAAGAAGTCTTTGTTGCTTCAAATGTGTAAAAACTTATTTAAGAAATACAATATCTCAAGAAAGACTTACTTCTCTTGGCAATATTTCAGTTCAAAAGGAATTTCTGGAGGAGATTAGGGCAACTCATCCATTTTATGAGAATGTTATAAATAAATTTGCTGCTATGAAAAATAGGAGAATCGATTTAGTGTACCAAATTTAGGTAAGTCGTAAAAAAATATTCTACCCCCTCTACATATAAAAAAATTCTGGAAAAAAATTATTGCGATATTTTCATTGGCACTTCAGTTTTTCACCCGCGAGCCGCCACTGCTTGGCGAATGTTTTGTGCTACAAATAAAAGGTTTTTAAGTAAAGTACAAATGTTATCGAACAAAAGAGGAGCTTTTGTGTGTGCAATAAAGAATATGTATATAGTAGCAAATAGCAGTGTAAGAAAGCGACGCTCTAGGTGTGCTAAAAGTTATTTACCTAAAAAACGAAAAAATTAAAAGAGTTAAAAATTATTTGAGAATGGATATAAAGACATGCTACCTTTTATTAACTATATTTTGAATTGGTATTTCTTGATCTGTGGTAAACAAACGCAAACCAAAATACCACCGGTGTGGTTCGTATAGATCATCAGAGCCTGTGCCCGAACGTTAAAAAGTTTTAACTTTTTTCAGTTTTTTTCGAAAATGTGCTCTGAGGTTTTGTATATTTTTACTTACAACGTTTTCGTCGGCCTCTGAATAAAAAATTTGCAATAGGCAATAAGTGCACTGTAAGCTTGATTTTCCAGAATTCTGTGCGTACGTTCTTTACTTTTAATTTTCCATAGGACCGGAGGTTCTTTGTATATTTCTATAAACTTTGTATTTTCGTGAGCAAACAACACCTACTGAAGACATGTTTAACAGACTACGCTATCACAGTCGTAACAACAAGTTTGTGCACGTTCAGTCGTTCACTTAACCCTCTATTAGTTACCCGCAGCAGTTTTGACGGACGGTGTTATTTGATAGACAAGTTTGTACCAGTTAAATCTGGAGAGCGCGTTATCCACTAACTAGAATCTAGAATCCTAAAATTTGCAATAGTTGAATTTTAAGCGGC
Source organism: Kuschelorhynchus macadamiae (assembly GCA_030620095.1). Taxonomy (NCBI): domain Eukaryota; kingdom Metazoa; phylum Arthropoda; class Insecta; order Coleoptera; family Curculionidae; genus Kuschelorhynchus; species Kuschelorhynchus macadamiae. The sequence continues at coordinate 2,020,697 of JAUTXW010001141.1, read as the reverse complement.
GGGAGGCAAAGTTGTATTCTATCTCTAGACACTAGTATATTTCTTTACGTCCACACTAAAGCACGGTCTACACATACCATCTTATTGTACGTTTTACCCGATTAGTTAAACGTTAAAACGGTCAGTTTTAAACTGATATAACCACAGTACACACTGTTCTTATTTAACTGTCTGTTTCTGGTTCAGTTTCAATTCAGACTATGGATGAAGCAGTGAAAATCCATGAAGACCTTGATTCTGTAGATAGATCTATCTAACAGTATTGTTAGTTGGCCTTTTAAAAGATTGTTCACTATCCCTTCTGCAATCTATGACTTTAAAATCTATAGTCAATGCCTCCATTTCCGCTTCAAAGGGGGTATCATTGATAAGTCTTTGAGCGAATATATTTTGATCGCCTTTGGGGCCACGTAGCTTATGCGCTATATGCTTTCCATAAACATCAAAACAATCTTGACTAAAGTGCTTTTAACCTTTCTCCAGCTAACTGCAGCACCTCGGCAGATTCGTCTTCATTGCCGCGTCGCGTTGTTGCCTTTTTCTTGACGAAGGTCCAGATGCTTAGGAAGATGGCACACTTGTAGACTTTGTTTTATCCTCTGATGTTAAAGGCGTTGCAGGGAGCGAGAGATTTTAATGAATGTCCATCTTCATCAGTTACTACTCCCATTTCTCTCCAAAAAAGAATAAATCCGTAAATATTGTGTCTGAGTCCTCATCTATATTGCTGATTGTTGGGATTTCCTGATCATTTAGAAGTGATAGCAAATCGAGATACCAGTAAATATCAACAGCACCAGAACTTTTTGTAATTCAATTCTTTACGAAACACTGAGTGGAAATAGTTTGTTTTTTTAGTACCCGTATCCTTTGTAGTTGCACGATCCACTTCCTGACATTTCTTCACCAAAACAGCATAGGGCTGTTCTTTTTTTTTTTACCATCACTATACTCTGTTGATTTAATTTGTCAAAGGCAAGGATAATTACGGTGTAAGTCTACGAATTCCGTGAGAAATTCACCTGACCCCTGTCGCAAATCCGACATATCTATTCAACTTTTAAAATCGTAGCAAAAGGAGAGTAACGATGGGCAATGAAGTATCAAATAATAGTTAACATGGGTTCATGTATCATAATATTTTCGTTGTCATTTTATTTTTCTATAACAGTAATAAGGACAAGTTTAGTTTTGCTTTAGTGCTTAACTTAACAACCTCGGGGCTAAGGAGGTGAAAATTGCTTTTTTTTAAGTAAATCATCGATTTTTACTGTCTTCCGATTTAACTTTTTACACTAATATACTCGGAAGAAAAAAGTTTAGTACGCAAAGTTTCATTGAACAAGTTTCACCCCCATAGCCCTAAGGTCGCTCAATGAAACTTTGCGTACTAAACTATTATTTTCCCGATATATTACAGTAAAAATTTAATTGTGGCACAAGAATCGGAAGACACTAAAAATCAATGATTTACTTAAAAAAAAATCAATTTTCACCCCCTTAGCCCCGAGGTTGCTCAATGAAACTTTGCATCTAAACTCTTTTCTTCCCATATATTGCAGTAAAAATTTGATTGTGACCAAGAATCGGAAGACTAGAAATCAATGATTTAGTTAAAACAATCTTACAAATAAAATTTGGCTTCCTTAGAGTAAACTCTTTCAAATTTGGACCACTAGACACTTTTAACCCCAATATATTACTCTAACTTTATGAACCAATCACTTGAATGCTATTGTCGACACATTCCTTTTAGATTTAGATAGTGGGCGCTGGAGCTGAATAGACGCATATTGGTGCGGTTGGTCGTGCGTCTAGAGTAGCGGAGCTTTACAGTTGTAGTGGGGGTAACAGAGGAAGCAGCGGGCGCGAATTTGAGCAAAAAAGAATTAAAAATTTCAAATACAAGGTAGCGTCAAGAACGTTGATATAACGTTATTCCTTTCACGCAATGTCGAGGGTTTTAAAATTAGCGTCACATCAACGTTGAAGTTTGTAAACGTTAGTTACGTTGATAGTTTAACGTTTAAATAACGTAGAATCATAGGTTATTAACGTTACAGACTTAAACACATTTTATATCAACGTAAAAATAACGTTATCTTACTATTTGGGTAGTTAATAGTTGTTTACTTGAATAAAGCACATAATATGTATTAGAAAAATAAGTACAAATAAATATATACCATACTTTTGAACGACAAAAATTAGTCCTAACACTGGAACCTGAAAAATTAGAATAGATTTATTAGATATACCATATACAGCAGTATATCAGAATAAAACAAAAACTAATGATAATCCTATTTACTAGAGAAAATATTGTAGAAATTATTCTCTAAGCGAAAACGTGGAAGGAGAATAATAAAAAATCAAGGAAGCGATTTACATCGCAGCTAAAGACGTTACATTTCGATGTAATCACTGTTACAAAGCCACAATCTTAATTTACGGTCTTACCTTGTAAATCCGCCTTAAAGGTCGTAATAAATAACTTTTTAATTCAATTTAGCTGCCGATCCTCGCAAATAAAATAAATTTTCTGGAATACAATACATAATCTATAATTCATATGTGGTCCTCTTTCTTTCATGGTAAAAACCAACATGTTCGTTGCCAATGGCTTGTTACCACAGAATTTATACCTTTCCTTTCAACGATTGTGCATAAAACAAAGATAAAGCCTTTTGATTCTTGCTTTGGACGAACAGTTCTTAAAGGAAATTAAGAAAGACAAGATAACTGCCGCCTAAATACAATGCTTCAATTTTTTTGCAAAGCATTCCCGTATTTATTTGATTAAGAATTCGGAATTTTTCGTCGGATACATTGGTCACTGGTGTAATTTATTTTTGTTTCTTTTGGATGGCCCGAGACATATTTATGGTATCAGTAGATCTCCGCATCGATTAGAGATATAATCTCGAAAGATGGATGCTGATATTCTTTTAAGAATTTCATTAAGGATGGTGCTCACTGTATATAGTTTAAATTTATGAACCCGACTGAAATGCCTTATAACAACTACCAACTGATTTATTATAGTCATATATTTTTAGTACAGTTTTAAAGTTGATTGAATTGGATTGAAGAGGAGCAATAAGAAAATCTTTCGTCGACAATCAACTACAGTAAAACTCCTCTCTATAAAGAATCATTTTTATAGTTTTTTTATCATTAAGCATTATAAAATAATACTACTTACTATTTATTGACGAAATCCGGGAATCTTTCTAAATTAAATAAAAAAACTTACGTAAAAATTTTCAATTAACTCAAACGTTAAAGAAGGATGAACAACAGAAATAATAGAATCGCTGGCAGTTGAGACGAAAGTGTCTCTCGTGTTAGTAAAAACTAAATCTAGGTAATTATTCACAACAATGTAAATATTATTAATTTGATACAGATTCATGTAACCATAAAGTCTGACAAAACTCTTGCTTGCTGGGATAAATTGCCTACAGCTCTAACACCATACTCATCATTTACCCATGATACATTAGGTAAATTAAAATTACCAACAAGTATAACATAGTCTATATCATTATGGCTCAATACATATTTCAATAATGTAAAATATGTTTTAAAGAGATCGGGCGACGATTTCGGTGGTAAATAGACTAACCTAACCAAAGTTTTTTATAACATTTATATTTAGTATGACAAACAAACTCTCCAAATCATCATTATCACATTTTACAGATTTTACAGACAAATGTGATTTAACCATAATCAGCATTCCGCCACCACGACGACATACCCTGGTTTTTAACAGAACGGTCACAACGAATAACGTTAAAGTCAGTAAATCCTAATTCACCATCCAGTACATCACTTTTCAGCTATGTTTCTGTAGACATAATAACATTCTCGTACATTTTGGTAGTAGCAATGTAGTTCATTCGATGAATTTGTTATTCCTGTCTTTCTTCGTGTAGCCTCATATGAAAATGTACATTCTTTGTACCTTTTTTCAGTCACAGGAAATGAATTAGAACCGCTTACTGTTTGTTTCGCACGAAATCCCAATACTATCACGATTTGTACATGTGCTAATAGAAATACTAACCAAATATTTTACCAGATTGGTCTTATCATAAAAGCTAGGAGCACCATGTAGATGTGATGACATTATGAGAACAAACCTTGAATTATGATATTCTTGCGAACATACATGAGTAGAAGTGTTTTGTTAAATTATAAAATCATTCAGAATAGGTCGATTATGTCTAAGAGCTGGTCCTATCAAAATTAAGTTTGTATTTGCAGGATTCTTAAATAATTGCTCCGCTAACTTATTCTTATCTATACCCTTACCAACCATACAATTCTATGCGCCCATAAGCAAAAACACAAAGTATTTTTTAGTAAACGTTTTACTTAAACGTATACATATGTTAATTATATCTTCAAAAAGCTTTCCATTAGGCCACTGGCAATTGACATCACACTGACCCATTTGTCTATAGCTTGAAAATGCATATTGCTCCTCTCGCAACCTTATTCCCTACGATCAAAATCTGGTTTCTTTTTTTATTTAACTTCTGGATCATTTTATGTGCCTTATTATATAGTCATAAAATTTTAGAAAAAACAACTTAAAGATTTTCACTATATTTGTTGTCAACATGACATGTTTCGCGTATACAATAGCTTCTTCAGATGTTGAGGTACAACTAAAATACTGCGCTGTTGAAAACCCCAAAGAAAGTAGTGTTACAATAAAGAAAAAAACTGAAAATTATATGTACAACGTAGAGCTATTTAATTGTAATTGGTCATTTAGCAAAAGGTCTGATGATTTTAATTTATTTATTTCCAAAACAACTTACTCGAACAACATGCATTTAACCATAATTTTGAAATTCTACATATCGAAAATAAGGGCATAAAACTTAATATGCTTGAATTTCTCGAAATAAACGAATTTATCAGACCCTTTGCTTAATGACCAATTAGAATTAACTAGCTCTCTATTGTTAAATTTATTTCACTAAACCGTTTTTTTGTCGTAAACATTTAAGTCATATAATTTTAAGTTTTTTTTTCTACATTGTAATACCTCCTTCTTTGGGTTTTTTCTATTTTTGTTACCTGCTGTTTACCGTTTACATGTTAACATCGTAGTATTCTAGTTGTACCTAAACATCTGAGGAAGCTATTGTATATGTGAAACACGTCATATTGTCAACAAATATAGTGAAAATCTTTAAAACTTGATTTAATTAGGTTGAACAAGAATAATAAGAAAATCTTTCATCGGCAACCAACTCCAGTAAAACTCCTATCTGTAAAGAATAACTTTTATTGTTTTTTTGTTATGTAGCATAATAAAATAATACTACTTATAATCTTTTGACGAAATACGGGAAGCTTTCTAAATTAAATAGAAAAATGTACATAAAGGTTTTTATTTCTAATAGAATTTCCCAAACAGTATGTACTTTAACAAGATACTCTGAACTGTCTTGTCGGGTATTGATCTGTATCCAGTTGTTGTATTTTCAAACACTAAGAAAAGCGTGAGCTGTAGGGGATGGGTTAATTAGTAAGAATCCTACATTTGAAATATTTTCAGTCTAGTGTGTTAAATTAAACAATGAACACAACAGGACAAAGCCATTTAATATTGTAATATATTAATTAATACCCACATTTGTCCATATTTATGGTATCAGTAGATCTCCGCATCGATTAGAGATATAATCTCGAAAGATGGATGCCGATATTCTTATAAGAATCCCATCAAGGATAGGATCACTATATATAGTTTAAATTTATGAACCCGAAATGCCTTATAACTCCATGCTGATTTATTATAGTCATATATGTTTAGTACATTTTTAAAGTTGATTGAATTGGATGAATAGGAACGATAAGAAAATCTTTCGTCGACAACCAACTCCAGCAAAACTCCTGTCTGTAAAGAATAATTTTAATGTGTTTTTTTTTTATATTAAACATAAAATAATACTACTGGTTATTTGTTGACGAAAGACGGGAAACTTTCCAAATTAAATAGAAAAACTTAAGTAAAAGTTTTTATTTTTGATATTATTTTAGAAACAATAGGTATTTCAGAGTCTCTGATGTGTCTTCTTGGGTATTGTTTTGCATTCAGTTGTTGGATTTTAAAAAACTAAGAAAACGTAAACTGTAATTCTGTACGGGGTGAGGAAGTTAATTAATAAAAACCCTACAGAGAAAATATTTTCAATTTATTTTTTTTTTATTTTTATTTTACAAAATTGACAATACAATGTAATCATATCGGTATCACATTAAAAGCTTGTCTTTTAAAACCAGACAGCGTACAGTTAAAAACATCAAGGTCTGGATTAGAATTGAATACTTGAAAAGTTCTGTCAATGGGGGAATGGGTCCCATAATTTGTTGAGTGGAAAGGGATGCTGAACAAGTTTGAGCGCCGTAAGTGTCTGCTGGGCACATTCAAGCTAACATTTGACAATAGTTGGGGACAAGTGGACAGGCCATAGATCAACTTAAAAACAAAAAATATGTCAAACAAAACGAACAAGTGAGCAATAAATCAGCTTAATAGTGTCAATTGAGAAATGAGAACAATTTCTCAACACAACATTCGTAGACTCCTTAAACTCACTTTAGAAATATGCTCAACAAAAGTCAGCCTTTCATCCATCCAAACACCAAGATCTTTAACACTGTTAGAATAGGACAAATCTTCATTGTTCAGTCTGTAAGTAGTAGGGTATCTTGTCCTGACCCGAAAAAAACTTATAAAGCAACACTTGCTTATGTTCAAAAATAGATGGTTGGCATTTGTCCACTGCTAAAGTGCGTTGAGATCACTCTGGAGCTCCACTGGGTCGCTCTCCCGCTCAATCATCTTGTAAATTTTTAGGTCATCAGCAAACATTAGTGCCTGAGAGTTAATAATACGCTTAGTTATGTCATTCACAAATAGTATAAACAGAAGAGGGGCGAAGTGGGACCCCTGAGGCACACCAGAGGTGACATCAAAGACAGTGGATACATTTCTGTTAATTCTAACAGCCTGCGTCCTTCCCGTCAAAAAGCTTTCCAACCACAACACCAAGCCCTCTGAGAAACCCAGGTGTGCCAGCTTAGCCAACAGAATTTTGAAATTTACCCTGTCGAAAGCCTTGGAGAAGTCAGAATAGACTGCATCTACCTGTTTACCTCTCTCCAGAGCCTCCAACAAGGCAACATCATAAGTAACCAAATTTTCGACCGTGGATCTTCCCTTGCAGAACCCAAATTGAAGGTCACACACATAACCCTGCAGCACCAGCTTAACTGATCGTACACAAGACTGTCAAATAGTTTTGACATGGCAGATTGTATGCAGACTCCCCTGTAATTTCTAATGTCTTCAACACCACCAGACTTAAAAATAGAAGTAATAAAGCTGTGTTTCCATTTAACTGGAAATGTACAAGTTTCCAATGATCGGTTAAATATATAAAGCAGCGGTACTGAAATAGTAAAATCACTTTTTTTATAAATGTGTTAGAGATCTGATCAGGACCGCTACTTGATCTGTTCGTTAAAACTTGGATCTTAGAGAAGTCATCAGACAAAAGAAATCTCTGTAGCCTTATATTACCAAAGGGGTTGAAAGTTAAGTTCGGAATTGCACAATTGGAATTATCATAGACACTAACAAAGTGTTTCGCAAACAAATTAAAAATCTCTACACTATTTTGTGTACTGATATCACCAAGATACATTCAAGTAGGTAAACCATTCAGCACACTCTTATCTTTTATAAATTTTCAGAAATATCTTGTATTAGATTTAAATGAGTCTTCCACCCTGGTCAAATACAAGTTGTAGCACCGTTTTCTTTCAATTTTACATAAAGCTCTAAGGTCTGCGAAACTCTCATAGTCTGCATGTCTTCCAGATTGCATGTATTTCTTGTGTGCAGTTTTTTTTCTGACACACAGGGTCTTTTAGTTCTGTACTGAACCATTTAGGAAAGTTAGTACTTTTAATCCTCTTTTGAGGGATGTACAAGTTTAAACAGCAATTCAGAACGTCATAAAACCTTCCAACAGCTACATTTATATTCACACCCTCAAACAAATTCTCCCAGTCACAAGATGCCAACAAATTATTTATTTCTACATAATTTCCATTGTTAATCATATGCAGGTACAACATCAATACTAGATAAATGACAAAAAACAGATCTAAGAATACATTTCTATTATTTGGAATATTAGTCACGTGATACATGTTCAGAAACGCAAATGTCTCAGCCACCAGGCGGGCAGGGGAATCTTCATCACACCTCATAGAAGTACCGTACTTCTCATTATACCAGGCAGCACCTGGCAGGTTGTAATCACCAAATATGGACAAATCAGCACGGGGATGACTATCAGCAATTCCCTGTACTGACACACAATGAAGCTCATACTTGACAGATGAAGAACTTGGAGGGATGTAAACACCTCCAAAGATAAATAACTTTTTATCTAATCTGACCTCTACAAACACTTGCTCTAACTCTTTGCACAGAACTGGCACATTTTTTTATTTTAGTTTGGCAGATACCCCTATAATAACTCCACCGCCTTTAGCCTTTTCGCTGGTTACTTTAGATCTGTCCACACGATACACATTGAATCCATGAAACTTCACCTCACCAGCCGAAAACGAGTCATTAAGCCATCTTTCGGTCAGAATTACGATATCGTAATCACAGGCAATCAATGCTTCTGTAAGGTCTTGTAGTTTAATGCGGAGACCACCAACGTTCTGATAGTAGCACTTTAAAGTGCTAAGTCGTTATTTGGATCCTTTACCACTTGAAGGCTAAGCCTGGCAATATATGGAATGCCACTACGATATCTTATCCCAATGTCCCTTTCTCCATTTTCCTTTCTATGGTCCAACTCAACATACAGTTTTTTAACTGCTTTCTTTGCAACTGGGTAAGGTCGTTTCTAATGTTCACATTCAGGGTTTTTAATTTGCCTCTCATGCGTAAACAGCGACTGGCCAACTGCGGGTCCTCAAATGACACTCTGAGTGGTCTTGGGTCATTTATTTCCAGGGCGTCCAATCCTGCTAACCTTGAATTCAATGGCTACATCCAATTCTATTGATGCAAATAAGCTTACACCTTTTGATTTATCATGGTCAATCCTTTCTTGAGCAAATTTGGATCCACTTTCTTCAATGTTAAACATGATAATGTTTTTGGAGCGCATATTCCTTTCCTGAAGCTCATAACATGGATCTACCTGTAACTCCATATGAGATGAGGCCTGGTCAGCGGCAGTCGAGGCCGAGGGGGCATCGTATTTGGGTTTGCAATTATGCTGTAGTTTAGCTACTTCCCTTTCTAAGTCTGCAATTCTGTCGTCTTTAGATCGCTGTAGCTCGCGTAGTTCAAGTAAGGCAGTCTGGATATCATGTTTTTGTCCCGTAAGAAGATCAAATATTTGAAACATAACTAAAATTACATCCTTATTACTGGTATTGGTCTTTTTCAGAAGATTTGTAATATCGTTTTTGACAGCCTCACAATTTGTTCTATCTAATGAGACGTCGGACGGGTTTTTAGTATTTGGATCTAGGTTCCCCGATTTTCTTTCCTTGGTGTTATGATCGACGGGTTTATTCTGAGGACGAGATTAACTATTACCTGCGGGCGGTGAGACACGCCTGCCACCCATGGAAACTCTTCTAACTTCACTTGTTTTGCACGTTTTGCATTCCCATCCGTGTGAACCCGTGTTTTTAAAGAGAGACGTAATTTTTGAAAATTCAGCACTAGACAACCCTGAGAAACCCTTATGTATCCACGAACAGCAAATTAAACACTCCACAGCGTATTGGTTTGTTTTTATATCGCGATCACACGTTGATACTGTTAAGTTATGGATAGAGGCTGAATATAAGTTGATAAGAATTGATCTAAGTAGGGACCCTTGCGCCAGTCCAGTGGAGGAGAAATTGGGGTCGATTATTTTACCCTCGGGGTCTCTAATAAAAAGTTGCCTTTCTGTTGGTAAATTATATATAAGGTTAGAGATGTTACTACCTATATTAAAATTTTCTATATATGTATACAATTTTATCTATATTGGCATTATCATACGGTCCTTTTATAGCCATGAAAATAAGTAGTGTATATATTTTTTTCAAGGTTTTCACATATGTGATTATGAAGAATTGATATGCATTCTGCATATCATTTACCCTTTCTAAAACCAATTTGGTATTTTGGGAATTTATTAGAATGTTCCTATATCTATTCTAACTTATTCTTAATGAGGATTTCCAATAATCTCACCACACATGGGTTTATGGCTATGGTATTTTTTCCAGTCATTGTGGATATGACATTTGTTAACGTATTCCAAGAGCTTTACTATGCAACTAAAAGGATATTTGTTTATGATTGAGTAGGAAATGTTATCTAGCCCTGAAGTCGGGATCTATGTTTAATCGACACAGATCAATGGAGTGTTGATGTTTTTTGGCTTATTATATTGGTAATTTTTGGAAAATGTATTTATAGTTTTCCATATTTTAGATATTCGGGTTTCCCTATTAATAGTTTCACATAAAGCTGTGAAGCTAGCCTTCTTTTTTTGTTTAAATATTTTTTTGAATTTGGCCATTATGCTTCTAATTTTGAGCAAATTAATTATGGAAGGGTTGGCTCTAATTGTTTAACTGATTCCTTTCTTTCGTTTACCAGTCCATTACATTCATTATCTCAGCAGGGGTTAGGGTTAATATTTGAAATTATAATATTTTTTAAGGGTATGCATAAGTTACTGATTTGTATAATATGTATAAAATCCTCGTATGATGCGTCTTTTAAAACCTGGGCTTCAAATATGTATAAAGAGATATTGGTTTTGACTTGGAATTTATGAATATGTAGTTTAGGGAAAAAATAAAGATATATAATTTTGCTTTCTAAAAAACGATAAAATGACAAATTACAAATCACAAGTCATATTAACTCTTGAAGTAAGTAACCGTATTTTGAATTTGACTGGACTAATGACATTTCTGTCGGTGACCTATATCGGCATCGGCCTGTCACACTGCAGATATGAATTCACTCCGATATTCACAAATTAATATAAAAAACGTCGTACATTATGTAAGAAAATCGGTTGTGTGCGAGGTTTTGTATAACGTCACATCATTCATAAATACAATGTAAATTAAAACGGCGTCGACCACCCACAGTTACAAATTCACAAAAAAAACTAAATCTGAATCAGTCTAAATTTTAGGTAACGCCCTGCCTTTTTATAGTCGTGTTATCTCTCTCATTCCCAGGCATTCACATGAATCCGAAAGATACATATAAAGACATATTTATAATTGCTAAAATTGCTGCTGACTGCACTGGCAACAAACAAGACTGCCCTTTTTCATCGCGCATCATAGCAGGTGCATTCGGCAAAAACTTTAATCAAAATTTCTAATTTATGATTTATATTGACATCGTAGGAATTTTTTTGCGTGTTGGCGAGCGTCGACCACCCACCGTCATTGGATACTTTTTTCGTTAGGATTGATTTATTTAAACTGCAAATAATTACACATTTTTTTAGCGAAAAGAATACGAATATGGTAGCCGCACAGACTATGAATTCAAGTTATTTTACACACTTGGTAAAGAAAAAATTAATCAAGCTCATTTCGTTGGTAACTTAAGGGCTATGTTGGTAAGGATCATAAAGTTCTGTTGTTCAAGGTTTTATCAGAATTGCAGAATCGTTTAACGCAAAAGTATTTAATCATATGTAGAAGCACAACAGCTTTGTTTATCGGATAAACTTTTATTTTTTACGAGAGCTAGACTGCTTAGAAATGTAATGAGAACAAAGCTGGATCGTTTTTATCTAGTACCGTTTGTTCATATACATATAATACCACAACAGGGAAATTTTTTGATTGTTGTGAAAGTTTGGAAATTGCCCAGCAACAAACTTTCATAACAAGTTTTCAGTTTTTTTTTTCAACAAAAATGTCACGAGCAAAATTGCCAAACAGTATCAAACTTGAATAAAACAAGTGAAACATTTTCCCTGCAAAATTTTCTTTCGAGTGATATTCGTCATGACTATTTCACGAAGAATGACAACGATCTAGAAGAGCGGGAATAAGTACTTTTATTTAATTCAAACAAATAACAGATTAAACATAAACAGACAATACATTTAAAGCAAGTTACTTATAACTGTTAACAATATTTAACGTGCAATTTTGATATGTAATCGGATTTTTGGTAAGATTTTTGTTGCTTTGGTAGACTGCCACATGAGGATTTTCTAAGAATTTTGAGGTAGAGGCTTGTGTTGTATCTTTGTTCTTCATGTTTTCAAGCAAACTGGAATGGTGCTCTGGATCCAGTTGCAGATAATATGTAATTGACTGACTGCTAGCATGCCCAGTCAGTTTTATTAACTCTTGCTTGTTAACACCATGTTTGGCAAGAATTTATACTGCAGAAGGGAGTGGTTAGTGTTCTTGTTATTTCTTGTATGTCTGCCGAAGTTTGGTCTATTTTTTGAGAAAATTTATACCTAAAAACGTGTTTTTGAACCAAGCACCACTTTTTCAATTAGGATTTACAGCCAAGAAAAGTCTATCAGTTTTTATATTACCACTCCGCTTAGACAAAAGTTTTTGTAATCACCTTACTGGACAAAAATTTGCGTTTTCATTTCAAATTAGCCACTTACTACTGGCACAGTTTTTCGATCTACCTTGATTTGTAAAGTTACCATCGATATTCATCTCATGTTTGAAGAAAGATATTTTGCAATTAGCCTCTTCATTTTCCGTCAACACCAGCTCAAAAGCACATATGGAAGAATTTTTTCTGCAAACCTGATAGATCATCTTCGCAGTGGTATTCCATATTGATTTTACACAATTCTCCTTGTAGCCTTCCACGTTTTTCTTTTCCATATTCCAGTTTTGCTTATAGGAGTAGAGAGGAAAGCAATTCGTACTCCCGTTCTTTACAAAAATCTATAAACTGATGCCAAATGGATGATTTAGTTTTCACTGGTAGTAGATGATGGGAGTAGATTTTTTTACAAAACTTTGTATTTGTTCTAATGGGGCTTGCCCAAAACGCGTATACTTTGCATCATTTTTCTGATGAAAATTGACTGACAAGTACTTGACAGGTCAGATAATAATAATTTTAACAATGAGCGTAACTATGAAAATAAAATTTTGTCAATTTAAAACTGGGTTGGGATGACTCTTTAGGAAGGCTGATGTTATCTATTTATTCGATTTAAAACAGCTAAATTCTTGAAAATGATTTATTTTTATTGTCTTGAAATTAAATTAGTGATATAGTGGAGTTTTAATTGCTAAAACGCAAACTAGTTTGTGTTTATAAAATTAATTTTTAGCTAGATAAAGTCACGAAGCCATGTAGATACTAAGAAATAATAATAAATCACTAACAAAAAGCATTTGACAGCATTAAATTTGATTGTGACAATATGTTATGATGTTATCTTGCGCGGCAACAAAAGAGCTCGAGATGTTTTTATCACTTTATCCAACATAATATTAATATATTATATTAATATATTATATTAATATATTATAAAGTTATGTAATTTTAGACAGGTAAACTAAATAATAACACATTAGTGAGTTATACATTATAACCCACTAGTGGGTTATAATCTACTTGACCAATATCAAAAGTCAATATAAATGCCTAGGCAGAAAAAACTTTTGATTGTTAGGCAACGTTCAGGTAGTAATACTGTAATCAAAAGTGACAATGATAATAGGTACACATAAACGCCCGTATTCACTAAAAATGTTTAAGGGTTAGACCAGGTCTAGTTGCCATGGCACTTAAAAACTCTTAGTACGCCACTTATGTTTCACTGTCATTTTATAATTGTGACGTTTTGAAAAATAATTTGTTCAACTGTTAAAAATGTTACCATCTATCAAGTTAGACCAACACCGTCTCTACTAGGAAGCCTGGAAACGGCCGTTGACAGCTTGCGATGAGTTAATTTTTCTAGTTAACTGCTATTTGTAAATTCGTTTACGGCGTGTTTTTTAGATTCGTTTTTATAAATAAATTAGAACGTTAGTAGTTTTTAACTATTTCTGCACATATTTGTGTTAGTGCTATTAGTTTTGAGATTGGTGCTATAAAACTTTCGTCAAAATAGATGTTTTTGGTAGTTTTTGGTGAATTCTAATATAAAGTTCTTATAAAAGGTTTGCTGTTTATCTTTATATACATTTATACATCTGCACTCCCCTCTGAGGCAAACTCACTTCCACAATCTGAGTCTTACGATCAGAGCAGGTCATTTTAAACGCCATTTATTTCAAAATTAATAAAAATATTGTCTAAACAATTCACTTTTCACGTGTATGACCTAGGTGAAACCAAAAGAAAAAAAACAGTGGAGTTAACATCTGAGTTTTACTATAACTGTTATCTACTTTATTTAAATCTACATTGAAATCTCCCAGAACCAAAATTCTCACTTTGTCATTAAAACTTTTTGCCAAATTTAATACATGGTACATGAAGAAAATTCTCGATTTTTGCAGATTCTGATAGCAAGAATTCTTTTAACAAACAATTTATGTAACGTATATATAATTATTATTTTCTATTTTGATAAAATCTTATTAGCTTTTTAATAATATAGTAGTCGGTCTTCCGTAGTTTAAGTGTAAATATGTATGTATGTGTGATAAAAATGTAGATATTGTTTCATTTTGTTAAAGATATTTGGTATTTTAGTTTATCATAATAAATAATAGGCTATTACTTCAGATTAAGAAAATCCTTCCTCTGACAGGAAAGAAAAAGGATTTACAAAAACTAGAAAATTCTTAAAAAAACTGGTTGTTTCTCTTTTCAACTAATTTTACAGAAGCAGGTTTTCTTCCGTTATGTTTTCTTACTGGTATTGAAGTAAATTTGTTAGACAAAATTTTTTTGTCGTGCAGCCATATGAAACTGGCAAAGAAGCACTGTTTACGCTAGAAAGTGCTTTTTTTTTAAATGTGTTCAGATTATTTGTTGCGTTTAGATTGACAAACAAAAACTCTTTTTTGGCTTTTTCGCAACTGAATAAAAATATTTAACTTTAAATTAATTGAAGCAAATATTTAATAAAATTACATATCTCAACATGTAGACAAGCCTGTCTACGGAATGTTTCGATACATAATATAAACAATATTGCCACAATTTTTTATTTAAGTATATTATTTGGATACTTTGAATAAATAGACAACTTTGGATAAAACTATATATGCTACTCGTGTGTGTTCGTAAATTACTTCCGATGCACCTTTTTTATCGATGTCAAAAACGAATGGCAAAAATGCAATATTCAAATAGCTCTTTTATTACAGTGGTTGATTTACCAAAAATAATTATCTGCATTACTTAAAATATAAAAAAATAAACAAAAAAGATGCACGATTTCATCCAAAATGATTAATTCCAGGGTACTGTTCCTAAGAATTAAATTACCCCTTTGAATAGTCATACCCGTTTTTAAGTTAAGAAAGAAGTTGATTTTAATTCGCAATTTATCAAAAATTAAAACCATTCTTTATTATTTTTTGGTCTTCTCCACGGACCGAAAGTTTTAACACAAAATATGTACTAATTTATATGAATTAGGGATTTCATAATATTTTTGTTTTTTATGTATTTCAGCCTGGTCTGGTTGCTTTTCTTGGTATTTTTTAATGTTAATTTTATGTATAATGTTGCAAAAGTGTCTCAGCAGAATCATCCCAAATGACAGCCTTTGCAATGCACAATGCTGTGTAGATCCAAAGAATCCACAATTTCGCGCCAAGTACATACATGTAATACGAAATACAGGTTGTACTCCGAATAGACGATCCAGCCGATGTAAAATAATACCTTCTAAATGGATCCCAACTTTCTATTGCATTCCGTATCGTTGCCAGTCCGGATCTCGGAATTTAGGTCGAGATAAGACAAGAGCAGGGTTCTGTCTTGTCTCATCTCGTAAAAATTTCATCTCGACTTAAGGTACATTAATGTTTCCGGTTAAGAGGTAAATATATATGTCCACTGAAGAAGAAATTTTAGCGAAAAATACGCGCTCTAGGGATCATATATCAGCGAACCACGCGTGTTTGTTAGGCCCTTGGAAATGTATTCTATTTATTTGATAATTTATAATACGGAATTTATCACCACATAAAATTTCAACTTTTATCAAATAACTGTAAATTTGTATGACTATATTAAAACGGTGCTGACTTTACACGATCTATTAAACATTTTGCTGAGTATGTACAGGGTTTGTATCTATATTTCGTTATATATCTAGGAAGACTATTATACTTGTCTACATATTAATTAATATTCTAACATACTCTTTAAATCATAACTCTATATCATACAATACCCAAAATCACACCTAACACCGTTATTATTAACATTCATATTTTAATTTAAAAATTCTCTTTTAGTTTTTAGATTGCGCATGATCCGAAGATAATTGTCTCAATATATTGAAATCTTCGTTTATTAAATTTGATGCGTTTATAATTTCCCAGTGATTAAAATGATAGTAAATTTGCAATCGTCTGCTTTGGTCTGAACTGAATAAGTCTGATATCGAAGTGAAAAATGCTTGGATCAAATTGCACTTCTCAACCTTTTATAACAGCTTGCAAATAATTCTTGTGTATGAGAAATTTCGGGGTCTTATGGGTTCTCTCCCACAATAGGGCGAGGCCATAGCACCGTTGGCAGTTCAATAGAACAAGATATTTGTTACTTATATATATCAAAATATGTAATTGATGATTTTGTATCCAAAAAAGCTAGAAGACTAATTTTACTTCAGTTTTTATTCTGTACTGTGTATCATAATTTATACTTTGTATTTTTTAGTTTTCTCCCTTTTATTGTCTATTAGAGTATTATTAATAACGTGGTGAAATAAAAATAAATGTATATAGATAGTAGATAGAGGTTATATAGAAAGTACGAAGATAATAGAAATAATAGAAAAAACTGAAATAAGTAACTAATAATAGCCTACAAAAAGTCCCAGTTTTTTGTACACAAAACTCAATTTATTAGTAGTAATGTAATAATGTAATGTATAACAAGGTTTGCTACATTGATTTTTTAAACATTTTATTTAATCACCATTTTGTTCCGCCCTCTTAAATTCGTACCACAATTTTACCAGTTTATCTCTAAATCACACTTATTTCTTACATACAATTTGAAAACAATCGAACATAGAGTTTTTTAATATTTTATTAGGCCGCAATTTTCTTTTGCCACCTTGGATTCATACCAAAATGTATACCACTTTATTCCTATGTAACACTGGATATTTGTGCAAAATTTGAGGCAAATTGGATAATTTGTTTGTTTGTAATAATTTTTTAACATTTCACTAGACCGCCAATCAATAGATAAGTAGTTTTTAACTATGCCGCGAACAGACCGAGAGACAGACCGACGGAATTGAGTGAGATTTTGAGTCTAGGGACAACGAAACGTGACGATCTTCTTCACATTTTTCTTACAAGGAAAGTACAAATTTTTAATTTATCCTTTTTAAACTCTCCTTCTTCAATAGTAATGATTTTGACGATTGCAAAATAGTTTTATTTTTTAAATTAAAGTAACTTTTGTATTTCTCGTAATACTTTAAAACTGAGACTAAAATTTATATAGAATATATTTCTCTGGCATAGATATGTTTTACCTTTGGAATTGCACCCTAAAAACACATTTAAAATACCTTCTTTACAAAGTCGGAATAGTAAATTGAAATGCAGTAATTTCCCTCGGCTTAAAGTCCCATGGTGGACCTCATACAAATAAAAAAGTAATATGACGGGATCAACTGAAAGGGAAATCAAACTTTTGAACTTCGTTTTCTCTTTGGTCTTTTTGTACGTCTTCTTATCTGATCGATTTCGTAAATCATTGTCAAATGAAAGTCTTCTTCTAGACATTAGTTTATACAATAAGTTACACCTTTAATTAAACAAAACTCTTATATTTAGTACAATAATGCAGAATACGAAATAAACCGTATTTCCTTTTACTCTTGTATTTAAGCGGCATCAGATTCGTTAGATGATGCAATTTGAATGCAGTCCGGGAAGTAAAAATTTCCTGGGATTCGGTACTGAGGGTTAAGAGTTATTTCGTGGATTCATGAATCCGGAAAATGGGATATTACGATACAATATGAAATAATAGTTATTTAAAAATGTCCCGGAGTCGGTACCGCAATGAGTTATTTCCCGGACTCGTGAGTACGAAAAATGGCACATTTCGCTACAGTATGAAATAAAATTTTGTCACTTATCAGTGCCTCTGACCACAATGCACAAACCATTAAGTGGACTGCCTTAACTTTAGCAAATATTTAAGAATTCATAATTTGTTATTTTTGAGACGATGAAACTGCAATGTAAGGGTACTTGCTTTCGTTATTTCAGATTAAAAATACATCTTATTGCATATTATATAAGACAAGAGGCGTGTATCAAATCGGAGATTTTCATTTACATAATCGGCATATAGGTGTCATCGTGTCATCCCATCTGAAAAATGTTTGAAGCATATTATGATATTTGATTGGTAGACGTTTTTGATATTTTTTGTCTAATTTGTTCTTTTTAAAGGAGAGATAAATGAAGTGAGGTGGGTGTATCCGGGGTTAGCGAAAAGGGTCTTTTAGGCCTAGTTGCTACCATCTTACTACTACCAACTAGAAAGAAATTCATAAAAAATAATAAAATGAATATTCATAAAAAATAATAAAATGAATATTCATAAAAAATAATAAAAATTAACTCTAATATTCCCCACGACCCAGCAGATGGCCGAAAGCGTAAAGCTTTAGAGTTAAATCTGAGTTGGTCTGACGGGCTTGGGTTCGAAACCTAGGTGGGTTCACGACTTTTTAAGTCTGCAGTCAATATTAGTGGTAATAAAATCCAACACAGACAAGTGTAAAATGTATCTACTTCATGCACCACCCCATTCACGCTGATTGACGCCGAATGTGGGTGGATAGGGGTTGTTGATGCAGATACACCCTTGTCAGTCGGTAGGTCACTTGGTAAAGGCTCCACCGTAACCCAAGAGTTGACAGCTCGAGGGTCGGGTGTGGGTCAGAGATCAAGAATGACCGAGGACCCTGGTTCGGAACCCACGTTAAGCTGTAAGTCCCGTCCAGATTGGTCACTCCCATTACGGAAAGGAGACGTCAAAATAAGCTAGCAAAGCAGTATCACTTATCACTCTGCTGCTTAAATGTAACTGACAAATATTTTCTATTTCGTCGATATTATGCAAAAAAACTGTTGATTTTGAACTGATCATATTACTTACTTTTTAATTTCTTAAACATCCGGATTAAACTGGTAATAAAGACATTCAAAAACTTATATTTAAGACATCATATTACTTTATTATGGCATTTTTGTTCTATTGACGTCGGATGACTGACCCCATCAAACAATATTGTAAGCAACTAAAGAATAAACAAAGGCATAGTAAACACTTAGAAGGGTTTTAAGAGTTACATAATTCTTTAAAGAGTTTAAAACAGAGGAACTCCTATACATTTTTGAATACACCTTAGAAATTTACTCATCCCACGTTAAATCACTATGAATGGAGAAACCCAAGAAATTTCTTGAGTTTCTTAAAGCTAGCTTATGACCATCTAGATCAAAAATGAGACTACTTGATGTTTTGCGGACCGTTTTTAATTCCACACAGACAGTTTTCACCTGATAAACCATAACTTTGTTTTTTCCTATACCAGGAAGAAAATTCCTGCAGAATAAAATTGGCTTTACTCCTCAATACAGCCATATCCGGATCCGAGACAACAACTGTAGTATCATCGGCATACAAGAATACTCTACCCCGAGCTCTACCCTGGGAAAAATGTTCGAGTTAATGATTTACATTAACGAACAGAAAAAGAATTAGCGGGCCCAAGATACTACCCTGAGGTATTCCTATATTTCGATCAAAAAGATCATACTTTGAACCGTCAACCCTCACCGAAAATATCCTGTTAGTTAAAAAAAAAATCATCCAGTCGTTCAAGATACCCCTTATTCCAAAAATGTTTAATTTTAATGCCACAAAATCTTTATCAACAGTGTCAAAGACAAGGAAATTACAGCTTCTCTATTAACAATCTTATCTGTTATATATTGAGCAAGGTCAGGGCAAACGCTTTCAGTAGACAGCCCCCGACGAAAGTCATGCTGATGATTTGAAAAAATATTGTATTTAATCAAAAAACAATACGTTCGCCAAGGGGAGATAACTTCCGAAGATCGAGGCAGTTTCAGTTTTCGTTAGTTAATTATATTGTGAAGCAGATTCCCGCTGCTAGTAGCAATATGTCAACTGGTGTTGACAAATTAGAAGAAAACCTGCAATCAGGTCTTAAAGACCTAAGAGAACAACTTTTGGGTAACGGAGACACACAAAAATCACAGGAACATATAACAGAATTCCTGAATAAAATTACTGTCTTTGAGAAAAAATTGTTAACCTCAATATCGGAATTAAAAAAAGATATACAGACGGTAGAAAGCGTTTCGTGAATCGGTGGGTGCGCGATCAAGTTTTTGGTGAAAAAAATGTCTAAAGGGCAGTGGTATAGTCATCAGTGAGCAACTTGCTAGTAAAAATATGTTATTATACAAAAAAGTTCGTGCTGTTGTAGGTGTAAAAAACTGTTGGACATCAAGAGGTAAAATATTTGTTTGCATTGAAAATAATAAAAAACAAATCCATGATATCTCCGATCTAGACAAACTTCTTACAAAAAAATAGACCTTCTTTATTTCGCAGCATTAATAATGAAATAAATAATGTTATATTATCGTACTAGTTAAGGGCAGAGTCTACTGAAATGACTCTACAAGTTTTCTTGAATTCATTACACGTTGTTTTGTTTAAGGTACTTAAATAGAATTTATTTCTAAGTTTTTTTTTTAGTTTTTCTTGGCGGCACAAACAATATATAAATAAGTAGGTAATCTCTCAAATTATTTAACACATTTGTAAAATAAAAACATTGTTATTTTTTCAAGTCAAAATATATTAAAATTTTAGTGTTGGTTAATATATGTAAATTTAGTTTTTTTTGTTCTATAGGTTATGTTTTCATTTGTACTTAATTCTGATGGTTAATAAAAAAAATATGAAAAAACAGCTTAAAATAGCACATGTTAATGTTCGGTCTGTGGTAGCTCATTTTGATGCTTTTAGGAATGTAGTTTTATGTAACAACTATGATATTATTGGAGTGAGCGAAACTTGGCTTAATAGTTCTATATCAAATGAAATAGTTCATATACTAGGTTATGTCTTTGTCCGTTGCGATAGAGCTAGCAGGGGAGGAGGAGTTGGTTTCTTCATCAGAGAAAACATTAAGTTTACAAAAATTAATTCACCCAAAAATATAGAGCAACTTTGGTTGAAGTTACAAATGTATCATAGGGAAATCATAATTGGTGTTGTTTACAAACCCCCAAACTTATCATATACCGATTTTTTAAATAATTTTGAAAGCTTTGTATCATCTGTTTTACCAATGGCTCGTACATTTTATTACATTGGAGGTTTCAATATAAATTTATTTAATTTCGAAAACGCTGACGCTAAATGTGCTACAGAACTTTTCGAGGGCTTAGGGCTAAAACAAATTTTAAATGAACCAACTCGTATCTCACATACTACATCGACCTTAATTGATTACATCTTAACAACGGACGAGGAGAGAATTATAGCAGCAGGAACATCCCACGTAGAAGAGGTAAGCGACCATGAATTAGTGTACTTTATAAGTAACATTGAAACCTCCAGCGTGCCAGCTTTTAGAACCGCTCGTGATTTTAAAAATCTCAATTTTGAACAGTTTGACTAAGGCCTTAAGTCTATTCCTTGGGATAATATTTATCATTTACAGAATGCGGACCGAAAGGTTGAATTTCTTAATACAAATTTACAGACTTTATTAGATTTTTACGCTCCGTTCAAAAGTTATCGCATCTCGAAACCATATGCGCCTTGGCTCACCGACACTATTCGTGAAATGATAAAGGATAAGGATGAAATATTAGCTAAATATAAAAAATATCATAATGCAGCTGATTGGAATCTATATAAACAGATGAGAAATATGATCACTAATGCCGTTCGCAGGGAAAAAAAAGTATATTTTGATCAGCAGGCAATGAAAACCCAAAAAGATATCTGGTCTTCTTTAAAGTTATTGAATTTTACTAAAAAACAAAATAACCAAATACCTGATGAACTAATTGATGTCAATCGAATAAATGATTACTTTCTTAATTGTATTCAAAAACTTCCTGTTGACCAGGAATTACTTTTATATTATAAAAATAACAAAAAAGAATCAGTAAAAAGCATCTTCAGCTTTTCTGATGTCTCTGAAATTGAAGTTTTAAAAATTATATCTAATATTAAAACTACAGCTACGGGAGTAGATGGTATAAACATATTAACAATAAATTTATGTCTACCATATTTGTTGCCACATATAACGCATATTATCAACTTTTGTTTAAGATACTCGGTTTTTCCATAGGAGTGGAAAAAAGCCTGCGTCATTCCCCTGCCCAAGACTCCTAATCCCTCAACATATAATAATCTCAGGCCAATCAGCATTTTACCGACGTTTTCGAAATTACTGGAAAAAGTAATGGAAATGCAATTGCAAAAGCATTTGAATATTAACAATATTCTTCCAACTACTCAGTCTGGTTTTAGGTCGGGGCATGGCTGTGTTACAGCATTGTCAGAAATCGCAGATAATATTTTTAGCGCTATAGATAAAAGCAAGCTGACAGTTTTGATATTGCTGGACTACACCAATGCCTTTGACACTCTGAGCCATGAAATTCTTAACTTCATTCTAAATTTCATTGGATTGTCACCGACAGCCCGCTGTCTGGTTGCTGACTACCTCCAAAATAGAGTACAGGCTGTGAAATGCGCTGGGCTTACATCTAATTTTTTAGAAATTGCGACAGGAGTTCCACAAGGCTCTATCCTGGGCCCTCTTCTCTTTTCTGTGTATGTTTCCAATTTTCCTTCAGTGTTTCTCTCTTGTGCCCAGCATTATTATGCCGACGACACTCAATTATATATGTCATTTAATTTTCAAGAAAGTCAGCAGGCGGTGTCTGCAATAAACTATGATTTGGAAAACTTACATGCGTTCTCCAACAAACATTGTTTGCAGTTAAATTTGGCAAAATCGGCCGTGATGGTGTTCGGTAGGGAGATGGATAGGAGAAATTTTGTGGCATCCTTTAAAGACTAAATTGTAATTACAGACAAGCCTATCACATTTTATGAACATTATAAAAATCTTGGCCTCCTTATGGACCAAGACCTGCGATTTTCTCAGCACATTAGTAAATGCTTACAAAAAAGTTACATTAATTTAAAATTAATATATCAACACAGAGCTGTATTAAATAGAAAAACTAAATCTATGCTTTGTGAATTGTTGGTCCTATCCCATCTTAATTTTTGTGACACCGTATATGATTCCTGTCTAAAAAGCACAGATATAAGAAGAATACAAAGACTTCAAAATAGTTGTTTGCGCCTGATTTACGGCATAAGAAAGTATGACCATTTTAGCCACACTTTTAACCTCAACAATTGGCTTAATATGAAAAAAAGGAGGCAACTTCATTCTGCAACGCTTTTCTATTCCATTTTAACAAGTAAAATACCTTCTTACTTATATAATAAAATTCGATATCGAACGGATATTCATAACTTGAATATTCGATTTAAAGGTACACTAACCCCTCCTCTCCACTCAACAGAAATGTATAAGAGATCATTTTCGTATCAAATTGCAAATGTAATGAATAAGCTCACTAATAATTTTAAAAATATAAAGTCCAAAGCTGCATTTAAACAATATGTGTTTAAAAAGCTATTTTCTGAACAATAATACTTATATAATTACAAATTGATGTTAACCTCTATATTTCACAATTTGTACAATGTTTATGACTGACATATTCTGTGTGAATAACCAATGCTTTAGTGTAACTTGAATTGCATTTAATTTTCTCTTTTGTGTTACTATGTAATGTTTGTTGCCGCTTTCTCTTGTTTATTATATATTTTTTGGGATGGGTTTATCTACTAGATTAGGGTTAGGTGTAAGAACAGCCATTTATTCCTTCCAGAATAAATGAACTGAATCTCGCCCTTTCTGTACTTTATTTGTATTATTTATGTATATTTTAAAATAAAAGTCCTTTATTATTATTATTATTATTATTATTATTATATGCGTTGGTTTTATTAAGAAAAATAGGACAAGGTAGTAAACAAGCTGTCCAAAATGGTCAGAGAGACTGGGGTTAAAGTTATTACGTTTGATCATTTCCGGTCTATCAGTTACCATATAATCTAAAATGGGAGAAGAGGTGAATTTAGCACCAGTGCGTACACTTAAAGGAGTTCTTACAAACGAGGACAGTTAAAAAATTCAAAATGGTCGCACAGCATCTTGTAACTCATGCTCAAACCACCACCATAAACATTCAAGTGTCCACATAATATTATAATGCTAAAATTAGATGTTGCCTGGATTAGTATTTCATTCAAAATTCACGGGTCGTTTGTATGTATTTAATAGACTTTTTTATAGTGATATTACCTCAGCTTTGCTTTTGGTACTTTTTCTTCTAGTGAAACTTTTTTTTGGTCGAACTCTTGAATGTTAATTTATTGTGTTCAACTGCTATATACGTTTTTTTCCTCTTGCAAATTTTTGGTGTGTTCAACTGAAAGTGAAATGGATGATTCTTAGCGCAATGTTTAAATGTGGCAGAATTTAACATGTCAAAAAACACATGAAAGAAAACTGGCCTTGACATTTTAGAAATAGTGAAACGATGGACTTTTTTAAAGGAAAGAGGAATATCCTTTAATTTCTTGAATTATATTTTAGATAGAAATGTTTTAAATATTTCTTTTGTTTATTATAATTTTGTCTATTGTTGTCATTGCAATTTTCGTTTAATAGATTTGTTTTTGATCTCAAACTATAGCCATTTCGACGTCTTAAAGCTGCTAAATTTTTAATGACCTATAAAACCGTTGTTGACCGTTGGGGTACTCAGTTGGAAAATTGTTGAAACCTGCGCTCCCCTCTTCCAAAGCAGATACACATGATATGCCTCTGGTCCTCAGGAAGGAGCCTTGATATATGAAATGTAACTTAAAATCTCAACAAAGCTTCTTAATTGTGTATTTTTAATGAAACCTGTAAAATAATTCCTTAGCAAAATAGTCTGACTATTATTATTAGTTTTCGTAGTGCATTATGATGCTGATGACTTTTTTAATAGGAAACTTAATCCGTTATCAAGCGTTTTAGAGAATATTTTTAGTTTCGTCGAACGAGAGATTCCGCGTCAACTCCATTCCCTTATTATATTCACTACACTCAATACTATTACTAACGTAATTTCAGTTTTATTTTTGCAGAAAAAGCCTCTGACGACTGACTGTGGCATGATTTATTCAATACTTATCAAGTCGGGCTTGAGCCTAAATGAAATTCACCGAAAGATAGCAGTTTTCACATGTATGTAGACCCCGAAAACAAAACGAATTCCGAGTCAATACGTACGTCTCGATGTTCCGCTGTTTGGTATTAAAATCTGCTAGAATTCCTGGAAGACATGCATCCGACAAACAAGCATTATTAAATGTTTCTTTGGGTTAAACTGGTTATTTTGTGTAAGGAAGCGCAGGATATTTGTGGTCTCGTGCAGAACAGAAATTTTATAGAAAATGTTATTTTCCTACGAATGAGACATGGTACCCGGTAATCCTGGCCAAAATTTAGATGTTGATATGTTAGTTTAAATGAAGCTTGTTTGAGTACAAGTTTTAACAATAAACGAAAACTAAATTATTTTAGTTTTGTTGTTTATCTCGCATTTTACTCACTTAGTTGTCTTAGTTCTTACAACAGTTTATTTATAACAGTGAACCTCACATTTCTTACGTAAACGTAATAAACGTAAAATATTAAATTAAAATTAATTATACAAAAGGCTTTAACGTCAGGTTTCTATTTTCTATGAATAAACTGTTTTTTTATAATTAAAAATTAAATTACCTAAGTCGTTTACTACATTATAACTTCTACACTAAAAACGGAGAACAAAACGAATAAATTCGCATTTCTGCAAAATATCCAGTTTTATAAGTTTAAGTTGTTTAATGTTATACCTTTAAGCAAATAATTAAAAAGTGATAAGGACATTATTAAGAGACGTAATAGATATCATTATCTTGTTCCGTATTTTGCAATTTTAATAGGGTAATATACACAAATAAAAATTATATTATCTTGCACAAAATTAACAAAATAATAGAGATTTTGTTTGAAGGTGATCAACAATGTAGAATATCTTCTAAACTCGTACTGTTGAAGTGACATTTTCTTTATTATTTTCGGCTTCATATAATAATAATTCCAAAGCTACGGGCTCCTATATTAATGTGGGGTGATACGTGAAGTTTCAACCCCTGGTTACCTAAACCGTATTTTTGAGATTATCTAAACTGTATTTTGCGGATTCTATGCTTGGAATATTTACGCTAAGCTTACTAAAAATACCTGGATTCCTTTCTATTCTTCTTTGCCCTTTCTTGGCTTTGTTGGTAAATGATCTGCAGAAGGCATCAAAACGTCAGTATACTCTCGAAAGTTAATAAGTAATTCGAAAATTACAAAATCAAAAATAATATTGCAACACATTACGATCCAGAATAATTATTACAGTTTCTCACTGTCGCTATATTAAGGACACATCTGAAAAGACTGAAAGAATAGTTGGGGATATTCATCAAAGAGAGATACATTGAATTTGTGTTAAGGAGCTTAACACAAATTCAATGTATCTGTAGTGAATCGTACATTAGAGAGACAAAACGTCCTCTTAATATAAATATCAAGGATCATTTTAATCATACACAGAAGGGAGAGCTGGAGGCTAACATTTTGCATAGGGAGCAACAGTGGCGAAAAAATATGTTTCATAGAAAAGGAAGCGAGGCATGTTTAGTAATCCTATTGTAGATATTTCATAGAAGCAGCTTTTCACGAGGGGAGGTTTTGGGTGTTCAACCCCAATCTGCATGGAACATGAAAATATTTTGTTGTTAATTTCACCCCCCCCCCTTTTGCCGAGTCTAGCTAGGATCCTGAAAATAACTTCCGTAAACTTCACCGCACTCGACTAATAGATAAGGCCATAGCTTTAAAATTAGGATTTAGTTAACGCTTGAAAACGATTGGATACCGCTCAAAACACTGAAAATCATAAAGATAATGAATTTCTCCAACAGAACGACTTTAAATTTAAGGTCTCGTTACAGAGAATTTATCGATTTTTTACAAATAGTTTTGGAAGCGTTTTATTGAATAGTGATCTTTTATAGATACATACATAGATAGGTACGTAAGGAATTTAGGTAAAATATTTTCTAATTTTAGTGCAAAATGAATTTCCTGCAGTTGATTAGATATTTTCTTAGTACCCCGAAATGTTAGTCTTTAACTTGATATTTTCGTTGCTATCAAGGAGGGTTTTACCAAATGAAAGCTTACGTACCCAGTTATATTAACCAGTTGTGAAGAGATTTTCTATTCGTGGCATTTAGCGAAAAAGTGGAGAAAACCAAATTATCCATTTTAAAGAAAGATAACAAACTGGTAAATTAATCTTTAAAATATCTTTAAACGATTTGCACTTTTTTATCTTAGTTTTTAAAAATCTATAAATTGCCAACCGGAACAAAATTTTTGAACTTCCGATTTAAGTTGATGTCAGCTTATAGATATTTAAAAACTAAGATAGGAAAGTGCAAACTGTTATGTTATAAATCAAACTCTTTAGATTTTGCAGCTGGTTGAATTGCTTTAAATTTCAAATTTCAAATGTCAGTACCACGAAAACAAATGAATTTGGGTATAGGATATGTTACATGAAATATAATTAAATCTCATTTTAGAATTTAAAAATGTAAATACATATAGGGGTTCCATTTAAAATAACGAAATTGATACTGACAGAAATATTCACTTACCTTATATTATATATGTATTCTCTTTCCACCAACTTACTTCTCTTTTACAGTTTTTCTTACTGAGCTTTTACGCGCTCCCAATTTTCCAAGTTATAAACCGAGTATACAGGAATGCCAAGTTTTCCATCATTATCCACGATTTGATTTAATTTGAACAAGTACTGCCTTCTTGAAATCGATAGTGGCTAGAGCCAATAAGCAGAAATAACACCTTTACAATATATTTAATATTTGAAACAATACCTTTAATACCTCTAATACACCAACAAATATGTCTAATACCACAACTAATACCTCTAATACCCATAATGCCTTTTAATACACCATATAGTACCTAAAACCATAATAATGTCTACTAATTCCCTTAATAATACCTTTAATACCCCAAATTTGTACACCAAAATACACCTGCGGAATACCACTCGACTTTAACTATCATATCATTGCAAATTAAACATATTAATTAGCAGCATTATTTTTCTTTACTTCCATAATTTCTTTTTTATTAATCAAACCATTTTTACATATTCCACATAGGACATCATACGCATTTTTTTAAACATTTTCGTTGGCAAGACATTTATTTTGTATTGTAAAATTGTCTATCTTTTCAGATTCGAAATACTTTTATTTATCGATGATGGGTCCTAAAAATTTAAACAATTTAATTTATTTAGTAATATTAATATTATATGCTTTTGACTAAAGTATAATAAAAATGGAAAAGACTTGAATTTTGAGAAAAATTGTAGTTTAAATATATTAAATATATATATATATATATATATATATATATATATATATATATATATATATATATATATATATATATATATATATATATATATATATATATATATACATAGATACATAGATATATATATCCCAGTATTCCCATCGACGAAGCATTGGACAAGATTGCTATGAAGAAGGATTTCTAGGCACATATAATACAACTCTCGGAGCATTGTCTTAAAAATACTTATTTTTCATTCAACCGGCAAATGTATAAACAAATGGATGGTGCTCCATTGGGGTCCTCGCTATCACCAGTAGTCGCGAATTTATTTATGATATACTTCGAGGAAGAAGCTCTTGAGAAAGCAAGCTTAATTTACTCACGTAAATTCAATCCACCCCAGAATACAATTTACTCTAGAGTTAAACATATTGCATCAATATCTTTTTTTACGTAAAAAAATATTAGCGCCTTCTGCAAGTTCCGCAAATGTATTATTCTTATGTAATAGAACACCACATTCAATGTTTTTAAACCAAAAGCGAATAACAATATACCGGGAGTTGGGATATGCCTTTGCGAAGATCGTATTATTTTTTTTTTCTAAAATACATGTTTTTATAAATAAACATAACCCTTTGAGAGATATTAAGAAAGTTTTGTCGGTTGAATTTTTAAACACCTTACATTTTCATTCATTTCCTAGGCCAGTAATACTCATCACTGGTTGCTGGCTTTCTTCTTTAGAGCGGCATTAAGTAATGCATTAAGGCTTTAAGGAATTTTCAACGACAATTATTACTTCACTAAAATTCGCGCTAGGAAAATTACGACAGACTCTCGGGCACGTTTCAGTTTATACGGAGACAAGATAAACTAAATTACGATGCAAATTAAGTTCATTATTTTAACCCTAAGTCCCGCTACACCCGAAAATTACACTGTTGTAAAATTATGATTATTTTGTTATGGGTCAGATAAAGCTAGACAAATAGCGTTCACAATAAAATGGCCTTTAACACCAAAATAATTAGGGATGTTTTAAAATGTGCTACCCATTAATCAATTTAGAGTTTCCCACCCGACATGATAAATGATATTGTCTTACAAACATATCATTCTAGGATACACAGTATGTGGATAAATAAGGCATTTCATTAAAATTAGTTTTATTATCTGGTTGTAGCCAAATAATACTCCTTATAGACGATCGATCCAACGTCAAATAAAACAGCCCAAAATGGATCACAACTTTGCATTATATTCCCTAGGAATGTATCGTGAGATTTCCGCGTAGCCTGACCAGAGCTGGGACGAATCACCATGAAAAAAAAAATATGCGCATTAAATGATACGAATCCATTTTTTCGAATCCGAATTTTATCGCTGATATTTTTATTTATCAAACACAGTTTACTACTTTCGATTTTATGTTGGTATCAAATAAAGCCAAAAAAATGTTCTGCGACTTTAGTTAAAAATATATTGTTAAAAATTAAGAAGTTTGAACAAGTTATATGTAAATAATATGTATGCTATATTGCTATATGCTTAGTTTATTTATAAATCAATCTATCATTTTCGTATCAAACTTCGGCATTCTACGTTGTTAAATAAAGGTTAATACATATTTACTTTTAATAATTCCCAGGATTTATATGGACGATGAAAATATACAAAATATTTAGTGTTTTACTGTTTGTATACTTATTTATTCATTTTAATACAGGCGGTACTTAAATAAACTTATTAAAAAAATGTAACCATATAAAAACAAATTATCTATCCTAGTTTTTTTTTGTCCTGTGTTATCGAGATTCAGCAGGTAACCTGTTTCTCTGGATCTGAATGTTAGGTTTCAAGACACTGTTACTATTGCGCAACGTGTAATACATATATAAAAAATAAAACCAACTTCACAAAAAAAACACTAAAATGTATTTTATTCTACAATGAACATGAAGACAGACATTTATATATATATATATATATATATATATATATATATATATATATATATATATATATATATACGGCCATTACCTTGACACCGACTTCATAAATCAAATTTTTAATGTGGAATAAAATATTATTTTTTACTTTTTAGTGCTTTTTTTTAAGATAAAGATAAGCCGAGAAGACATAATTTCTTTCATATTGGTTTTTTTATTTGTAGAGATATTTAGCATTTTTTTATAGATCATATTATATGCAAAGATAATAAAAAAGAATCGAATCCGAATCCGAATCCCCCATTAAAAAGCTTTTTAATGGGGCTTCGAATCCTAAAAAATGATTCGAATCCTAAAGAATACAGTAAAATAACTAGAATCCAGTCTTACAAACAGAAAACTGGCAAGTGATTACGCCGAAAGAGAAGTCCTCTGTTTCATCACCAAGTGAAGGCATATTTCGTAGATAGGCTTGAATAATCAAGCAGAAACACCAATGACGGCAAAACTCGCGGCCCACAGATATTCTAATATATATTAAAGACGGTGGCTCGGCCAGCCGATTCCATCATCTCATATGCTAGACTTCAGCTACTAATTCACGCGGTACGTAGTACGTTCGCATACATCCCAATGCTATAACGTGCGTCGTAGCTTATATCACCCAACCCCGGCCCGTCCCGATGTGGCCGTATCCCCGGATTTTTTCCCATTTGAATACTACCATTTTTCAGGTATTAATTGTATATTACTACTTATTTTTAAATTAATTTGT
Source organism: Kuschelorhynchus macadamiae (assembly GCA_030620095.1). Classification (NCBI taxonomy): domain Eukaryota; kingdom Metazoa; phylum Arthropoda; class Insecta; order Coleoptera; family Curculionidae; genus Kuschelorhynchus; species Kuschelorhynchus macadamiae. The sequence continues at coordinate 1,989,009 of JAUTXW010001141.1, read as the reverse complement.
TAGTTCTTTACATTAGTCATGACTAATGATGGTTAATATATTATATTAGTAATTTTCACTCCATGTTACATGTTTAAATGTGGTGACGAAATGTGAAATGAATATTTTAAAAAATCATTTGCAATATGTTTTAAAATTCGGCCGGCCGCATCGTGGTTCTTGCTGGACAATATACTTTTTTGGTTGTGTATGTAGCTTTCATTTTTGCATCTATTCTATTTTCCTCTTGAGGCGAGGTACATTTAAATATCAAAAAATTAAATTCACTGACTAGAGCCAAAGTTTACAGAATTAAATATTCTGTAAACTTTGCAAGAGCGTTTTCATCATTTGAGGGAACGGAAAATAATAAGACCAGTATTTGACCAAATTTAGACGCGGCACCAATTAACACCACATTGGCCTCAAGAGCGATTTTAGGAAACCTTTCTGAGGGGGGGGTTAATTTATAAAAAATTTTGTTAATATATTTTATTGTCAATGGTATGAGAACCACATAAATACCCATACTTTTTATCATACTTGTTGTGGCATAAGTGAAAAAAATAGCCTCTAATAAATAGTTAGAGAATAACGTCCAATTTTTTTCCTGCAGCAAATTTATTAATTACATTGTTTATATTTACATCAATACTCTATCTACGGATATGCAAGAGACCCAATCCAACAGGTCGCTCTTATGCTATAGTGTTCCTTAGCCAAGTTTTTAATCGTAATTTTCACGTAAAAACATGTGAAATACACATGATGTTTGACTGGTCTAGGGGGGGGGGGTGTTAATTATTTCAGTACCCCCTCACTGTAAAACCGGCTTTGATTGCTGCTAAATTTTAGATTACGAGCCGTCACTGGAAGACATGATAGAGCCTCACGAAACTTCGTTTATAGCTGAAAATGGTGCGTAATTTTGTCTCTGACATAACAATATTTAGAACCCATAGAGTCCTAAAACACAATACCTACAGGAAAGCAATATCGAAGTTTTGGACTGACCAGCCAAATCCCTAGAGTTAAACCCCATTTAACAGGAAGTTAAGTTAAGGAATCGTCATGCTCCCAAGAATTTAGACCATTTAGCAGAAATACTGCGGGTAGAATGGAACAACATTCCAAGAAAGAAGATTAATATGGTTGCAACTCTTGAGCTTTTTTTTTCAAAAATTAAACGTCATTTTAAAGCTTAATAATTTGTTAAATAAACACTGCTTGGAAAATTAAAAAATAGATGTTCAATTAACGTTTATAAAAGAATTTAAAAGTGATCCTTAATTAGCTTTTACTAATTTAAGTTGACATCAAATTTACCTAATAAGGAGTGCAAATTAATTTCCAAAAACATTTCCAATTCTCTTTAAAAAAATACGAATTAGGATTAGGTAAATCAATTACAGGATAATTTTATTAGTTGCTTCAATTAATAAAACCTAAATTAAGACGTTTTACGTTATTAGACTTTGGTTTTTTTCAGTCTGGAAACACGAAATCATTTGTCAGGGAAATCTTACAGATTACTTGAAATATAAATGGGAAATACGCGTTACGAAACTTTGTTCTTTAATGAAATTCAGCCACGAATCTGACAAGGCACACTAATATCTAGTAAAAGGAAAACAGCAATATACATTTTTATTACATTTTAAATTATGCTGTAATTATTATGTCAATAAATAATAATAATAATGCTGGGCACTACAACAATGCTACCCATAAGCAATAGGACAGAAAACCCGTCCCAGTACAGGCGCATCACCTGTTACCTACGATGTACAAGATCCTAATAGAATGCATTGCAAATCGTATCTATCACCATATTGACAATCTTAACCTATTAGCCGAGGATCATTCGAGACCATCAAGGATGTAAAGAACAACTTATCGTCGACTTTGTGATACTTGAGCAGGCACAGAAAAAACAATGCAACTTACATACTGCTTTTATAGACTATAAAAAGGCGTTTGACAGTATACCACATTCCTGGCTCATAGACGTACTAGGAATATACAAAACTCACCCTATTGTCATTAATTTCCTGGCAACTATCAAGGACTAGTGGAGAACGAACCTGGGGATCTATAATGGTGATCTCTTACAACCAATGCGATACACATCAATAGGGAAATTTACCAGGGAGACTCGTAAAGTTATTTGTTGACATGACATACACCTTATCGACCCATTTGGAATTTGGAATAGAAAAATGTAAAACCTTAAACATCGAAAAAGGCAAAGTCATTATTGGTGATGTAGCCTCACCCAATGGAGAAATAGTTCTAGCTATGAACCAAGGAGAGACCTACAAATATCTAGGATTACAACAAACTAGACTGCTCGAGGATAGGCAAGGAAAGACCAACGCCAGAAATCTCATTACAGCTATTAACACCTATGCTGTGCCCGTGCTGACCTACATTTTCGAAATTTTGAAATGGACTAACACGGAGCTACAGGGACTACAACGAACTACTCGCTTAATGATGACCAAGTACAAGTCACACCACCCAGGGTCATCAACTCTCCGAATGACCTTACCACGAAAAGGAGGTAGAAGATCTCTTGTTGACTTGACCAATTCGCACTCCCGACAGCTGTAAAAATTGAGAGATTTCTTCACCAACAAGATACAAACATCAAGCCTCCACCTTAAGTAACAACACTCGTACTCTCCACTTAATCTTTCAAGTGACAACATCATCCTAAGGTCACTTTCAGACCCCGACAAACAAGAACAATGGGCTCAAATGACACTGCACGGTCGACATCACAATGACTTGAATTAGTCACACATATATAAGGAAGCATCCAACAGGAAGGATGGACAAGTATTCCCAGAGACAAAAGGATTTGTGATGGCAATACGGGACCAAATTATTAACACACGAAATTCAACATCAAAGACCATTCCATTGAATCCGATAAGTGTCGAAAATGTAGCGAGAGATCAGAGACTATACAGCATATAACATCTGGCTGCACTTACCTAGCAAAGACGGACTACCTCCAGCGACATAACCAGGTGTGTAACATCATACACCAGAAGCTTGCCAATGAAAGCGGGCTCCCGGACACATTTGTGCTCTATTGAAATTGGTTGAAAATAAGGCCTTTAAACTGTACTACGACCGGGCAATTATCACCGACAGATAGGTGACGGATAATCGGTCTGATGTGGTACTGTTAAATAGGGAAACAAACACAGCTTATTTGGTAGATGTCGCTTTACCCAACAATAACAACGTGTTGGATAAATATCAGGAGAAAAAGGCCATATATGCGGAGCTGGCCATCGAAATACAGCAGATGTGGCAACTGAATAAGGTTCATGTGATACCGAGCATCGTATCACCAACTGGACTAGTTTCAAAAGCACTAGAACAGAGTCTGAATATCATAGGACTGCATACTAACACCTTCATCGATATCCAGAAGGTAGTCCTGCTCAGTACTTGCCACATAGTGAGAAAATTCTTACAGGGCTACACATAGAACTAATAGAGACCAGCCCACTCCTTTTGATGCATGCATCCGGGATGAGGTTGGAACTCAATATTTGTTGAGAAATTGATTGTCAATTCGATAATAATAATAATAATAATAAATGCCTTTGCTTAAAATGATTACATAGAGTGTCAATAAATTAAAAATGATCAATCCAAAAAAGGAAGAGGTTCATAATTATGTGTAGTCTTACACTTACCCATAGCATTGTATACGATATATTCAAAGTATATATAAGTATACGATATAGTACAAACTTTGAATTTAACTACAGTAAAAGCAAGAACAAAAACAATATATTTGGACAACATCGGTATTAAATGACATAGTTGGATAATACTATAAACACAATTGGTAAAAATGTATGGACGAGTAAAATTACTGACAACGGTTTGATCGTAGTAGAAGTTTTGATTTTTAACTTGTAGAATTAAACTTTATTTATTAGAAGAAGATTCATGTTAAATTGTAGAGTAGAAAAATATTTACTTACGTGTATGCTAGTATAATTTGTTATGTTTGCGTTTTTTTCTGTAAATTTTAAAGGGTCTCAATTCCTAAAATCGTTCTGAAGTTTATTGGAAGATTTAACTACATAAAAGCTAAAAATCTTTCAGTTAATGTAGTCTTATGTGCAGGGGAAATAAGGCGTACAATTTAAAGTAACCAGTATTAAGCAGTTGATTTTAAAAATCTAGTGGCAGTATTTTGCAAAAGTACTTAAAATATTCAGTATTTTACTTAAAAAAGCAATTTTAAGTATAAGTTTTAGTTTTAAGTACATCTACTAAAGACTTAAAATATTTCTAGATACTAAAAGTACTTTTAAGTATTCAGTATTAATTAGATACTTAAGTAGATCTATAATCCTTAAGTACTTACAGTACATCTACTTATAGTATTTTGCTGATTTTTGAGTACTGCAAATATAATCAATTTAATTATTTATATTAATAACTAAATTTTGATAAACCTTATATGTCAGTACTTTTTCCTAAAACGCATGAGTATTGCTGAAATATTTCAACATCACTGCAATGTTTTAGTTTTATAAAAAAAAATCAGTTTTAAAGAAAATTACATAAAAAATTGCAATGTGTACTTAAATTTAATCGTCAAGTTTAAAAAAATATGCATATCTTATCTGCATTAATAACGTTAAAAATTTCGTTTTCTGTAAAATTTAGTGCATTATTGTAATATAAGGAGAAATTTTAAGGCAATGCGTGGGTATGCAATGGGTTAAAAAAATGACGGTATTCCGCTATTTTAATTTTTTTTTTCAATACGCTTGCGATGGGACCACTCCGGCACTACCCGAATACTTCTTGAAGATTTCACTTAAATTGGTGAAAACATCCCGGATTAATCGGTGTGCGTATTATGTACACAAAAAGTCAACGAAAACTGAATGTGTATTTCCTAGATTACTTATATTAATATAAAAAGGTTTTTACGAGTTGTAACCAGCATTATTTATAACAATAAAATCCATAAAGTAAATAGGTACTTAAAATAATGTTTTAAGTACTATTTAAGTCTTTGAAGAACCTGCTTTCGAAAAAGACTTAAATATTTATAAATGCTGAACTAAAAGTACTTAGGTACTAAAAATACTTAAGTACCTTATAAAGTATCTTAGGTAGATTAAGATGTTGCAGTACATTTTTATGTAATAAGTAATACTTAACCAAAATTTGGAATTTTAAATACCAGTACAAGTACTTTTCTAAAAAAGTACTATTACATGGTCCCAAGTACCGCCAATTCAAAAGGACTAGAATAGTTACAGCATTAAAAGAGCTGATTATTTTACTTCAAACAAATTTTTGTACACAGTACCTCAACTCTGACTCTGAACTGAACATTTGCAAACATGTAGCATGATTAGTTTAAGTTTTTATTAAAAAATATACATATTTAATAAGCTGCAAATAAAAGTTATACAGTTGTTTTTAATTTTGATCAGCGTCGTCTTTCTCGTTCACTAAATAGGTGGTATACAGATACTAGCAAGGTGGAAAGGGTAGGTTCCGGCGATAACAGCTCCTCATCCACCCCTCCCAGGCACGGAATCCAAGATCCTTCTGTATTTTTTTGGCACAGGTCGAGTCGTCCCTAATGTCTTCGTCAACGAAAGCTAAAACATATATGTTTATTTCAGTTTCGTTAAATCATGATTATATTATTATCATATTGTAGCTACATTAAATATAAATCCGGCGAACAACTAATATATAAATAATAAAGTTGCAGCAAATATTCCCTAGATGCCGAAAACATATTTTCTCAATTCCGCATATCTGTCTGTCTGTCTGTTCGCGGCACAGCTAAAAAACTACTTACATGATTGACTTCAATTTTTTATCAAAAATTAAGGGTCACATGGGGAACAATATGGTGAAACAAAATGGCGGCCTAATGAACTGTTAAAATTATTACTAAAGAACTCCTTATCCAGTTTCCTTCAAATTTTGCACAAAAATCAACTGCTATGTAGGAATTTTGGTACGCATCCAAGATTGCGAAACAAAATGGCGGCCTAATCAACTATTTAAAAATTGTGCCTGAAAAAACTACTCGGTGGATTGATTTCAAATTATGTGTAATAATTATTTGTGGTATAGAGATGTCGGCCTATGTATCTCTCAATTCGCGGCATAGCTTCAAAACTACCTACACGATTGACTTCAAATTTTAATAACTAAAATTAATATAGTCATATAGGGATCACCTGGTTATATTTTAGTAAAAATCAAATATGGCTTTTTAGTGAAACATTAAAAATTATTACTGAAAAAAACTGGTTATCCAAATTACCTCAAATTTTGCACAAAAATCGAATGTTATATAGAAATAAAGTGGTAACATATTGGTGTGAAGCCGAGATAGCAAAACGCGATGGCGGTCTAATAAAATATTTATAAAATCAGCCTGAAAAAACTACTTACTAGATTAATTTCAAATTTTGTGCAAGCATTCAATTGGTATAGAGATAAACTAGTAAACTTGTAGTATGAATTTAAGATGGGGAAAAAAATGGCGGCCAGATAAAATGTTTAAAAAATTTTCTTCTTCGATTGACTTTAAGTTGCATAAAAATTAAATGATACAGTGGTAAACTGGTATGGATTCAACATGACGGAACAAAATGGAGATGTGTCACTGTAAAAACTAGTTATTCAATTTATTTTAAATTTCGTCCAAAAGTGGCATAGGTAGAAACTTGTATAATTGTGGTAGAAATCGAAAATGGTGGAACAAAATGGCGATCAATAAAAAAATGTGTTACTAAATGACTATTTACAGAACTGAATAATCCTGTTCATAATAAAAGGAAACATTGATAACGAGGAAAGTTCCAGGTAAAAGAAATTTACCGATTTTTTTATTAATGTATTGTAAAGCTTCTACTAATGCTCTATAGCTGATATCAATCTAATCTCTAATTAATGTTTTATAAAATGTATAAAATGAACAATGTTTATTGGCTGTTTTATTATGTTTATCATGTTAAAAAAATGACTGAATATTATATGAATTTATTTCGATTTAAATTAGTATAAAGGACACCCAACTTTTTTACACTTTTCTTTTTAATTGATGATAAGACTTTTCTATTTCACAAATCTAAAAAAATAAACTTATCAAAATACGAATTAGTATTTCTAATAATAAAAGCCAACTAAGTGGACATATTTTTCAATCAATTTTCGGATATGGTACCTTTTGAGTTATTTATTTGAATAACCAACAAGTTTTTTTAAAACCCAATTTGAAGGGCTCTATGCAAGAAGTCCCTAAGTGACATTTTAGCTGTTTTATTCTAAACGCCCCATTTAGAGTTAATAATAAAAGCCAACTAAGTGGACATATTTTTCAATCAATTTTCGGATATGGTACCTTTTGAGTTATTTATTTGAATAACCAACAAGTTTTTTTAAAACCCAATTTGAAGGGCTCTATGCAAGAAGTCCCTAAGTGACATTTTAGCTGTTTTATTCTAAACGCCCCATCTAGAGTTAATTTTCATGTACTTTCGATTGCTGTTGTTAGTTTTTATATAAAAGATCCCTAAGAGTCATATTTATCATATGATCTTCCAATCTGTCGTGCTGGTTTCTGTGCAAAAACTACCTAAGTGTGGAAAAAGTACCTAGTTAAAAAAAGCACCTAAGTGTAAATTATTAATTTTAATTTCAGCAAAAGCAGAAATGTTCGATGCGATTTAGAATTTTGTGAGACTGAGCATATCTGTTTTGTCACCCTTTTTACGTATAAGAACGATTTTTGCATTTTTTACTAATTAGGGAATTGATGTGGTGAAACTTTTTTAATATTCATTTTAGAAAAAAAATATTCTTCATAAGAAGTTTTGCTTGCTCCAAAACTAAGACTGGCGTAAAAAAAAATTAAATAACTTATACAGGATTTTTAAAAAATTGTATATGTAACTTTGGTGGCAATGCAATAATATGGTACCATAGAGTAAAAAATCGTGAATATCTTATACAGGGCGCGTCCAAAATTTGAAATGTTGGGAAACTATTTTAATTATTTTTTAATTTTTATTAAGAAGTCCCTATGTGTAAATTGTTAAAAATATTTAGCAGCAAAAGCAGAAATGTTTTTAAGTTGAACCTCAGTGATATTATATATCGAATTCGATCGATCGAATATATCAAAATCAAGTGATAATATTTCCAGAATAAATTAAAACATTAAATTATCACAATTTCAAAACATGAAAAAGTTACCTAGGGACTTTTTGCATAGAGTCCTTCATTTCAGTTCCCTAAATAAAATTGTTTACTTTTAGAGTAGCCTCTATGCTCTAGTTTACTTTAGACATTTCAAGAGTTATGGAGACCGGGCACGCACTGAGTTTTCAAATGAAATGAAACAAAAAAATTGTATTTAAGCCCAATTTTCATCGGTAGATGAGCAAACTTTTATATAAAAATGTATTTTTTTATATTTTCAGGTAATGATTCCGTTCCTCAGGAGGAAATAACCTGATTACTGGTAACGTATTCCTTTATACATAGCTTAAGAGCAAATTCTTGTAGTCTAGTCCTAATTAAAACTAAATAATAGTCCGTAAAGTTTTTTGCTCAAAATTTGTTGGTTTAGTTTGCTCCAATCTTTAGTAATTAAGGGCAGGCCAATTGTATTTTAAAGTAAGCTGACACAAAGCGGGGGAAGATAAGTACACCTATTACATTAATGGCTTTTCCAGATTAAGCCCTTATCTTAAGTAAATTAGGGCTGCAAAGTTTTTATAACATAATTTTAAAATATGGAACCTTAAAGTAACGATTTTGAAAAAAAATTGTATCAAAGAAAATTGAAGTGAAAAAGTTTTTAGATTCCGGATAGCCATTTATTTTTTTAGGTTAACTTTACCAAACTACAATTACCCGACAACTTAAATAAGAAAATATAACATTTGTACAGGGTTTTCACTTAAATTTTGATACCCAACTACTACTACTAAAATTGTTGTTTAAGAATATAAAAAATGAAAAAAGAAATCATGAATTTTGCCACAATGCATATCATTATTTCATTAGAAATATAGTTGTTTTAACTTTAAAAATATATATGTGCCTATATCCAAATCAGCCGTTTTCAAATTATTACGGGTTAAAATTTAATTATAAGTTTAAGATATCTATATTGCTATATAAAAAGTTGTTATTATAATTAGACATGTTGTCAGATTTCTTTATAGAATAAATTGTATTTACATATTTTTTATGAAACATAATAATTAAGTATATCTTACTACTAATTTTAAAAATAATTTATCACATAATGCAGAAAATATAAACGCAATTCAGTAACTATCTATAAAAGTATTAACAATAATTTTCAAATTTTAAGGATATCCACCATTATGAAAAAAACAGCATTGATATTATTATTTTGTAATTTATTATTTATTGCATTAAATATTCTTATTCTTAAAATTTCACCTTATAATTTTTCTCTTATTACTTTTAATTTTAGAAGCCTTTTAAAGTACCTATATTTGTTTCTAAGTATCCTTACAATAATGTGTCTAAAGGACTGAAATCAGGACTATTCACCTACCTTAGACACCCATGTCTATCTTTCCAAAAGGCATATTTACTATTTAATAAATCGATGTTAGGCCACATATTGTAAGCAGTTAATATGCAGGATATCAATTACACATGAAAATATTTAAACAAAATCATATGGACATGATATCGATTTCAATATACTACTTGTTAACATTTTAAATTTATTTTTTGATACACCTCGTACATTCCTATAGATTTAAATTTGGTACATGATAAACTGTAATTAATATCTATAAAGTGACATTTTAAGAAATTATACAAGCCGTAACTTTTTTTAGTTCACGACAACTTTTGCCGTCCTAAAAAACTTACTGAAGGACACTGACTTCGTTTGGTACTTCTCTTAGATTTTCTGTTATATTTTACAAATTTTATGTTCCTTGGATTTTTTTCAAGTCCTGCACCATTTCGAAGTAATTTAGAAAATTACGTTTACAAACATGATGGGTTTGATTTTATCAATCATTTTATAACCTAAAGAATTACACCCCAGAACATTAAAATAAAAAGTAGCCCTCCGTTAAGACGTTGTGTGGGATATTTTGATATTTACAACAAATCACTTCTGTATTTGCAAGCTTTGTAAATATTTTAACAGCATATCTAATAGAATAGAACCAATAATGATATCTCTGGAAATGTAAACACATAAAAAAACTAAAAAAATATTTTATAGTTTAACACACTGCATTTTTTTAAATATTTTCATGTTTAGAATAGGCTCTCTAAATGTTTCATGGAAGTTTCCAGACACCCTGTATTAACTGACAGGCATATTATGTAATAATTAGTCGTTTTTTTTTGTTAAACGCTTAAACACATTTCATCGGTTAAAGTCCTTTTATAAACAACACGCAAATTTCTTGTCCCAAAGAGCTTATTTTACCTGTTAAACAGCTTCGAAACTTTTTTTATAGAAGGAGGGTCGAGTGAAACATCGTTTTTAGAGGTCTTTTTATTCTTAATTCAACCCCCGATTTTGAAAACATTTGATTCAGCAGTTCTCAAAAGATGACCAATAACAATGATTCGTAATGGAATCATTATTATACTTTTGGGGTATTTTTTTGACGTTAACGACGTCAATACTCCATACTAAGTGAAGCACGAAAAGAAAACGATAAATATTTTATTAAAACAGTATAACAATGAATACAAAACTAATAAAAATAAAATTAAAAAACTGAAACAAGCGAAAAAAGAAAAACATCAAATTTTAAAAGATGTTGTAAATGTTTGAAAACTTGCTATTTAACATAGCCCCATAGGAAATAATCAACGGGTGTCCACGAATTAACCGAAGATGACTCTCACAAGCGACTAGAGTTTTGCCAGATTATGGCAGAAAGGATCACAGCAAATCCCAATTGCACTTTTTCCCTGAATGGAAAAAAAAGTCAACACTTAAAAGTGTAGATATTTGAGTGATGAAAACTCCCGTTTGACAGAGTAGCCACCTCGCTCGCCAGATCTTACACCCCTTCATTATTTTCTATGGGACTATCGGAAATATCAAGTTTTCAAACATTTATAATATCTTTAAAAATGAAAATTTGACGTTTTTCTTTTTCTGCTTGTTTCAGTTTGTTAATTTTATTTCTATCAGTTTTGTATTAATTGTTATACTGTTTTAATAAAATATTTACCGATTTATTTTCGTGCTTCACTTAGTATGGAGTATTGACATTGGTAACCTCAAAAAAATACTCCAAAAGTATAATAATCATTCCATTACGAATCACTGTTATTGGTCATCATTTGAGAATTGCTGAATCAAATATTTTCAAAATCCGGGGGTTGAATTAAGAATAAAAAGACCTTTAAAACGATGTAGTAATCCCTCGATCCCCTCTTCCATAAAAAAATGTTTCGAAACTGCGCCTAGCTCTCTTCTGGACGTTTAAAGCTGTCATAATTTATTAAAAAAATGTAGAATGTGCTCATATATTATCTAGCCAAATTTCGCCGCAGTATACCAAGCGGTTCAAAAGTTAGACGATGGGCGACGGTCTTTAAGTACTCACTATATAGGTCCTCGTCAATATTCTTTGTGACGGATCTGGGTTTCGTTTCGTTATTTTTCTAGCTTCATAATGTTTAATATTTTTCCATTGTTGATAGATGGTATTGGTGTTCCGTAATGAAGTTGCCTTTATTCTTGTCTTCAAAAATTATTGTTGCCAGAATAATATAGTTTGATTAAGTATTTGAAAATTTCTATCCTAGCAGAATAACCCATTAAAGGTCCGGCAGCGTCTGATAGTACTTTATTTTAACCTCAACACCCGTATTCACTAAAGAGGTTTAAATTTAGACCAGGTCTAACTTTACAGTTACAGGTTTAAGATGACATTTTTTACAATTGAACAAATAATTTTTCTAAATGTTACGATTACAAAATGACAGTGACATAAGTGAAACATAACTGGCGAACTAAGAGTTTTAGGTACCATGGCAATTACACCTGGTTTAACTTTTAAACATTTTTAGTGAATAAGGGGGTAAATGTTTAAGTAATAATAGTTTTAAAATCAGAAAAAACTGATTTGTTTAATAAAACAATAATAAGTTCTATTAAAAAAATAATATAGGTTGTGTTTACAGTTTTTAATTTAAATTTATTTTATTTTTTATATTCTTAAAACATATTACAGGCAAATTCCAACAACTATTTTGATAAACTTTTCCTTGTATCTTCTCTAGTTAAATCTAATATAAATAAAACCGTATACACAAGTAGAACCAATAATATGCAGCAGTTTAAGACTTATTTATAAATTTATTATAAATCCACTATCGTAACACGAATTCTTACCCCATATCCCTTTAATATTTACTAGGTTGAAGTATTGCAGCCTGCAGTTACTCCTCTCGCCATATAATTTATACATAAGGAATTGTTTTATCTATTTCGGGTGTTTCCAATTCCACAGTACACAAGGGCATTTCGAAAACCGTGATAAATGTATGAAGTACTCGGTGGTTAAATTGCGACAGAGCTCATTGTCAGTAAAGAATTCTATTACTCTACGGCAAATCGAGGAGAGATGGACTACCATTTGAAAAACGTTCAATAAGTTCTTTTTTTATATGAATTAACCTCTGCAAAAAACTACTACGTAAACATAAACTTTGGTGATTTATTTGCCACAGTTTACACATTAATGCAATTTAACAAATAGTTATAAAATAAAAAAACTGAAAACTTAAATTGGTCCACCTCTCCTAGAAGGTATAGGAGAGTTGGACCACCGACTGACTATAAAAGCGATATAAACTATATAACCTTTTTCATAATGAGGACAGCACCGCAGAGTTAGCACGTGTTGGTGTAGGATGTTCAACCTTAGTGCAATCATCTAGAACCAGAGAAAGCACTGTAACCAGTCCTCTTTTTTCTTTATAGGGCGATAGTCTTCGAGACACCCGACAGATTGATTTTTGAGGTCATCCAAGGTTTCTTTCCAAGTAGACGAAGCATCCAAAACTACGACTCCATCAGATTCTGAAGAAGTAGACTCGTGCCTGCGTTTCTTTCTTCTGCCTTTTTGGTTGTGGTATTTGCTTCTCGCGAATACTAGTCATGTAACTTAGTAACATTAAGTTATCCATTAGGGTAGCACGAGCCTTTTTTATCGCTGGTGTTATATGCGGCACAGGAGAAAGCTTTGAAGAAGTTTCCCAGAAATTACTTCTTTTTTAGTAGGTTCTTCCACACTTTCCAGCTGCATTCCGAAAGGGTCTGGTTGAGGTGAGTCACGTTCGCGAGAAAAAGTTTCAGTATATTTTACCACAATTTCCAGCTGCAGTACGAACGGGCCTGGTTGAGATGAGTCACGCTCACGAGGAGGTATTTGGGAACAAACTTCTTGCAAAGCAGTTTCTGTTGATACTTCTGTGAGGCCGGCTTGTTCCTCAAATTGGTCTCTTAAATGAATTGCAGGTATTTCATCTGGATTGTAAGGCCAAATTCCTGTTACCCGAAAGGGCGATACGGCATTGGTGATTGTAGCCGATTTGTCCCAAACCTCCTCTAAAAGTTTGCCGAATTACAACCGACTTAACTTCTTAGTGGGGTTGCATTTGATCATCCTCCTGCGTGAATTATAATATTGCATCTTAAGGCTCTCTCGCTCAAGCGGTTGGAAGTAATACGTTGTGTGACTTGGGAAACAAAATAAAATAATGTCGTTGTCCTCAGCGATTTGTAACGTTTCAAGATTAGTCGTATGAGAAGTGTGTTGGTCTACTATTAGCAAAACCTTTCCGGGTACTTTTCTGTGGTAAAAGTGAGTCTGTAGCTAATCCAGGAAAATACGCGTATAACGTACGCCGACTTCTCTGATTCTCCATCAGCCCATTCCGCTTTAGCATCTTTTCCTTTAAACACGCAGTAAGAAGGCAGACGAACTTCTGCGTTAAAGCAGGCAACTACTGTAACCATTTCACCCCTTTCGCTAAGACTAATTGAAGGTACACTTTTAGATCCCTTCTCAGCCAACACCTGCCCAGCTCGCATATGAATTGTAGACCTTTCTTGTCTGTGTTATAAATACTGCCAGGCTTGCCAAACAATCCATTCTCAGAAAGTACATCATCAAGCTCTCTAAAATACTTGTCTACAATATTTCTAGACATTCTCAACGCTTGACCTACTGAGGTATTCTCAGCTTTGCAAACCGTAATGTCTGAATTCCGTCTTAAAAACTGTAGCAGCCATACGTAATCAATTTTACCTAATTCAGAGAATCATTTGCTACAAAATCTTTAACAATCAGAGTTTATCTAGTTACCATTTTTTCGATTAAATTTTTGTTGAATTCCAAGACGTTCGGCTAAAGTATATTCCTCTGTGCAAAGCCTCTTTTCTGTAATTTTTTTTTATGTGGGTAGCGAGCTTCTGCGTTTAAAAGTTGTTTTTGGAATGCCGAATGCTTTTGCTGCTTGGTTCACACCTATTTTGCCAAACACTACTAACTCAATTCTCCTATCCTTCATAGCAGCAAATTTATTTATAACATCCTCATAACATGGATGAGTTGCTCTAATCTCCAGAAATTTCTTTTGAATTGAAATTTTGCCTAGAGAAGTAAGTCTTTCTTGAGATATTGTATTTCTTAAATAAGTTTTTACACATTTATAGCAAGAAAAACTTCTTTCCAATGAAGCACTTGTCGACGGTATTGTCAACGTAAGGGAAAACAATTTATATGCTTCGGTAAAAATATATTTATTTTTATTAATTTTTTTCACTTGCTCTTGCAGCGATATATTCCAATGACTCTTATTGGCAAAAACAAGACCAAGCTCATCTTTAAGTCGTTGACTTTTTGAAAAGATTTCCCCACATAACTGTAATACATTTTCAAACGGGCCAGTCAGAAAATTTAAACTATATTCGGAAAATTTAGCAGAACCTGCCAAACATGAAAATGTAAGTTTTTCACAGTCTTGAAATCTTAGTGTCATTTCCATTAAAATATGGTCCAATATTTCATAAAAAAGGGTTCTATAGTTAGGCCTAATTTCTTCAGGTGAAAGCTTAGCAAGCTCACGTTTGTAATGATTTATTTCTGTAATAGAATTTGCTTTATCAAACATGGTATTAAAAAAATGATCATTTATTTTTTTACAGAGTGCCTCACACATCGTTTTATATTGGATATACAAAAATGAATGTCAAGCGATTTTTTTTGAAGAACGTCAAATAGTATGTCCGTGATTAAGAAAATGTCATTAGACACTAATGCCAGAAACGTGAATTCAAAATCGTTCATCTCACCAAAAAAAAAATCTTTTCGCAAGGCGGATTGATTTTTCATCAGATTTGTCACAGTTTGTAATAAATTCAAAGCCGTCTTTTAATTTATTCCAGTCTTGAACAATCTCATTTACTAACTTCGAATTTGAAGTTGTAACAACACCATAAATAAATATAACACAAAACAGTCAAGTTAACTGCAAAGGAACTCACCGGTTGCAGGGAAATCCGCGAAAATAAAAGTAAACAACCACCGCAAAATAAACTACACGTGGGTGTAGTGTACTGCGCCTGCAATTCACCGAGAGCGTTGTATGGCGCTGGGCTCGACATCATCGGATACGCGTTGTCATGGCAACATAGTAGGAAAATCGTAAACTAAAAATAGCATCTCCAGCAAAGTCAAAGCGGTTTGTGCCACTGTTATAGTTGTTATAATAAAGTTCGATTGAAAGTTTTAAAAAGACATGCCGCCAACGGTCAAGTAAAATATTTTTTCGAGATGTACAGTTTATTTTTTACCAAGTGCATGCCAGAATACATATCTTTTTATAACATCCATGCAAAATTTCGATAACGTTTCAAAACAAAATTTCTCGATAACTTTGAAAAAACGGCACATACATGCGGGTACGTATACTACTGATCAACAACTAACGCTGTTTCCTGTTTCATATTCTACAGTGACGTGACAAGTATTGTCGCCACAGTAGGCGAGAAATCGCTAGTGGTTCGCGTCCCTACTGGTCTATCTCTCCTTGATTTAATTTATGGTTACGTGCAGGTATTAGGTTAATAATTGATTTTAAAAAATTAATTGAGTTACAATTATCCGGATAGAAAATTTATTTTCTAACAAATTGCGTTTTTCGCATTTTTCGTCGATTTTGATATTTATAAAAAAAAGTTAAAACTGGCCTAAGAGTGCTTTTTTTGTCAGTTTTAAATCTTACACAGAGTAAGTCGAATTAATTCTACAGAAATCTAAGTTTTATATCTAATAAATATAACTATTATGATATGCATGTACCTACTTTCACACTTTACTTGACATTTTCCACCAGCGGTCCCCCATTTACACCATTCTTTGTCGTTTATCTGCAAACAAATATTATATGAACCTAGTGACGTAAGTTTTGTTTTATTTGTTTTTTTTTTTGAATTTTTAATATAGAAAATATAATTTAGCTTATTGTAACACCAAGTACCTGTTTAAAAAAAACCTAGAGGAAACTTAATTTGGTACCATCTTCATATGAATTTTTTGATTAGTGAAAGTAAAATTAGACCATATTTAGAAAATGCGATTTTGGCGAAACGTCTGCAAAACCGTGTTTTGTCACAACGCAATTATTGATCTACACCCACATTAAAAAGCATCGTATTGTCCTCGGTATTGTCTTAAAGATCCAAATTATGGATCGCATCTTACAAAATACATGTTTTCTTGGCAACCTTTAAACCTTGTGATATATGATTTAATCTGCATGGTTTCAATGATTGATGTTTTCACACTATTGTTTCAAGCATTATGTGGGTTCGTAAGGACTTTTTTAATTAATGAAAATATGTATCCAGACGGAGCCTGGCTCATCGGTCTTATCCTGTAATGAGCGTCACGCTAGTGGGTTCGGTTCCCGCCTCAGACTCTTGCTTTATGACTATACCGTGTTCCATTATAGGCAAGCATTCACGTTAGTTAATAAGCTGGACAGGGAAAGTTGTTGCACCTACACTTGCTTGTTGGTAGGCTACTTTGTAAAAATCAAAGTTTGCCCGTAAACTTGGAGTAACAGTTCGAAGGTGGGGTGCGTTAAATTGTAGATCCCGTCCAGATTAGCCTCGTCGCGGAAAAGTGACTAAATTGCAGGTTTTATTATTATTATTTTCATGTATCTGTAAACTTAATTATAATTGCTGTCTGTAAGAACAAGAAATTAATAGTAATTTAAGTCGTAGATCTTATTAAAAATAATAAATAGTCACAAATGTTCATGAAAATGTTTTAATTTAATGGTAATTTAAAAGTACTACTTTTAGAATTAGTTGTTTTTAATATTTCCAAAATGTGACTTGATATTTTTTATAAATTTAAATATTTTTACAATTATTGTTATAAATTATTACGAAAGTTAAAATTTGTTATTCTTGATACATATACCCCTCACATTATACGACATTAGTGCAATAATTATGTTACTAGGAGTTTTTGTTTTAATTAAACTTTAAATAAAATTAAATTGTTTTCATAGTACCCTCTAGTAGTAGTATTTTGTGACGAGGGTTGATTTCTCTCATTTTCCTGATTCTCCATTATCTTCATAATCATAGTTTGTATATTTCTCTACTTTTTATCATTTTGAATGTCATCGGCCATCAGTTTATACTCAAGGTAAGTCTCTTCCCTTTCTATATACTATTTTTGACACAAGAAGGTATGTTGAACCTGTGTATGTTCTGTTTCTGACTAAATATACTGATCACTCTCGGATATCCCAATCCTCTTCAGGTAAGTGAAGAAAAAGTCGTAATAAGAACTTATGCCATGAAGTAGGCAATTTGCCTATGTGTACAACTCACCCATGTTCGGTATAAGTTTTATCATTTTAGTGGTATTTTTTTCAGATGGATTGTCAGTCCTCCAAAGTCCTGCGTTTTGCCTCTTTTCGTATTAGTTTTTTGTTGCCTTGGGTTATGTATACGTGTCTCCTTTCCTCTACCTGCAGCTGTATTGGTGTAATACCTATCATCGGTGGAGCCGGTGTTGACGCAGTTCGGTATGAGCTTGCCACCCTCAGAGGCATTATGCGCTGAACCCGTTCCATTCTGTACTTATATGTTGTCTTTTGGTCACCCTATTTATAGTGATGCCGCGAGACGAGCCGAGATTAAGGTTTCATCTCATCTCGAAAAATTGGTCGAGATGACACGAGATCAGGATGTTGTCTCGTCCCGTCTCGGGACTGTTAACCTCACACTAATTTGTGGGGTTAACAGTTAAATAAATATGGCCACTGAAGATGACATTGTGTATCAGCGAACGCCGCGCGTTTTCAACTCGATACATTTATCGCACCTGACTGAATGTTAATCTCTTGAAAATGCATTCCAACCATTTGTTTGATAATTTACAATACATAATTAATCACTTCGTAAAATTTCAGCTTCTATCGAATTTTTTGTGCTTAAAACGATTAAAACGGTGCTGTCGGTAGCCGTTCTATAAAATATCTTGCTGAGTAAGTACTTGGACACGTAATTAAATAAAAGGTAAATTTTTTGCGACGAATTTAAACTCTTCCTAGGGCTACCTTTCCTAACAAGCGTAGCGCTTACTACAGCAGTCGTTTAGTTTCTACAGGGTCTGTTAGCACCAAAAATACCACTTTCCTACTATCAATAACTTAAAAATCAATAGCTTTTGATATCTAGTAAATTATACAAGAAAAAATTGAAAATTATTAGCAGATTTCAAAAATAAAATTATAGACAGTTTTGCATTTAACATATTTTTTTTACAGTATGCGAGATAAGATAGTGTTCCAAGATAAACGGGCCACACGGCATTTGTTCTTTACTTTTTTTTATTGGTTTCATACATTTAAAATTTTTAAAATGGTTTGATGTATTTTTACTATCCCTACTAAACAAAATTATTCCTCTCCGTTTAAAACTTAACTCTCGTATTTATTTAAAAAATAAAGCAAAATTTCCCAATCATGAAAAAATTCGCTTGTTACATAAACTACTAAATATTTTAAGGCGAGTTAACAAAAACAAGTTGGACATAAATATTGGCAAAATTCGGAAATGTTTTTAATATTTTCAATAGATAAATACTTAGACATTTTTTTCTAAATTTTAATTACACAATGAATATGATTCCCTTTTAAAACAATAGAGTTATTGTGATTTAAAACATAAGACTACAAATCCGTATTTCCTAAAACAAGATAGGTATTCCATTTTAAAGGTAGAGGAAAAGAAAATTATAAGCAAATAATTGTGAGATTTTATCAGAGAAACTTTAGATTATCAAGTTCATAGAAAAATACAAAAAGGCTTTAAAAGTTATTAATTGTATTGGTAAAGTATTGACTTTTAAATTTCACCAATTCGAAATTGTTATAGAAAATGAAAGAAAATTTCAAAATCACTAATATTGAATCAGTTCGATAAAAAAAACGTTTATTATTATTCTTCATGCTTTCTTGAGACCTCCCTACATACAGAAAAAAATAATAAGCTAACAAATACATGATAATTATTTATCGTGAGCCTGTGCAGGATTTTTGTAAATTATTTAATATTTTTAAAAATAGAAAAAGGCAAGAATTTTAAGTTTTTATCTGAGACGCTAGGACTTGTAAAGAAAATAAAGAAATGACAATTGAAAAGTAAAAAACTAAACAAGTTTGTTATTTTAAACTGAACAGCCCGTATGATACGGTTTCCTTAAATGCATCTCTTCTTGATGATTATAAATATACCAAATTTGATACTTTTGTCATTAAAAACAACCGATAAAATTAACACAACCCTTTGTGTGGTTAGGATGAGACAGAACATTCTGTATTAGAAATTCTAACACACAAATTCGAAACCAATAGAAATACACTGCCTCTTATGAAAAGGTTTTTGTCAGTTTTCTCTCTTATCGGCAACAAAATACCGAATTTAATATATAAAAAAATACAGGATTGTCCAATTAAAATAACACCTTTTACTTTCCAATAGTCATTTGTTCATTTTTTATCAAATCTTAAAAATAATAAGTAAAATTTCTATATTTAAGTTTCTTTTCTATCTTATAACGTTTGTAGACCCCGTTAAAAAATATAAACTAAAACTCTGTGCATCATGTAGTTAAAAATTGGTATTATTATGTTTATTATTAAAAATCTAGCTGCAAAACTAACTTTTAAATTTAAAATCATCAGAAAATATAAAACATGTCATTTTCTGAACTCTGATGTATTATAAGTAACTCTAACTTTTGCAATTCAACATGTTAATAAAGCAAATCCGAAGAATTTTGTTGATGCAATAATATGCTTTGACAGAAATGGAAAAGTTATGTAATGATCCTATATGCTGGTATCTTTTGCTAAAGGTCTAGACGAGACGAGGATCTCGTTTAGGCTCGACACCTTTATTCTCGTTTTGTCTAGTCTCGAGTGTCGAGATTGAGTGATGCCGAGACGAGACGAGACGTCAGTATAAATGTTATATCGTCTCGCGGCTTGACTCTCTATTACTATTCTAATTTTCTGTGGCTACCTAAAAATATTCTAAGATGTTTTATTTATTATTAAGTTCTATCTGCACGCCATCCAGTGAAAACTACGTCCCATGTGTCTCTTTCTCCTTTGCGAATAACCGTTTGTTGAGGGGCCAAGGTGAAGTGATCCAGAGATGATACTCCATCCACTTATCTATTTTTCTCAATCAACGCCACGTTTGCGTTAAGCATTTGAAATTCCTTGCCTTGTGCCATTACTAGCATAGCCAGGTCGTCCACAAAACCCATTACGCTCAAGTTTCCTTCCAGATTTAACCTCAATATACCATTATTGAAAATATTACATAGGATTCTATTTTCCTATCCCTTTCCATTCCGGAAACTATAAGTTTTTTTTTTAACTCTCGATTACATTTATATGTATTGAGATACGAGTACGAGTATATTCCGCTTTTTAAGTAGTAGTAGTAGTAATAGTAATAATAATAATTTATTGGAAGGTAATAAAAGTACTGAGCTAGTTTAAAGGGAATCTTATTTCGATTTGTGTCAGGCTATTTAAGAAAATTATAATAAAACAAAATATTATTTGTACGCGATTGTCAATTTTATTCTTTAATCTAATTATAAAATTGTTTAGTAGAAATATAAATCGTTATATTTACGACCAAAAAAAAATATATTTTTGTTACAGCTTTCTCGAAAAACCCATTTTATATTTCCAACATTTTGCTTTCCCGTCATACCGGGTGTCCACGAACAACCCCTACAAAATGAAAAAGGTGATTCTACATAAAAAAACATGAAATCATTTTGATATTAACCTGGATCGGTAAATGATTCGTTACGGAGATACAGGGTGTTGAAATATAAATTTTATTTTATTTTTTATTAAATATCTGTTGCAAATAATAAAATTTTCTCACGAAATTGGGCATTCGAGCTATATTTTGGATGATGAATCATAATTTGGTATTAGATTTCATGTGACACTTAGAGGGCGCTACGTATGCTACTATTATTTATGTAAATTTGCCCTAACTTTTTTGGCGAAGCACTTCTGGGTTTTTTAACGAATAGATATTGTTCTTATACCTTTTCTAAGCAAAAAAGCTATACTTACTCAACAACGCTAGAGGTAACCGTTTTCGAGCAAGGAAAACCAAGTTTTTTAGTAATAATATACTAAGGTGTATTTATTTCGAGACAATACAAAATTAAAGGTAAGTATGAATTATTCAAAAAACTATTAATACATAAATGCTCCACATGATGACCGTTAGTTTGAAGGCATAATGTAATTCTTTTTTTTAGGGAACGTCCGATACGTCTATAAATATTCTGCTTTTGTCTGAACTCATTGCAGGCATTTTGAATTCGCAACCAGAGCTACTCACGAGTTTGTATTAGAACGGAGCACATGGCATTTGATAAAACCCCATATACAAAAATCACAAGAATTTAAGTCTGGTGACCTAGCTGGCCACAGTTTGTGGATTGTTTGATGTTTGGTTTCTTTTACAACATAGGGATGATCCCCTACATATGTATAATGATGTAAATTGTGTTTCATCGGAGAATAAAATACGAAAATAAAAAGTTGGATCTTCAATTTTCTTATTTCTCATCCAATCGGAAAATACTTCACGCGCAGGGAAATCACCCTCCATCATAGCATGCTCCTTTGTAAAATGAAACGGGTCTAAGTTATCCTCGTATATAATATTACTTACATATGATTTGCTAATTTCTGGATGCATCACTGACATTCTTCGACAATTTAATTCTGGGTTATCTTCTAGATCCATCAGAATAGCGTCTTCGAATTCCTCAACTACAACGGGATGCCTACCCGTTTCATTTTTTTTTTGGAGACACCGATCCGGTTTCCCTCAACCTCTGGTGAAGTACCGTAAAGGTTGTATAAGTGGGATGGATTCTATTCGGAAACTTTTCAACATCTACGTTGTGCCGCTCGAGCGTTACACTGAACTTCCCCGTAGATTACATGCATATCTGCATATTCTTCATTACTAAACGAAACCATTTAAAACAAAAATGTAAATTAAAATCTTACTTAAAAAAATGACACTTGCGTTTATCATTGTTAAGAACGATTACCTAGCGTTGTTGAGTAAGTATACCTTTTTTTATGAATAAATACTTACCCTTTCCTAAGCAAAAAAGTATACTAGGTTATCTAAAAAAAAAGAATTACATTATGCCTTCAAACTAACGGTCATCACGTGTAGCATTTATTATAGTTTAGAATAATTCATACTTACCTTTAATTTTGTATTGTCTTGAAATAAATACAACTACATTTATTATTATAAAAAAATTGTTTTCCTTGCATCGACGAATAAACTTGCAAATTGCTCGAGAACGGTTACCTCTAGCGTTGTTGAGTAAGTTTAGTTTTTTGTTTAGAAAAGGTTCAAAAATAATATTTATTTGTAAAAAATCCAGAAGTGCATCGCCAAAAAAATTAGGGCAAATTTACATAAATAATAGTAGCGTACGCAGCGCCCTCTAGGTGTCACATGAAATCTAATACCAAATTATGATTCCTCACCCAAAAAATACCCCGAATGCCCAATTTCGTGAGAAATTTTTATTATTTGCAACAGATATTTAATAAAAAATAAAATAAAATTTATATTTCAACACCCTGTATCTCCGTAACGAAGTATTTCCGGACAGGTTAATATGAAAAATGTTTCCGGCTTTTTTATGTAGAATCACCTCTTTCATTTTGTAGGCGTTGTTCGTGGACACCCTGTAGGAGAAATTTTAGCTTTTTTTTACATGTTTACATTCAGTCAAGTCACGATTCCAATTTTTTTTCGATGATGTATTTGTACCATGTAATTGAAATACATATAAATAAAAATAAAAATATTACAATTCAATATTATCTATGTAGAAACTCTTCAAAACTAGATAAAAGGTAAACTACAAATCAGTCTTCCAATCCTACCTCACGATTAATAATAATTTTCATAAGTTTTTGAAATGATTTATATTTGAGATTTTTTATTTCACAAGGAATATTATTATAAATTATAGAACATATATATTTAAAAGATGGTTAATATTTTTCTGTTTCATGAAAAGGAATTTCCAAGTAATTTTGATTTATATTATTTCGAAATTGAATTTTTTCAAGTAAATAGTTAGGCAATTTGTTTAAAATTAGATTATGAAACAAGATAAGAGGCTTTCGAGTCTAAATTCTAATTTAGTTAATTTAAATCTATTAAAAATTGGAGATATATGATCATATTTTGTAAGACCAGTTATATATAGTATTAAACTACCTGATACAATTATTATGTAAAATTTGTAATTTATGTTTATCAGTAGAACTCATACTTTTATGATAAATTGAATCACAATATTCAAGGCTACTTAGAATTAAAGAATCAATAATTTTTAGTTTAGTGTTAGCATTTAGAAAATCTTTAAAATTGTATAAAATTCTTAGTTTTTAACGATTTCTCATTGAAGTAACTAAAGGAGTAGTATAACTCCCATAGGTAATTTTAAAATTTTTATTTTAATAAGTAAATTTTTTGGACCAATTAATAATAATTTAGATTTATTTACATTAATTTTTAATTAATTTACATTCATTTCATGGCTAAAACACTTTAACTCAAATTTAGCACTTAAATTAAATTGGTACAAGAGTAAACTAAAGAATTGGGTTTTGGTCGTATTCAGTTATTAAGTTATGACACATAAGTACATTTTTAAATATTTCACTTTCTTAAAGGTCATTTACCAATAATTAAATGTATATCTGGAGAATATGCAATTTTTAAATACCCTTAATGAATTAAAACCTAGAATGTTTATTTATGAAACAGTTTAACTATATCATGCCATATGACAATATTATGAATTAATTTTTTTTTACCTGAAACAATCCTAATGATTTACTTCTATCAGCCTTTTCAGTTATTTTCGAGGTATCCTTGCCACTTTCGCTTTCAATCATACAAACCCCTAAAAGCATTAAACTTTGAAAATTGAAGCAAATTATGAGGTATCACGGATCAACAGGATTGTTAAATTGAACTACAACCAATATAGCTATACAACTACAACTTTAGTTATACATAGCTATATAACTATTAACTTTAGATATAAGTTATGTTAGGTCAAATTTGCCTAAAAATTAAAAAAAACGAGACTATCAAATCATTCGTTGTCATTTTTCTACAAAATATAATATTTCCAGTTTTCATAAAAAAAATACGGTTCTATTTCATGAAATAATCAAAAGTGTGTAACTTAAATCGTAACATGCAGAAGTTTTCATCAAGTGATTTGTTTTTGATAAATGATATTTTTAGTCATTTGGCCTCATTATCTCTTCTATTTGCGGACATACTGTATAAACAGAATAATAAATAACCCGATATTTTTCAGAACAGGTTTGTCAGCAAATTAAAAAAACTTTCTATAAAACTCTATGTTGTCCTACCTCAAAATGATACCACGAATGTATTTGAATGGCAATAAATTTTTTGAAATGAATTTCATAAATTCACAATCAAAATTGTTTTTCCGATCTTTAAAATAATGTAAGGAAAAGTAGAAAGCAACTAATTTTGGAGACAAAACACGATTTTATATTTGTATATAAAATTAAAATCTAAAAATATTTTCTTGCTTTTTTTTTAAGAATAAAGGACATTTTTTCTTGATATTTTTTAAAACTTTATGTCTGTATATTAAATTGGGAAAATAAAAGTTTTCTTAAGGGTTTCAGATAAGCAATATTTTTTAATCATTTTTTTTTTTGACATCCATAAATAAAACAGTTTTTCCTATCGTCAAAATAATCTAAGGACACCTCCAGAGACACACTGTATACTAGTGTGTTATATGTCTACGTTCCGTATATAACAGATTTTCTTCTATTCTTTATTCACTTTTTGCGAAGCGAAAAATAAGGGAATGTGTGTTTGGCAAACCCATTTTCTTGGGCAAGTTACACAAATAGTACTATTTTTTAAATTTTAAATATATTGATACTTGAATCACTTTGAAAACTTCTTATATGTGTATCCTCCGGATTCACTAAAAAGGTTTAAAAGTTAAACTAGGTCTAGTTGCCATGGTACTTACGGCCGGTTGCAGAAAGCTCCATTAAAGTTTAGAATGTTTACCGGAATGTCAAATTTGACAGCGGGTTGCTAGATATCTATAAGCAGCTTGTCGAGTTCCAAAACTCGGTTAAATATTCTAAACAGCAATTAAGTTTTGTGCAACCGGCAGTTAGTTTGCCAGTTATGTTTCGCTTAAGTCACTGTCATTTTGTAATTGTGACATTTAGAAAAATTATTTGTTCAATTGTTAAAAATGTCATCTTAAGCCTATAACCGTCAAGTTAGACCTGGTCTAAATTTAAACCTCTTTAGTGAATACGGATGTATATGTTTATCACAAGTCTATATAATATAACATGGCAAAATTTTGAATTGTCTTTTACCCCGCTCTTTATTTTGTCAGAAGGGATTGAGCTAATTAATACAGGATTTCCGGATATTTTTTTCCAATATTTGAAGGGGCTATTCTACATAGGGAAACATTACAATGTTTTGTCTGGAAACGTTTTCAGGATACAGGGTGCTAAAAGTTTAAATAATTTTTATTTTCTTATGTGCTTCGTACATTTCGAGAGATATTTAAATTATACGATAAACCGTTAATTTTGTAGTACTATCGGATTTCGTTCTTAATGTTAGAAGCTTTATAGTGTTTTAAACATGGACGTTTTTAATGGTTTTTAGCTTGTAATTCAGATAATAAAAACTGATACTTAAACTATTAAAACCGTCCATGTTTTTAATCCCATTTTCCTAAATTATTTCAAAACGGCGCACGGTGGCGCTAGGTATCAAGAAATATCCGGACATAAAATTTGTAAAATAAAGCAAGAAATCCGATAGTAGTGCCAAACTCGAATAGTGTTCCTACAGATATTTTTTTGAGTTAGTCAAAGAGGTCGTGACCCCAAAAAAGTTACACGCTAATTAAAATGTAGTACGGTATTTTTAGAAATATAGGAAGCACAAAAAAATAACTAAAAAATATTTACGATTTTAACACTTTATATCTTAACAACGTGGTGTTTTACAGGCCTACGTTCAATTATTTTTTAATATTTCCTATGTAGTATCTCACGCATCAAATATTGGAACGGATTTCCAGACACTTTAAGCTACTTTTTACCTATTGGTCGCTATATCTCGTCGTAATTTGGTACGTCTTTAGAGCACACTTGGGACTCTCAAACGGTGTGTATGATTTTCGATTTATCGTCTAATAATGAAAAAAATATTTTTATATTTTTTATATAGACAGCTGTCGAAAAAATTTAAATATTATTTTCAAATTTTCGGAAAACGTTCCTTTCTACGAATTTCCGAACTCAATTTAAAATGGGTGATGACGAAGTTTGGGAAGTATTTTCTTTTTAATTTTGAATATTTTTTTAAAAATAGAAGCAATGGCCTGTTGAGTGCCCTCTGGTGACTACACGGTTTAAGTTTTTGACAAATGCAAAAAAGATTCTGAAAGAGCATAGATACGAGACAAAATTAATATAAGGTTTTGTCTTTAGCTAGTTTAAGCAAATTACGATTATCGCAGCGTGTTTAAAAAAATAATCTTTTTTTATTTTTTTTATAATTTTTTTTGTTGGTGTATTGAAGAATACCATACCATAAGACAAAACTAATGAGGAGACAAAAGTTCAAAACTCCGTTTAAAGTTTAAAGCTAAATGTTTCACCCTTCGGACAAAAACTAAAAATGTTTTTTGAAAATTTAACTAAAATACAAACGATATCCTTATTTCGAAGCCGAATATTGTCTGATTTATTTTCTCTCTTCACACAAAAGTAAAAACTTTAATGTATCTTCTACAACTTTCCAATTTACTTTTTGTTTCTACGATGTACCAAAATAAGAAAAAATCCGAATGGAAAAAATGTGCACTAAAAATGGCTGCCAAAGCAAAGTTGAAATAATCACCTTAAAAAAAATCTTATTCGCTTGACTTTATATTTTGCACAAAAATTGGATGTAATATAGAGATACACTGGTAACATTTTAGTACGAATTCAACAAGGGTTGTTCCCTGGGCGGTATAATGGAATGTTTAAAAAACTACTTATTCAATTTTAATTTATGTCCAAAAATCGACTGTGGGATCGGATTAAACTGACAACATAATGGTACGAATCCAATATGCAAGAAATGGGCGCCCTATAAAAATGTTTGAAAAGGCGGTATATATGTGTTACTAAATTACAATGTACGGAAATTAATTGGGTTACTATTCCTTATAAAAGAGCAAACTTATAGGAGGGAAGTTCCTGGTAAAGGAAATGTGTCTATTTATATTAGTAGTTGAGAGTAATACAGCATAACTTTTATCTCTGAAAACGGAAAGGTTGGCAGACCATATGTAGATATTTTAATGAAATTTGTTAAATTTCTATGACAGCGTCGTCGGATCAATCTCGAAAAAATTTTAAGGTCGAAATTTTATGTTCTCTATGATACTGAGAAGCTTCTATAAGACAATATTTTTTATATATATTTTCATTTAAAACTTAATTAAACTTTATTTTTATACTCTAAAAATATAAATCTATTTGTCGAAATATTATTCCGGGATTTCCGATTCCAAAAACTGCTAATTACAACTGTAATTGACCTGGGCTGATTGCTTATCAATAATTATAATAATTGGCTTAAAATATATTTTTAGTTATAAATAAAGTCATGGCTGTGGCACTGGGTCAGCGTATTATTTCCGGTAACATTACAGTAGTTATATAGTTATAAGAGTATACAGGTTTCTGTTTATGTTGTTTGAGTTGAAGAAATTGTTTTATTAACCGATCTTGTAACAATCGTCAAATTACTAGTGCTGTCTATTATTGTCTAAAAGAATATGGAGGGGTGGGGAAGTACAAAAAAAGCAATGTATATAGAACAGTTTAAACTGTTTTAGATTTTCACTTTTATTCACAACTTGACATGTTTCGCTAACACTGTAGCTTCGTCAGACAAACGGTATCTAAACTTACAATTTGCTAAATGAGCTTGATTTTTACAAAAGCATATTTCTAGGTAAAGACTTTTATGGCCTAGGATAGCCCTAAATAACATATGGACGGATTTTTTTTTAACAAAATAGGTTCGAAAGAGGTGAATTATATGATGCCAAAATAATTGACCATATTTTATATAAAAAAAAACTATTAAAAACCACTTTCAGAATTTACCCTGTACCACCCAAAGACAAAATAAATATGATACTTACTTATATCGGTAAGCCTACAGAAAAGGTGGCTTTTATACTGCGTAAAAAGAACATTAAAATTGCATTTAAAACAAATATTAATCTAAGTAAATTTATAAAAAATAACCAAAGAAAAAACAAATAAAAATATACTGTGGAAGTGTATATAGGCCAGACTGGGAGAACCTTTAAACACAGATTAGCAGAAGATAAAAGAAATGTTATTAACAATAAAACAGAATCAACATACGCCGAACATTTGTTAGATAATAACCATGCTTTCGATGAAAAGTTTCAAATATTACATAATGAAAATAAAAGAAGCTTTATAGTGTTTTAAACAAAGTAAAACAAAAGAAAAAATTGTCAATTTTAGATTCAATGGAAATTAATAAACGTAAAAACACCCAGTATCTCTTAAACGACCATTTAAATACGAATAATTCATCTCTTTTGAACCTATTTTGTTAAAGAAAAATCCGTCCAGATGTTATTTAGGCCATAAAATATGTTTTTGTTTAGATATCGTTTGTCTGATGAAGCTACATGTTAGCGAAACATGTCACAAGTTGTGAATAAAAGTGAATATCTAAAACAGTTTAAAGTGTTTTATTTACATACAAATTGTTGATAATGGATTGTCATCCAGTAAGTCAAGTTTTTACAAAAAAAACCTTACACGGCGGCACTTAAATGAATTTTAAAAGTTATAGGTTCCGGTCAATGGGATCACCATCAGACTTTAAAAATGATGGTGCTTAATAGATAACGATAACGAAACGTTACAATTACCCACTTATTACATAAATTTGTAATATGTAAGTGCCGTTGTTCCGTATATATCTTGTTATTATATAATGTATTAAAGCAACATAGTACGGAAAATTTAAGAGATAATTCGGTGCATATTTTTTTTAAATTCTTAAACTTTTTATTTAAAAAAAGAATATTGTTAATTCGCAGTTTGATTTATTATATTTTTCTTCGTCTGAAAAAATCAATAATTACCTGGGTTATTACCAATTTAAACATTTCAAACTTTTTTCGTATACATTTTTATATAATGAATATTTCATTTTTAATATACGGTGTCCTTGAAAAATCTCCCATGATTTGGGATTTTTTTAATAGGCAACTTCGTTTAACATAAGTACTAACTATTAAATATGAAAAATAATTTATTTGAAAAGAGGTACGTGACTCGAGTTTCCTTTCAAAACTGACATTTCTTTATAGCAATCGCAGAAAACGAGTTAAATTGCTAAAATAAGGAAATATATTTATTTTTTAGTTTTACATTTATATGCGGGATTTTGGTTCATAATCCCAATTTTTAATGTTTCTAACTTTGTTCAAAGGCACCTAAATATTTTATAAATAGTTTAAAATTTCGATTGCATTCCTAAATCAGTTCATTATTAGATTTATCTTGTATTAAGACAAATATTTAGAGAACAGCGGGGCTCAGTGGTCATAGGGGTACAATGGACATATCAATCTAATTTTATTTATTTAAATATTGGCGCCAACAGAAAACTGCGAAATCGGTAAAACAATGTTTGGTAGTATAGCGTGATTACAATCAGATGTGCGCTATAAATAAGCATGCTCCCAGAAATTATTGATTTTCTTTTTAAAAATTGTCAGGTAAGCTAACCTATTTACAGTGCTATATTGTATATAAAAACTAGAATAAGTTTTACCAAAATAATGTATCCAAGGTTGTTTTTAAACAAATAACAGGATATTTTTTGGGGTAGAGTGGTCATATACCTTGAGGCACAGTGGTCACTACTTATTTCGGATAAAAAGGGTGACCACTGTGCCCTCTTATCAAAAAGATTCCTGTATGAATTGTTTCAGATATATTTTAAAAAACGCCCAGAAGTAAAAAAAGAAAAACCGATATTGGTCTTACTAGTCCGGAAACAATGATGTCAACAGTTAGAGCGGTGTTAAATGGAGGTTAGTCCGTAAAAAGAGCTGCAGAGGAGCTTCAAATTGCCAGAACCACACTTACTTCATATGATGAAAAATGCAGAGACCACGAAATTGACTGGGATGCTGTCTACCCAGAATGATGCCAAAATATAATGCCCGCTAAGTCTTCAATAGTGAGAAGGGTAGGAATATTTAAAGCTTTTATAAAATGAAACCAAGATCTTTCTTTGCGCGAAGTCTCGTCGTTAGCGAGAACTTTGGGCTTCAACCGCAGTTCCTAAAATTTTGAAGCAATTTTCGAAAAATATAATTTAGGATCTCATCAAATATACAACTTGAACGAGACTGGTCTAACCACAATCTAATACATAAAAAATAATTGCGTCAAAAGGCAGCAAACAACTTGGGCAAATTACATCAGCAGAGAGGGAAAAACTCGTAACCGAATGATGTGCAATAAATTCATACGGTAATTAGGTATCCCCGCTTATGATTTTCCTTAAAGTTAATTTTAAAACACACATGATTTACGGTGCTCCAGCTGGTACAATAGGGTGTGCTTCGCCATTTGCGTGGATAACAAACGACCTACTCCTATAGTGGTTAAAGCACTTTAATAATCATGTCAAATCATCCAAAGACATCCATCCATGGATAATTCAGAATCACACATCACATATTCAAGTGTATTTTTGGCTAAGGAATCTGATGTGATATTGTTAACATTACCACCCCACATCAATCTCAGGTTCAACCCCCCCCCCCCCGAAATTAAACAAAATTATAAAAAAATAATACTAAAATAAAATAAATAAAAACACAACCGGTAACGTTGTTTAGATAGGAAAACGGGCTAGACCACTTCTAGCAATTGTGCAATGCCGCGCTGCTCTTTCAGTGAGTAGGGGATTCCCCGGTCTGTTAACTGAATAGATTAACGTTAAAGAAATTCGAGGCAAGTGACTCATTAAGATCTCTAATAAATATATAGGTGCAGGCGCGTATACAGCTTGGAACTATGGGAGGGAGCATTTACAATTTTTTCCTATATGAAACACGAAACTGACGACAAAAAAAAGAAAAAAAAAGGCACTTTTCATATATCACACAGGACTTATACCCTTCTTAGTACAATATAATATTACATGAACTTCAATGATGTTCAGAATCCGCGGACGAGAATTGTGGATTTTAAATAATTTTGTTATCGATTCGTATGGGGGGGGGGGTAATTACACCCATTACCCCTCCTGTGTATACGCGCCTGTATAGATGTATTGTACATTGCTGTATAATTAACTTACAAAATAATTAAAAGTGCTGACTACCAGATACTAAGTAATAATCATATTTTGTAGAGTGTAAACAGATACTGTGATTAAACCGCTACTACAATAGCCAAAGGACACATGGTAATACACATTATTATACAGAGTGGCAAAACAGGCGACCATAATGCCTGTATGTTTTTAATTACTTCCCATATGAAAAAGTGACCTTAATAAAATTAAAAATTGTCCTCATTCTTATTTCCTACGTTTTTTCTTGCAAGGAATCCTGAAATTTTTTGTCATTTTTGTTTAGCTAATTTTTTTTTTAAATTTGACCTACATAACATTGTTGATAATTATGATCTGATGCGGCTCGCCATGAGTAATTAAAGTTTTAGCAGTTTATTTTATCTGACTGAAGCAAAGTTTGATATTAATTTTAGTCATATTAGGGCTATGTTCGCATATTGCTTTTGAAGTTCCACTTTTTAGTCGATAATTATAGCATTCCACTTTCGAAATTTCCGCAGTAAGGCGGATTGAGATGGGTTTTTTTGCATTTAGTTCTGGTAGGCATTTTTAAAATTTGTTACCTCTTTTTATCATGCAGGGGAATGTAATTGCATTTGTGCATTGAAAAAAAAATGCACTTAGAGAATGTATGTTGAAGTGAGTAATAACTTGATAAATAATAAATAAAATGTTCCAAATTTTATTACTCAGGGGTTTTTGAGGTCCCTTAATACGAATATGATGTTCAAAATATTCCTCGATTTACCTAGTCTTTAATATACAGGGTGTTAAACTTTGCCCAACTCTCATTTGAAATACACGGGGAAAACAGGATTACACCAAATTAGTTTTCAACATATTTAGCGTATAGTACATTTCAAAATAAGAAAAAAGTTTTATGTGAGCAAAGAAGTGGAAACCCTTTAGTTCCAAGATATAGGGCGAATAACGTTTAATATATAACCTCCCGTATCTCTCGAATAAAGCACTTAATAAAAAGCCTTATTTTGAGAAATATTATACGCTAAATATGCTAAAAAATTAAATTGGTGTAATCTTGTGTTCCCCATGTATTTTTTTATGGGTAGTAATACAATTTGACCCATTTTATTCATTATTTACCAAGTTATTAATCATTTCAAAAAATGCACTTCTCAAAATGCAATTTGTTAGATGCACCAATGCAATTATTTTCCGCTGCCCGATAAAAAGTGGTAACACTAAACAAAAAAATGAGACTTAATATCGATCACGAATTTAACAATATTTATATAAAATCCGAAATGCTTATAAAGTCTGTGGATAATGATGCTTGCATCAAAATACGTAGAATAGCTGCACGTCAGCAGAACCGTACTAATATAGTGGTAGCCACTGCAAAAGAATATTATCGAATAACTATAGCACTATTCCCTTTTCTTGATGATTGTATCGAACAATTATCTGAAAGATTTTCAAACCATAAAAAATCACTTTCGTCATTGTATTTACTACTTTCAACTATGTGTGTTACACACTCAGGAAAGGTAGAAGACTTTTCTTTATACGAAGAGTTTTTAGACATCGATACGTTATTTGCCGAGTTGCAAATATGGAAGCAAAAATGGACTGATTTGCCTCGTGATCAGAGACCAAAAGACGCACTTGATTCGTTATCAGCATGTAATAGATCACTGTTTCCGAATGTACATATTCTTTTAAAAATTCTTGCTACATTACCAGTATCCACAGCTTTTTCTGAAAGGTCGTTTTCAACGTTAAGGCGATTAAAAGACTATCTGCGAAATTCAACTGGTCAAGAAAGATTAGCAGGTCTTGTACTTTTAAGCGTGCACAGAAATATAAAAATTGATACCGCAGAGGTGCTAAATCGTTTTTCAAGAGAAAAGCATAGAAATGTTCAACTATTATAATAATTTCATTTTTAAATCTATGGCGCAAAATGTGTTTGAGTTTAACCTGTTTTTTGACGTATTCAGTCATTATTATAGTTCCTGTCTTATACATTGACGTTAAATCTGTTTAAATTGAAACCATTTTTTAGTTATTTATTTTTATTTAGTTATTTCTATTAGATAATTATTTTTGTTAAGTTTTGGTCTAAAAGAAATTTAACCTGTTTATTTTTACTTTTTATTACATAAATCTGTTTTGTAGGGCCTAGTTGCTCTCTAATCCAGGTAGAAGAATTACAATTTGCGAAATTTCCCACATTTTTGGAAACGCCTATTCACAAGCATTTTCGGCAGAGAGTATTTTTTCGGGAGTTTCAGCCACAGGAATAATTCCTTTCAATAAAAACATTTGTCAGTTCAATTCAATTTACCACAAGTTCCAGATGGTTTCTCTCAGGATCGGAATATACAGAGAGGAAATACTGAAAGCCGATTTCGGGAGTTTCAGCCACAGGAATAATTCCTTTCAATAAAAACATTTGTCAGTTCAATTCAATTTACCACAAGTTCCAGATGGTTTCTCTCAGGATCGGAATATACAGAGAGGAAATACTGAAAGCCGATTGGGCCAAGTCCCGTTCCAGGATGCAGTGATACAGTAATTTAGTACCAGAACATGAAACACCAGAAAAAGCTAAAAATATTATAGTATCCCCATATATAATAAAACCTCTACCAAAATTATAAAAGCTGCATCTGCGGTGCTAAAAGTAAAAAGGAATTTGGGATTGAATTGACCAAAAGAAAAATAAACATGAAGAATATGAGGAAACAGATAATGAAGGCCGACGAAATTAATTTTGCAGAAACCGAGGACGACAACGACGAAGATTGGTATAAGAAACCAGAAGACAATATACATTTAGATATTTGTAGTGTTAAACAAGGTAGCTTTATTCTGGTCAAATACGTCAAAAAGAAATTAGTAAAATAATTTATTGAACATGTTGAGCAAGTTCAATAAACACATTTATTTTTCCGGAAAAGGTAGACAAAGATCTGTGTGAAAAGAGCGACGTGATTGCCCAGCTTTATAGGCCTTTATTTTT
Source organism: Kuschelorhynchus macadamiae (assembly GCA_030620095.1). NCBI lineage: Eukaryota > Metazoa > Arthropoda > Insecta > Coleoptera > Curculionidae > Kuschelorhynchus > Kuschelorhynchus macadamiae. The sequence continues at coordinate 1,953,844 of JAUTXW010001141.1, read as the reverse complement.
TTATGTTAATTTTTTCTTCTACAACGTAGAATACATTTTTATTTGCTCGATTGTCATAGATTGAACTTTGTTGTTTATTATTTATAAACCTACAAGTATTAAATCGTTTTTTGTAAAGTACCTGTAAAATTTGAGTCTCAAAACCCATTGTGTCCCCACCATATGACCACCCTGCCCCTTTATAGTCAATAAGCAACTTTTTTTTAAGTCGCTACGGCAACTTAAACTTTATATATATAGAACTTTTATTTAATGAATGGGCTTGCTAAAACATTACACTTTTGAGAACTAATACTACGAATAGAAAGTATTTAAGAATAGAGTCAACAAACAGGTGAAAAAAGTGACAGTGTGCCCCGCTCTCCCCGACTGTAAAAAAAATATAATATAATTAATTAATACCTAATTTCCTAAAATTACGCCAACCTTGTTTCAAACTTGACATACTTTTAAGATGTGATTTTATTTTTTCATAAAAAAAGAAAGTTTTTATGCAATATTTAGATATAAGATAGGAATTAATATTCTGTTTCGTTAAGTTAGGCAATTATTTTTTTTAGAATTTTCGAAAAACACGTTATAAAAATTAAATATTATTATTTCTGACCAAAATGTACTTATGTAAAATATACAGTAGTTCGTAGGTCTTTAAAAATTATTTATTTAAGCTAACATCGTAAAACGAAATGCGCATGAGAGTTAAAATTATCAATCAAAATATTAATTTTGGTTGCATTGTTTATTTTCTTGCTTAATTAGTACCATTTTCAAAACATATACTGATTTGTTAAGTTTATGTAATTCCGATAATTATTTAATTGTCAATATTTACCATGATTTTTACAAATAATTTCCTCATAATGATGAACTGAGAGCGCTGATGATTTGCCGTTATCTGTACTAGGATGATGAGACAATCCTTCGAAAATTAAAAAAATATAAACTTTTAGCTTAACTTACCTAAAAGACAGTAATATACGTCAATTATTTTTATAATTTAATTAAATAATAAATAATAACGGATAAACACGTCAAATTTCTTCTATTTTTTTTGTATTTAAATATTTTTTCCATTATACAGCCCTTAAAAAGTCCCCAAGAAAGGAAAATATATATGGGGTACTTAGAACCATGTTTGCCAAAACATATTTTTTATACCTAATAAAGCAAAAGTTATTGCCTATGCGAAATTTTGACAAAAATAATAAAAAATCCCAAAAGGTTTGAACATTTTCAAAGGCTGTGGCTCGTTTTCAAAAAATATGCGAACGCTAAAACAATGGCGTATATAAATGGGGATTTGGGAGTTAAAACCTCCCCCCAAAGTCAGTTTATTTAATCTAATATAATAGAAATAGTATGAAGTAAGGACCTTTTTTTGCGGGATTGGCTGGTAAATCCCCCCAGAGCCAGTTTTACCTACAGTTTAAATAAAGTATTTTTTTGGTTGTTCTAAAATCATGTCATATAAACCTAATACTTTAATATACGATTTTTGCTGTCTTTAGAACAGATTCTGCTATATGACCACCGAAAAAAATATATATTAAAATTTTTTAAACGTAAACACGAACTAAAAAACTCCAGTGGGTTGAGGCTACTCTGAGTTAGACACGATTGTATTTTGGTTGATATGGAATTAAGCTGAGGTTGTATGCATTTAAAATTTGACGTGCATGTTTCTAATTTATTTAACAAGGTTTTTAAAAGATAAAATCAAGCTACCTAGTGAAAAATTGATTGCTATAAAATGTTGATCGAACAGAAGAATATTAAGATAACGTCACGGTTACTATTATGTATATTTGTCCGCAAACAAATATTATATTTCCTTATAGATATTTCTTAAAATTATACAAATGCCAACACCTCAGATTAAAGCAGCAAGTTCCAAAAAGTAAACTTACAATTCCCGACATAGCTTCTCTCAAATCCATTATTCAACAGTTCTTTTGTAAGGCCGCATTTGGTGAACACTTTGGCTTCTACATCGTACACGAGCAGGGCGAGCACGATCGCAGCAAAAAACTGAACTTTCTTCATGTCCTTTGGTCCTAATTAAATAACTACTCCAAAAGTTAAGTTAGTTAACTGTCGGTTACTGCACTTTCAAAAGCTTCCTGTGAATTTGCGATGGCGGCGCACTGCTGTAAAAGGAAATCGAGTAAATTTTTGTTACCGGGTTAAGTCAATTATTTTTGATTGTACCTAAAAGTGAACAGGCTTATAATTAAAAAAGCCTTTGTTCTTAATAATTTTCTTTAGTTGTTGATAATCTCTTAAAATACGTTAAATGTAAGTTTTTCTTATTATCTCTTCTTTTTTCGGCAGGTGGAGAATTCTACAAAGACAGATTTCACAAATTGTGAAGTGTGCTACACATCTTCGTTCTTGTTTTTTGAATCATTTTGAACTATTGTGTTCATGTATCTACGGTGACCAATATGAACTTATTTTAGTAGGACGGTACTTACTTGTAGATTGTGCCCTATTGTCCTCGGAAAGGTTACGAAGTACGCGTTTATCAAAATCTGAATTAAAAATATAAAAGGATTCTCTAAAAAACATCCAAAAGAAAACGTTTTCCTTTTGATAATAATTATCCCACAAGTCTAAAAAAAAACTTTTATGGTGGAAATTTGGATGTGGATTGTATAGTAGGCCCAGCGGTTTTAAAAAAATTCCTATAGTATAGTATTACAAATTGAAAAAAATAGAAAGCTAATTTAAAGAGATAGCTTGACAGACTAAAAAAATCCCTTATGAAGCTTCCGTTCCTTAGTAATGACAGAAAAGGGATAATTGCACCACGTACTAAAATTATAGTAAAATTGTAGTAACCCAGGGGCGGATAACTCCAAAAAATTTGTATACCGACTTACAAGTCTTTGTGAATTATAAGTCTTCTAAGCGACTTATGAATGAATTATAAGTCTTTAAAATTACTTATATATGAATTAAAAGCATTTTAGTAGATTTAAGGCTAATCTGAAATCTGGCATTTTAGCTGATTTTAAAGTCTTTCATACAACTTAAAGAGACTTTGAAGTCTTTTCGTGGACTTTACGTGAATTTTAAAGTCATCTAGAATATTTTAGGTGTCTTTTAAGTCTTTGCAAGGGTATTTTTTACAAGTAACAATAAGCAGGTGCTTGGTTTTGTAACATCGTTTACTTGTATACAAGGCGTAATTTAATCGATCGCTGAAAATGCAGGATATGATTTCTTAGCTTATTTAAGAGAGAAAAGTTCGTATGAACATACGTCCGTTTCTTTAATACTGTTCTTAGTATTTTCATAGAATTCGGCACGCATCTACTGAGCACCAATAGGCATTTTTTGATCTAGAAGATTTTTTGATAATTTTACCAGTGGCGTCCGTACGGAATGTAGACTGGAGATTTTTTAAAAGTATGGTACGCCACTGCTTTTTCCGGAATTAAAAATCATTTTTAAAATCCTCATTTATTTTGCAACAAATTTAATTTCTTAACTTTTTTTCGTCCGACGCACTGTTTTCGCGTAAAAAAATAAAAATTGTTTTAATGCATTTGTGGTATAACGAAATTATTTTAAACTAATAGGCTGGTGCGCTATTTTGTTTCTAAAATAATGATATTTGAACAATTACGTTGCGGTCTTATTTTGACAAGTATTCATAAACGTGCATTGTGAATATTTCTTTAATCAATAATAAAAAGAAAATAAGTACAATATGTTCAGATTTGCAAATTCCGAGTTAGCAGATATGACGACTTACTGACGGCAATGCGTTTATGGCTAGGCGGATATATCAAAAGAGGTATCCAAATCGTATCAACCCGATGCCAGAATGTTTTCAAGAATACACAAAAGACTACATGAAACTGGGAGTCATAAGTTTGACAATAGTTCCAAAGGGGCACATCGCACGGTGAGAACACCAGAATTAGAGGAAGCCGTTTTGAATACAATTGAGGAACATCCAGAAACAAATATTTTTCTTATTTGGAAAATACCTGTTGACAATTTATTATACCCGTATCATATTCAAAGGGTTCAAGCACTACTGCCGCGTGATTTTCCATTGCGTTTAAATTTCTGCCAATAGTTTTTCGAAAAACTTGCTGAAAATCCTTTATTTGAAAACAAAATACATCTTACCGATAAAAATAAATTTTTCCCGCAGTTTCATTCGAATTTTCCATAATAATCATGTATGGGCAGAAGAAAACCCACACGCAATTACTGAGCCCCATCATCAGAAGCAGTTTTCCGTGAATGTGTGGGCTGGAATAGTTGGAGATTTCCTCATAGGACCGTTCTTCCTTCCAGGACGACTGGATGGACTATCCTACCGCCACTTTCTTGAAAACGATTTGCCAATTTTGCTCGAGGATGTACCTCTTTTATTAAAAGAAGAAATGTGTTATATGCATGATGGTGCTCCTGCACATTTTAGCATTCATGGTAGGGAATTTCTAAATGAGGCGTTTACCAATCCCTGGAAAAGACGTGGAGGAACTCAATCTTGCCCTCCCAGGTCCCCTGATTTAAATAATTTAGACTATTTTTTGTGGGGGCACCTCAAACCTTTAGTTTATACTACACTGGTTCTGTAGAAGAACCAAGGCAACAAATTTTACTTTCTTGCCAAACCATAAGAAATACTCCTGGAATTTTTGAAAGGGTTCGTCAATCCATGAGAAATAGAATTGAAGCCCGTATTCTAGCAGAAAGAGGACATTTTTAACAATTGTTATAATTAAATTGAATATTAGTTTATTTTATGCATAGAAGTTGTGAAAACTTATAAGATTTTTTTTAGTTTTCATGCATTGCAAAATCGCTAAAATCTCATGTGACAGTTTGTAGGTAAGATGTGTTTTTGTCTAATTTTTATTAAATTAAAGTCAATCGATTAAAATAGCCACTACTACAATTCAAGTTTAACACAAAAAATGTATTAGTAAGTATTATTTTGCGTATTGAGTCGAAAACGAATTTTTCATTGCCATTAGATTTTACAGATTTTGCCATGCATGAAAATTGTTTTTATTCTTTTACGCCAAAACAGTTCGTCGGACGAAAAAATGTCAAAAAATTTAAATTTGTTGCAAAATAAATGAGAATTTCAAAAGTAATTTTCATATCCGGAAAAAGCAGTGCCGTAGCATATTTTTTAGAAAAATCTTCAGTCTACATTCCGTACGGACGCCACCGGTAGAAATATTAAAAAAATCTTCTACATCAAAAAATGCCTATTGGTGCTTAGAAGGTGCGTGCCAAATTTTATGAAAATACTAAGAACAGTATTAAAGTTAGGATAAAAAAACGAATTTTTTTTTTAAACTTTAACACCCTGTAGCTGAAAAGTTGAGAGGTTTAGGACGTATGTTCATATGAATCTTTATTTTTCAAATAAGCTAAGAAATCATATCCTGCATTTTGAGCCATCAATTAAATTATACCCTGTATAGGGTGTTCGGGTGTGCCTCAGGCCAATATTCTAGACGTTTTTTAAGAATCATTTAAATCTGTGTTTGAAATTTTGATTCGACTGGAATATTTTTTTAGATTTTGATACTTGCTGATGAGTTTAAAATGTTCATTTATTTTAAATTATTTAACTATGTTAGGAGTTATATTGATGTTTTGCTTTGTTACTTATATCTGATGATTAATATATTTTTAGGAATTAAGCAACTCCTATGTTCAGAAGAATAGGTTGCATTAAAAAGGTATTTAGTAGTTGGCCTAGACTTCTACTTAGATATAGGACAATATAAAAAGCTACTTTTAAACAACTAACACTTTCATGTTTTTAAAAAATTTAACATAAACTACATTTTAAGGAAAAAAAAATATTTTGCAAAAAAAATCGATAGTAATAAAACAGATATATATATAGAGTATTTCTTTTATATTTTGACATGTGTTTCGCCTTTTATTTTTTGAGATACAGAAAAGTGTAAAAATATACATCATGGAGATTTTGGCAAATAATATATTTTAATAATAATCTATATAGCTAAGCTTATAATTAAATTGAATATTAGTTTATTTTATGCATAGAAGTTGTGAAAACTTATAAGATTTTTTTTAGTTTTCATGCATTGCAAAATCGCTAAAATCTCATGTGACAGTTTGTAGGTAAGATGTGTTTTTGTCTAATTTTTATTAAATTAAAGTCAATCGATTAAAATAGCCACTACTACAATTCAAGTTTAACACAAAAAATGTATTAGTAAGTATTATTTTGCGTATTGAGTCGAAAACGAATTTTTCATTGCCATTAGATTTTACAGATTTTGCCATGCATGAAAATTGTTTTTATTCTTTTACGCCAAAACAGTTCGTCGGACGAAAAAATGTCAAAAAATTTAAATTTGTTGCAAAATAAATGAGAATTTCAAAAGTAATTTTCATATCCGGAAAAAGCAGTGCCGTAGCATATTTTTTAGAAAAATCTTCAGTCTACATTCCGTACGGACGCCACCGGTAGAAATATTAAAAAAATCTTCTACATCAAAAAATGCCTATTGGTGCTTAGAAGGTGCGTGCCAAATTTTATGAAAATACTAAGAACAGTATTAAAGTTAGGATAAAAAAACGAATTTTTTTTTTAAACTTTAACACCCTGTAGCTGAAAAGTTGAGAGGTTTAGGACGTATGTTCATATGAATCTTTATTTTTCAAATAAGCTAAGAAATCATATCCTGCATTTTGAGCCATCAATTAAATTATACCCTGTATAGGGTGTTCGGGTGTGCCTCAGGCCAATATTCTAGACGTTTTTTAAGAATCATTTAAATCTGTGTTTGAAATTTTGATTCGACTGGAATATTTTTTTAGATTTTGATACTTGCTGATGAGTTTAAAATGTTCATTTATTTTAAATTATTTAACTATGTTAGGAGTTATATTGATGTTTTGCTTTGTTACTTATATCTGATGATTAATATATTTTTAGGAATTAAGCAACTCCTATGTTCAGAAGAATAGGTTGCATTAAAAAGGTATTTAGTAGTTGGCCTAGACTTCTACTTAGATATAGGACAATATAAAAAGCTACTTTTAAACAACTAACACTTTCATGTTTTTAAAAAATTTAACATAAACTACATTTTAAGGAAAAAAAAATATTTTGCAAAAAAAATCGATAGTAATAAAACAGATATATATATAGAGTATTTCTTTTATATTTTGACATGTGTTTCGCCTTTTATTTTTTGAGATACAGAAAAGTGTAAAAATATACATCATGGAGATTTTGGCAAATAATATATTTTAATAATAATCTATATAGCGTCTTATTCTAATAGGTTGGCTGAAAGTATAGCGGGAAAAACAGACGAATGCGTTCATTCACAAATAATAATATGTCCAGCAGATAAGGGGAATAGTACTGTGTTAATGTATGAACAAGAATATGTCGATGCGATGAATGAAATGTTGAATGACAGTAGTATTTATAAAAAAATAAGTTATGACCCAACATCGAGATATCAAAGCCAGTGCAGTTTACTAATTAATGAAATTAAAGAGCTAGGAGTAGTAGAAAGTAATGATTTGATTAGGTTAAAAAATTATTCCTCCGTCCCGCCTAAATTACATGGATTACGAAGAACGCATAAACAGGGAATAAACATGAGACCTGTTGTAAGCTGTATCAACTCTCGAGCTTATAAAATAGCGTCTCTCTTGCATGACATTTTAGCTCCTGTCACAACCATTTTTCGGTACAATATAAAAAACTCGTTTGATTTCGTAGATCTATAACAAATATTATTTTGCCTCCAGATTATGTCTTGGTCTCTCTCTGGTCGTTGTATCTTTATTCACGAATATACCTAAAATGTTGGTAACAGAAATAATCAACAAATATAAACGTCATATTTCTGCATGTACTAACTACACGCATGATATAATAATGAAATTGGTTAACCTTTGTTTCGATACCAGTTATTTTACATTTAGAAATCAATTCTACCAACAACAAGATGGCAGTGCTATGGGTAATCCAGCTAGCCCTGTATTGGCCAATTTTATAGTGAATTTTGTTCTTACAGAGGTATGTAAAAAATAACATTTAATATACCCTTTTTGTATGTATACGTGGATGATACAATTATGGCCATATCAAAACATAAAGATAAAGAAATTCTGGAAATTTTTATTAGTATCAATAAGAAAATTCAGTTTACAATAGAATTAGAAAACAACAAACAAATACCATTTCTAGTTGTTTTGCTAATTAGGAGTGATGATGGCCATGTAAAGACAAATTGATATATGAAACCCACTACCTCGGGTAGAATTCTCAACTATTATTCTTATCATACGAGTCAACATAAGGTAAGTACCATTAATAATTTGATTTATCGAGCAAAAAACTTAAGTAATCAAGATTTCTGGGAGGACAATATAAAAAAGATACGGGAAATGGCTCGAAAAAATAACTACCCGACAAAATTTGTCAACCAATATTTAAATAAATTTAAATATAAGGATAACAGAAATGTGAATAACTCATTATTCAAAACCAATTGAAGAAACATAAATACTTTCGATTTCCATTTATACATGGCTTATCACAAAAAAATAAAAGAAGTGTTTGATAATGAGGATGCTAAAATTGTATTTTATACCATAAACACAACAGCTAATTTATTTTCCAAACTTAAAGATTCCATCCCATTAATGAAACAATCGGAGCTTATTTATAGCATTCCTTGTTCATATGACAAATCATATATAGGACAAACCAAAAAGTATCTAGAAAACCGTATTAGACAACATAAATATGATTGCCAAGAAAAATATAAAAACGAAATTGAAAAAACGGCACTTGCCCAACATCATTTTGACACCGGTCACCATTTCATGTTTGACAAAGTACAGGTTTTAGAGCGGGAAAGTAACTTTTACAAACGTACCATACTGGAAATGATTTTTATTCACGTCAACCATCATACTGCAGTAAACCACAGAAGTGATGTTAGTAATTTAAATAATGTATATCTTTCTCTCCTAAGCAGAATGTGACTAAAATAATAACACCTAGTACTGTGTACTAGCGATAAATATATATAAAAAAAATAATAAAAAAAAATAAATAAGAATAAAAAATAAAATTATTTGTTACAATCGAAGGTATGATGAGTGAAAGTTTAAATACAATTTTTGACGAATATAATTTTATGTATATATGCAATTAATGTATATATTTGGGAATGTGCATGTGTGTTTATGTGTGAAGTCTTGTAAATATGTAGATTAAAGTACAACTATTCAACGGTTATCGTATCTAGACTGCGTTTCAAGAGATTTTACACAAACTGACAACGTCGCAATTTGCTAATAGTGAAAAATGTCTACAAGTGCTTTAACAATATTAAAGGATACTAAACTATTAAAGCATGCCCTTACTTGGTTTCTTTAGGTTTATACTAGTAGCAGATATGTGGTTCTAACGTAACAATGTCATTTTATCGAATACTCGAAATCTGGTTTCCATATTTAAACATAAATATAATTGTGAATATACTAACAAACTACCAATCAACAATACTGTGGGAAAAAAAATAGAATATATAGAAATATGGCATTTAGTGGATTTTCTTTATAAAATAGTAGACTGATATACATGTGTCTCCATTGTCTTTCTTATGTAGATTTTCAAGCTCCCAATTAACAAATGATTACACGTTTAATGCGTAACATGCTCTAAAAGTTATTAAGGTAGGTAACCAGATTTCATACCAATAAAGAGGAAAAAAAACATACTTAAAAGTTTGTATATTATGTGTCTTATATTATTATTATCTTGTTTGTCTAATTGTATTTCTTTGTCTTTACAAATGATCGTTTTTTTAGCCTGAGGAAGATGCAACTATGCATCGAAACGTTGCTTATATAATAAAAGAGTTATATCGAACGCATTCGTCTGTTTTTCCACTATATTTCACCCAATATATTTTAATGATAAAACAAATATCAAAAGAGCATCGAAAAACGGCGAAAATTACAAAACATGCGGTTTTTAAATGGGATAGCCTATATTTTTTAGGCAGTTAAAAAATCTTCCTGATTTCAAAAATAAATATTATAACACTTGCTTCAACTGTGTTTGAAATACTAACCTTAAAAATTATTACAAAGTAGTAAAAATCAGACTCTTTATGAATAATTTAAAAAAAAACACGATGACGATTTTGAGAATTTATACGTTGGCAGAACAGACCCATTTTTAAGACCTAATATATATATATATATATATATATATATATATATATATATATATATATATATATATATTTTTATATATATATATATATATATATATATTTATATATATATATATATATATATATATATATATATATAATTTAATTATAAATATATAAATATATATATATATATATATATATATATATATATATATATATATATATATATATACGGGTAGTAGGATTGCTCTGAAAATTTGGTTTTGGGTAAACAGATATGCTTATAGATTTAAAATATTTTCAGCAATACAGTGTTGCAATAAAGTCGTAGCACTTTTGTTATTTTAAATGAATCACCCTGTATATTGTTACTCTTTTGGAATAGCTGATAAATTATAAATATTTTACTTTCGTACTTTCCTACGATCCAAGAGGTGATCCAAAACTATTTCTAACTCCATTACTTATAAAAGAGAACAAAATTCGTTTTTTCTAGTAGAACACTCTGTATATTATTTTAAAAACTGAGAGACAATTGGATTTGCTTTGAAATGATATAGCATATTTCTAGACCTAAAGTGTCAGGTTTTTCTAAAAAACACGATTTTAGTGAATTTATGAGATTTGACGTATTTATCATGATAGTTCGTTGCTAGGAGTCCTAAAACAATTAAAGAGATGACACGTGAATCATTATTGACGTTTAGGAAATGATCTGGTCCGAACCGTCTAAAATGCCTCTGAAAAATACGTATTCAAATGAAGTTCTTATGAAGTTGTTTATTCTACATGGGCAATGTCATCAAATAATAGTGAGAACTTGCAGAAAATTTAACGCATTATATCCTGATTTACCACAAGTGAACGAAATGAAGTTTTGTGGGAATACAGAACAAAGACTTCTTATTACAGCCGGTGAAGGTAAAGTTATAAATGTCTTGGGATACTTCAATGCAAATACACAGACTTCAATTCGGTGTGCAGTGCCAGAGTTGGGCGTATTATACTCATCAATCCAGCGAATTTTTTCCATGTACAATATGCATCCATTCAAATTATCTAAAGTTCAGGCTCTTAAACCGAAAGATTATATACGAAGATCTCAGTTTTGTGAAATGCTTTTGATTCGCATTTAAGATTTAAATATTATTTGGACTGACGAGGCTAAGTTTTCAAGGTAACGGATTTTTAATAGAAGGAATAGATACTTTTGGGGCGATCAAAATCCTTATGCGACCAAAGAAATGGGGTTTCAAAATAAATTCAGTTTTAACGTTTTTTGTTTGTTGAAAGATGAAAAAATTAGTTTACAAATTTATGATGAACCTTTTGATTTTGCAAAATACCTACAAATATTGAGATCTACTGTAAGTGACTTCCTCGAAAATTTAATTCTCCATGAATATCGTCAGTCAGTACTTTTTCATATTTAATTTCTTTCCAAAAATCTTTTTGTGTTTCTGTTTATTGAAGAACTTTCCGATATTCTGTTATAAAGTTTCCGATATTCTGTTATAAAGTTTAGGTATATTTTATTTGATTTTTTTTCAAAAAACTCTATAGTTTTTTTATTAAACAGCAACGCATATTTCGAGGTCAAGCTCCATATTTTGGATTTAATTGAATATCCGGTTCGTTCGTTAGACTAATACGATTTCTGTCGGTGATCGATATCCTCTTAAGAGTATGGCGGAGTAAATCTAACGAAAGATCCGGATGTTTAATTAGGTACAAATATGACGGTTGACCTTAAAAAACAAGTCATCTAATAAACAAACCGTTGCGTTTTTTGAGAAAGAACTAAAATAAAATTAATCTAAAGGTTATACCAGAATATCGGAAAATCTACAGTTTTTCAATAAACAAGAACATAAACCTTTCTGAAAATGAAAAAAATTATAAGGAAATTATATCCTATCCTGTATCCTCTTAATCCGAATGTAACTAAACCTAGGTTTCCATTTAAAAATCAAATGGCGGACAAAATTGTCAAAAATGGATTAAAATTTGACAAAAAGTGCCACAAGTACAATCAAAATACAACCAAGGGCAAATTGTAAACATTTTGATTTTAACGTAGAACGGAAGCTTTCACGGCTTTGGTCAATTTAGAAATCATGGTTCTTGGGATTAGACCGTGTCAAATTGGAATTACTATCCGACGATTACGCCTTCTGGATAATCTTGATAGCTTAATAGACCTAGTGGAAGCTTGTCTTATATCTACTTATTTCATTTTACAAGGAACTTTTTATGAACAAACTTCAGGGGCAGCTATGGGTTCTCCTCTATCACATATGGTAGCTAATATCTTTATGAAGATATGTTTGAGGATATTGCTCTAACATCCGCTCCACTAATACCAAAACAGTGGATCAGATATGTAGTGATATTTTCTTGTTTGGCCTCATAGACAGGATAACCTCCTTACATTTCTGGATCACTTTCATAAAAAAAAGAAAAAAAAAAAAAAGAAGGCGGACGATGACAAACAACAATGGGTCGATGATAAATTTGTATGCAAATAGTCACAAGTACAATCAAAATACAACCAAGGGCAAATTGTAAACATTTTGATTTTAACGTAGAACGGAAGCTTTCACGGCTTTGGTCAATTTAGAAATCATGGTTCTTGGGATTAGACCGTGTCAAATTGGAATTACTATCCGACGATTACGCCTTCTGGATAATCTTGATAGGAACTTAATAGACCTAGTGTTGTCTTATATCTACTTATTTCATTTTACAAGGAACTTTTTATGAACAAACTTCAGGGGCAGCTATGGTTCTCCTCTATCACATATGGTAGCTAATATCTTTATGAAGATATGTTTGAGGATACTGCTCTAACATCCGCTCCACTAATACCAAAACAGTGGATCAGATATGTAGATGATATTTTCTTGTTTGGCCTCATAGACAGGATAACCTCCTTACATTTCTGGATCACTTTCATAAAAAAAAGAAAAAAAAAAAAGATGGCGGACGATGACAAACAACAATGGGTCGATGATAAATTTGTATGCAAATATTGCAAAAAAAGTGTAGTAACCTCTATTGGAAAGTGTGACACATGTAAAGAAGGTTACCACAAATCTTGTGCCCTAAGAATCCCGGGTTCTTATCGCGCTGTGAAAAGAAAATTTGTTAAAATGTTGTGGAAGCAAATCAAGTGAGGTTATATTTGCAGCGGACAAATTCGTTAAAATCGAAATCTACAAAGATATGATTGCAGCCAAAGAAGCCCTGTTCGTAAGCAAAGACAGTATCATTTATGAATTAAAGGCTAAAGAAGTCCTTTTACATAAAACAATTTCCTTGTTAGAACAAAAAACATGTTCATGTTCCGCCACGACAAACCGGAATCGGCTACGGCAGAAAAATTAAACGATCACGGACAATCCGGACCTGGCGTCCGTGATAGGAGCATATCAAGAAACGACAATGTTACCAACAGGAATTCTTAAAATCAGTCGGTATCTTTTGCAAATACTGTTGCTACAAGTGTTTCAAACTGTATGAGAAAAAAGTCCCTAGGAACGCAGATTGACAATAACAACAAAGACATCAAATCGAATTCAAAAAAATAAAAAACCGCACAAACAAATGAGGAAAACTCTCCTGTATTTACCGCAAGTAAATTTAGCAATTATTGAAGCTCAAATAATCCAAAAAATACAAGAAATTCAAGATCTATTAAATAGCGAAAACGCTGCAGCAAATGAAGAATGGTGGAGAAAACCTAAACAAAGACACAATCGGAGGTTTGTAGTTGGCAATAATTCCGAAATGGGGGACATTCAAACTGTTCCTAAATTTATTTCACTGCATGTGACAAGATTAAGTTCAGAAACTAAACCTGAAGACCTTAGAAAATTGCTTGCTGTTAAGTTCCTAGAGGTAGTCTGTGAAAACCACGAGTCAAAAAGGCCAAATTTATATAAATCGATAAAGGTAACTATAAAACAAAAAAATTGCAAAGATGCGTGGATGTGTGACATATGGCCAGAAGGGACATTAGTATCAAAGTTTTATACGAAACCCAAGATCTGAAGAAATGAAAGAAAGCGGCGCATCTGCATCGCAAAAAAATGTTTTAAAAACCTGTGATCTCAATATAAGGAGTCTAAGAAATAAAACACATTATTTACGGGTGTTGCTTGAATACCTGAAATAGTCTGTATTACGAAAACCTGGTGCTCGGAAGATGAGATTAGGATTCTAAGTATAGGCCAATATAACCTAACAAACTACTCAAGCCGCTCGGATTCGAGAGGAGGTGGAGTTGCCATATATTTAAGAAAAAACATGCAGTATACAGAAGTAAAAATAAACTTGGAAAGGAAAGATTTTATATGTGAGTTTCCTTGGCCTGAATTGTGTTTTAATGACAAATGCATGTTGGTAATTTGTTTTTATAGAGCTGCAACTGCCAAGTTATATGATTTTAAGTATCTTTTTAATCAAATTCTGGATATAATCAATAATAGGTTATGACCAATAATTTTATGTGGTGACTTCAATGTAAACTTTGATATAAATATTTATAATAAGGATGCGCTAGAAATTTTAAACAATTTATCTAGTTATGGTTTAAGATCATGCATCAATGGTTAAAGCAGTAAGGGTAAGGGAACTATTATTGATAATATCTTTAGTAATATAGATGTAAATGAGGCGAAAGGTCTCGAAACTGGGTTTGCAGACCACTTAATGCAAGTAGTAAGCTTTTTATTTGTAAAAAAAACAATAATACCTTTAATGACTTCAAATATATGAGAAACTTTAAAATCACACTAGTTTAATTACATTTGAAAGGCTAATTGAATCCTAGTCCTGGAACTTAGTTTTTTGGGGCTTAGATGCGAACGAGAAATTTGACATCTTTTCAAATTTATTCCTGGACATAGTTTTAAAGGCTTTCCTACTAGAACTAAAAAAATATTGTGTTCAAATGACAGAAAATAAGTGGGTAACTCAGCATATTAAAAATCTTCGTGAACTTTTTACACTAAGTAAACAAAGTGGTGAAGCCGAAATCCTAGACTTTTACAAACTTACATTAAAGGAACATAAAAAACACATAATAAACTGTAAATATTCGTACAATGAAGATTTATATATTAATAGTAATAATAAAACAAGAACTTGTTGGAATATAATAAAAAAATGAAGTTAATAATAAGGTAGGTAGGATAAGGTAGGCAAAGAAATAAAACACAGAGATGCAGCTAACAGTTTTAATGACAATTTTCTGAACTCTTTACAATCGCATTCTTCATGTTATACTGTTGATAGTTCTCGTTTAATCACTTCTCCCTCTTCAATGTCTCTCTCACCGGTTGATGTTTCTGAGATCAGATTGTTGATGAAGGGTCATGCTGAAATACCTTGTTCTCTGCTTAAGCACATTTCTGATTATATTGCACCAATCCTGACATACCTGATTAATGAGTCCTTTGATGAGGGTTGCTTTCCTACAAGCTTAAAACTTTCAATTGTCAAACCTATCCACAAAAAAGGTGAAAAAGAAAAAATCGAAAACCACAGAACCATTTCACTCCTCCCAGCATTCTCAAAGATTTATGAGAAGGCCTTCCATATAAGACTAATTAAATTTTTAAGTAAAAATAACCTACTTTTTACTGCTCAATTTGGGTTTCAAAAGGGGAGGTCTATACAAGATGCAATTGTAGTTGTTTATAATTTACCCATATCGGCCTGTTACATAAAAATGAACAGCTGACGCTTATGGACCTGTCAAATCAAAAATGACTAAATTGTGCGCTCCGCCATGTTGTGAAAAATGTTTTGGCAATAATGAGATTTTTTTTCTGTTGTTGGCGCTGTTAAAATGCGTCAAATCACATATCTGTCATGTGTGGTATTTGTCAGTTTGAGTGAAGCTGATTTAGGCCTAAAAAGTTTAGTTTGCTTCGCATTGCATTTCCTTTAGTTTATTAGTTGTTAGTGTGTTTTAATTAGACTTTAGCGTTGGTTCACCTAGTATTATTCAAGCATACTAATTTTTACATTTTAGACGATTCTATGTCGTTAACACAATTATTGGATATCTCAGACCCAATGTATTTCCTGTATTATGTGGTACTCTGATTTGTGTCGGTAACTGAACATTTTACTTGAATATAGTAGAAAAAGGATTTTTTTGGGACACTTAAAGCACATTGAAATTTTGCCAACTATAGACACGTGTTTCTGACTTAAAATCTTCATCAGTACAGTCAACTAGTTGAGAGTTGAATACAACTAGCCCCAAAACTTAATACAACAAAACCACACCAGACTCACCAACAGGAGCAAAACCGGCAATTCAGTTGTATCAAATATTGTGAAAAATGTTTTTCCATTTCAATTGAGAGGCGAAGCTCAGTTATGCTGCTTACAATCAAAAAAGAAAAGAAAATAGATATCCATATGTCAAAAATTATGGCGGCATAGGAAAAAACTTTAAAATCCTAAATTAAAAGTTGTAAAAGATGAAACTTAAAAAAAGTTTTGGCCAATGGGATAACGGAGAGAAGAAATTTATAAAATAAAAAGAGAAAAACATGAGATTTGTTATACATTTTCTTAAGTTAGTTTAGTATAATAAATATTTTGTTAACTTTTTAAGTGCGTCTTAATATGTTAAACATTTTACATTTTTACCCAAGTAATAATATACAAAATTCCTCTAAAATACTTCAATTATTTAATAAAAGTTATATTAATAAATATCATAGCAAAATATATGTATATTTATATCTGATATTTCTGTGATAAGGTAGATAAAAAATGTTCGAAAAAATGTGTTTTGACAAACATAGTACTTCCCCGTATATGTTTGTATGTTAATGGTTTTTTTCCAGGTTGAGGTTTATATACAAAAAAAATATAATACATTTGATGTAAGAAGAACTATTGCATTGTCTTTATGGGTAATTCAGTTTATAAAACAATACAGACAATGCAAGTGCGACCATAAGTTCTTTACATATTCATACATTGTCTACCACTTTCAGAGAAATTGAATGCGTTTTGGATTTTCTAAAAAGATTTAAGAGTTGCTGTCATTAAAAAAAACTCCTAAAAACTATTGTAGTGGAAAAAAAATTTAGTTAAAAATTAAAGATCATAAGGGGATGACCTGGTAATATTTTAGTAAAAATCCTATATACAGTAAAAAGATGGCGGCCTAGTGAAACGTTACAAAATTATAAATAAAAAAAATTATATATCCAATTTACCTCAAATTTTTCATAAAAATCGAGTGTTGGAAAGAATTGAACTGGTAACATTTTAGTATGAATCCAAGATAGAAAAACAATGTTATGTTATAGTAAAGTTGTGGTACGACGTAACAAAATGGCTGTGTGTGTCAACGTAAAAAAACATTTATTGAATTTATTTTAAATTAAGCCAAACTGTTTCATCTTCCTAGGGTTTTGAAAACACTTTTTTTTCGTTTGCAGGGGCTACCCTTTGTAGTTACAAAAATGCTTTTAAATACAAAAATTTAAACAAAAAGTTTGAGGTGTTTCACCATTTTTTTAATAATTAATAAGCACACATAACCATACAGATATCGTATTTTGTTTTCTAAAAATATGTTTTTCCTTTTTTCCGCATTTTAAAACGTCCACAAAATCCAACTTATATTTTTTGAAAATTTTTTGCTATTAACAATACTTCTTTATAGCCCCAATATAGTACATTATTAATACTATATATGGTAAACATGGTATTAGCACATTTCTCAGTTAACAACATTTTAGTATTAATGACTGTTAAATTAAAAAAAAATAGAGAGATTAATTAAGACACTGATTTTCGGTCATCTTCGTTAGTGGAGGAATATTCTAGGCATTTTTCTTTGAAATGTATATATGAGAACACAATATAACATGTATATAATAACAACTGGAGTGTTGATAAAGAGCTTTAAAAAATATTCCAATTTTCTTTTGAAAGCTGCAGTAATATTTGCGCCTGCTACGCACCCTCTCGGCATGCTGGAAATGCAATGGTCAATATTTTGACATGCAAGGCAACAATTTCTTAACAATTTTTATTTTGAATGTTTGTCAAGGTGACATTTAAATAACATTTTTTAGTCGTAAATCTCTTTAACTGTGGTAATTTTTGTAATTCGTGTAAATACCGCGGTTGACTCAAGAGCAACTGAATCGGTCGATTGACATGATAAAAGCGGTTTGGGTCCAACGAGATGGGGAAACTTTCTTAATTAAAACCAATTCATTGTGCGTGGACTCCATTCCAAAACACAAATTTACTCTACGCATCCTCCTTTAAATAAAATGCACAGAGGGATTCGATTAAATTTTGCTTATCAATACCGAAACTGGATTCTCGAATGGAATATCTATTTATTTAGGTTAGGTTGTCAAGGCTTAAACTAAAACGGGGATGGAAGTGTTAGGGTTTGGAAATACACGGACTAACGTTACCAAGAAGATTGTATGGTATGGTTCCAAAGGAAGGTTCAATAGTAATAAACCATATGGGCCGGGATATTCATTGGCAGTAGATCGAATCTTACAATTTTTAAAGATAATGTAAATGCTCACAACTATATTAAAAGAGTTTTACAGCCTACTGTTTTGCCAATGGCAAATGCAGTTTAAGAAAATTTTATTTATGTTGACGATCGTGCACGTATTGTAATTTTTTTTGGCCGGCTAATTCTCTATCTTTTTTATTTAAGTAAAATGAAAACGCTTGTTTCTTTTTTATTATCCCTAGTCTCGTTAATTACTGGTCAGTGTGTTATGCCTTTTGTTTACATGTTTATATCTGTTCTAGATTGTCTTCTGGAGGTCCTCTATTTCTTTTTTGTAAATTTGTAAATAAGTGGACGTTTTGGGTATAAGTATCACGTGGATAACAAAAAAAAGTCATTACTTAATTTTAGGTACAGGGTTTTTGGTTATAAATGCACCCGGCACCCCACTATTAACTTTCTCATTTATACAGATACAAAAAAAAGTTAAATATAAAAGTTTCTTTAAATTGAACAAATTTTTTTATGATGTAGTTTTTAGATATACAGGGTGTTTCGTTTTTCTGGAATCAACATCAACTTTTGTTTTTTTAAATGAAACACACTGTATATTATCGGCTAGAATGAAATAGTTTTTTTACCCCGATTCCAACGATATATGGTTTATTAATATTTGCTTTGGTAGTTTTTGAAATATTTCGATTTAAATTTTCAGTAGTTGGTAATGACGCTGGGATAATATTATTGTTAATATATGTATTATTAATGTTATTCTCATATAACACTCTGTATATTTTCGGCTGAAACATCCCGATCATAACGATATAAGGTTTGTTAAAATAAATTAAAATAGAGTTCAAAGCGCTTATAAACCATAAAATGTTTTCATATTTGTAGAAAACCGGAGTTAAATGCCTTTTAAAGTTTTAAAAATGGTAATTTTTAAAAAAAGCCCAAACATTTTCATTATATGTTTCAAAGTTCCAGCACTGTATTTATGTGTGTCTGTGTTTTTAACGATACCCATAAATAAAACAAAATACCCATAAATTAAAAAAAACTAGATACTAACTTCATAAAACCCTAAGTAAATTGATTTATTATTTCTTGGCCCTCCCAAGGAAAAATTTTGGTTGCGCCTATGGTGCTTGTATCTCCTAAGGAGAATTTTTATAAAAAACTTTACTACACTTCATTTTTAATTTTTGTAGACCCTTATTCCAATTTCAAGGATATCAAGGCAAGCTCTTTTTACAAAAATATTGTTTATTATTTAGAAAACTCTGAAGCTTCCGTCCCTTAGGCAAATCGCCATCTAAATTTAAGCTCTTGGAAAATTCATTCAACCTTTAAAAAAAAATAAATATTACCCTTATAAATTTACAAAAAAATTCTTACTGACGAAAACAAAAGAGTCAGGTTGGAGTTCTGTCGAAATATGATGGAAAGGCTAAATGCTGACGAAATTTTTTTTTGATAACGTTTTATGGACTGACGAATCTAGTTTTTCCACTGGCGGTATTTATAACAGAAAAAACACTCACCATTGGGCAATAAATAATCCGCATCTAACAAGGCAAATAAAATTTTCTGCCCGTCAAACAATTAATGTGTGGTGTGGCATTTTAAGGAGCAAATAATAGGTCCAATTTTTTACAATGGCACTCTGATAGGTACGAGATATTTAAATCTCTTACATGAATGGCTATTCTTTTCAAACATTTCCTGGCCTCGACCTAAATGATGTGGTTTGGCAGCAGGACGGTGCTCCACCACATAATATTGTTGCTGTGAGAAATTTTTTTGCCAATAGATTTCCTTTGTGGATTGGAAAATTTGGGACTATAAGACGGTCACCACACAGTCTCGACTTGACATCTTTGGTTATGTTTTTATGCGGTAATCAAAAAGATAAGCTGAATTACTTTCAGCAACTGACGCTTCAGGAAATTGAAAATACAGTAACTCGAGAAGTTTTGCTTTTAAACATAGAAAATCAAGATTCAATCAATGGGATCGTGGAAAAGCTTAAGCGAGACTACAGGCGTTGCATAATAGAAAATGGGGACCACTTTGAACAATTCAAAATTTAAATAGTAATCGTAATATATAGTTTTTAAAACAATGTGATTTAAATTTCTATTATTTAATAAAAATATTATTTAAATTTAAAATAATACTAATAATAAATGAGAAATCTCTCGAAACCACATCATATTGAGATCATAATAAGGGTCCCCGTTTGAAGTGTTATTTTGTTGTTGCTATTTGATTGTATTTTGTTTTAATAAAATTGAATAGTTAAATTGTCGTAGTAAGGAGTTGAACTGTCTTCGTGGCTCAGTTGGTTGAGCTCTTCGCTAAAGAGGAAAGAGGTCCTGGGTTCGAATCCCACCAAAGACAGGTTAGCTTTTTTAATTTTAATTTTGTCTGTAATGACGACTAAAAAAAATTCTGGGAAACTTAGATAATAAAATAGTAATATCGTCAGATGTCATTGCAAACTAATGACATATAAAACCATATATCCTTGGAATCGGGATAAAAAACTCTTTCATTCTAGTCGATAATATACAGTGTGTTTAATTAAAAAAAAAACAAAGTTGATTGTGATTCCAGAAAAACGAAACACCCTGTATATCTAAAAACTACATCATAAAAAAATTTGTTCAGTTTAAAGAAACTTTTATATTTAACTTTTTTTGTATCTATATAAATGAGAAAGTTAATAGTGGGGTGCATTTATAACCAAAAACCCTGTATAAGTAAAATTGGCGTTGAGGGGGTTTTAGCCGCCAATCCTGAGAAAAAGATGCTTACTTTATACTATTTCTATCATGTTAGCTTAAACAAAAGTGGCTTTGGGGGGAGGTTTAACCTCCAAACCTATCCTTAAATACGCCACTATCTCTTACTACTTGCATGGAATCGTAATTAGGATTACAACCTGAACCTCCTAATTTCTTAAAACACTCTCTGAAATTTTACTTTACATTTTTTAAGTTTTATCTATGGACAGAAATAGAGAAAAATAATATATTTTATTGTATCAAAACACATAATCCTAAAAGAAACGCATTGGAAAGATTGTACTCCACAAAAATTTAGATATTGATCTACACAAGTAAATGCTTTGGAATTAATCTCCCCATATATAGCTAACGAAAAGTACGACAGCGTTCATAATGACGAAATCACCCCCTAACACAAATCCCACAAGGAAAAGTTTCCGACGTCAAAGCTTTTTGGCATCTGCTAACGGTAAACTATTACTAGAGTACATTCCTTTTTCTTTAGCTAGGTGGGTCCACTGTTCGATATAGTTACCAGCGCCACCCGGTAAAAATTTCAGATTAACGTTTTACATTTTTAGCTACTTTATTTTACAGTGATGATATGAGGATAATTCCTTCCGCCTTCCCTCAAAATGTCTAAACATTTTTCTATAGATTTTGACGTATCTATCACACAGGTCCCAAAACCGATTAGTGTTGAATTCAGAGAGTTTCCTTCAGGGGGGAATATACACAATTTATATAATATGTAGTCAATCTAGAGAATTGTTTTTAGCTATTCCTCAAACACAGAGACAAATAAATCGACAGACAGACCAATGGAATTTAGAAAAAAAAATTTTTGTCGTCTAGGAACCCTAAGAGATCTAAAAAAATCCCGAAAGATGATATTTTCACGATTACGAGGTAAACATTCGTAAAAAATTATTTTATATGCCAAATTAATTTGACATATTTTAAATTCCGGATTTGTTTGGTTCATTCTGGGGTTCATGCTGCCTTTGTTTTAAAATAAAAAACCATTATGCGTTATCGTCAAAATAATGTTTGTATATTTAACAGAAGGTTTAAGTTTTTGACATAACCGATTTTGCCTTAACTTACTATGCATAAATAAAAAGGCTATTTATCTGTCTTTTAGTGTAACCTTATTGAACTGTTCAAATTTATACCATATTACACATAGTGATTAAATCCATGACTACAGATACCATAAATTGTAAATAAATATCCCTATTATAGCACAGAATTGGGAAATTAGGTTTTTAGGTTATCCACAAATCTCCAATTTCCTTGGTTATTGGAAAATTCTTTTGTCTTGTAGGGAAAATTAGTAGTCCAGAAAGAAACACTTTTTTTCAGCATGATAGGTAGGTAATTGCGTATGATCAATATATTGTTTGTTTTTGGCAATTTTTATTGAAATGTTTGTCTAGCGAAAATATTCTCACCAAGTAAGGTGCAATTATCTTCCAGAATTATTTACAGTGTAATGTAAACAATATGGCTGATGTTGATATAAGTTTTATTTGTCATGATTTTAATACAAACATTTAAGCTACTTCGCTCATTGTAAAAAAATAATAATGACTTTCCCCATACAAATAATGCAAATACTGACAAAACATTACAAAGACAGAAGTGGCTGTAATTTACAAACACGATAGTGTTTCATTCAACGCCCAGTTAACTCATTCTTAAAACCAAACGTTATATTGAAACCTCTTTTGTAAGTGGGGGTGTTTTTGTTTTTTTTTTTGCCTAAAATAGCGAAAACCTGCTTGTTTTAAGAGATTTCACACAGTTCGAGCGATACTACTGTTAATAGCAAAAAGAAGACTTCAAAAAAGCAGTTTTTATAATTTTACTTCCCTCGTAAAAGGGAGGTATTGTAATCGTGAAAAAATCACCCTCCGAGCTTTTTTCAGATCTTCACGTTTCAGGGTCCCTAAATGATGAAAAACGTGTTTTCTCAATTCCGTCGGTCTGTCTGTCTGTTCATGGCATAGCTTTAAAACTACTAAGCCGATTGATTTCAAATTTTGTAAAATCCAATATGGACAGGCAAAATGACGCCCTATTAAAATTTAAAAAAAAGTATTATTAAAAAGCTACTTATCCAATGTATCTCAGATTTTGCTTAAACATCAAGTTTTATGTTCGAATTGTAACATTTCGTACGAATCCAAGATTGCGGAACAAAATGGCGGCTTAATAAAATATTTAAAAATTCAGCCTGAAAGAACTGCTTAATGGATTGATGTCAAACTATGTTCCATACCTAATAGGTATCATCAACTAGTGAAATTGTGGTAGTAATTCAAGATGGGCGAACAAAATGGCGGCCAAATAAAATGTTTGTAATCGTGAAAAAATCACCATCTCAGGTTTTACATATCTTTAGGATTTAGCGTCCCTAGAAGTCAAAAGATATGTTTTATCAACTCAATCGGTCCCTGTCGATTGGTTTGTCAGTTCGGGGAATAGCTTAAAAACTACTTACCCGATTGACTTCAAATTTTGGTCAAAAATTAAGAGCCATATGGGGATGACAAGTTTGTACGGTGAAACATTATTCTTTGTCTATTGTCTTGAAATTTAGTACAAATACTATTCAGTAAAAATAATGAAACACATAATTCAGCATTTATCAAAATTCATCCCCTATAGATGTAAAAAAATGGAGATTAGACTGCACATTATTCTCTCGGGCGAAGCAGAAACGGGGAATGCTAGTTGTTAATAAACCGAATAAGGAAGAAGGTAATAGTGTACAGAAAAATAGATTAAGGACAACTCGACAGCCTGTCTAATGCTGTGAAGTAATTTAAGACTAACTTGGAAGATTGGCATATTTTGAAATTATGTGTTTTCTAGACCTTAGGTACATTGCCATATGTTAGATTGAGTGACTTTCATTTTTAAATTATCAATATCAAGCGAAAACTCTCTCCTCTCGAAAACTGTTATATATGATTACTGCAAGTTAAAGTTAGTCAAGTTTAGACAAAATTATAAGAGTTTGAATTTAAACGTATGTTTTGAACTTGTTTAGCTGAATTTATATTAAATTTACAGAATAAAAGTAAAAAATATATTTATACGGGGGGGAGATCCCCCGGGCACCCTCCTGAATTCATCCCTAATATAACACAATAAAAGTGATTTAAAATAAATATTATTCGGCTATTTACAATTGTGTTGTTGGTAAAGGGCAATGTAAATACAGATAGGAGGGATTATTAAAAAGTACAAATAGCCGTAGTTTCATTGCTACTAAACTTTTTTTTATTATCACTAATCTCGTTCTTACTGCTCAATGTGTTATAACTCGTGCTTACATGTTTATATCTGTTCTATATTATCTCTTACTACTTGTATGGAATCATAATGAGCATTACAACCTGCATCTCCTAATTTCTTTAAACTTTCTTTGGCATTTTACAATATATTTTTTTAAGTTTTATTTATTATGGACAGAAATTGAGAAAAAACAAAATATTTTATTGTGTCAAAACACATAATCCTAGAAGAAATGCATGTGAAAGAATGTACCCCACAAAAGTTTAGAGATTGATTTGCACAGGTAGTAAATAATGTTTTGGAATTAATTACAGATTTAATTAATTACGGAATTACGGATTTGTTTTGAACTCCACATTTTAGTTCTGGCCTCTGAGCAATACAAAACTGAATGTCTAACTATTACAACTCCTGTAAAATATACTTTGTCCTGTTAGCGCCAGTTTCCCCCAGTTTTTCTTTATATATGGCGTCTTAATAAAAGAGTTTTTGTTGAGCTTATCTGAATAACTCAATATTTGATTGGGCTCTTTGATTTGCGTGTCCGGAGTGGACTGCCCCTGCTCTTCCCCCTTTAGTCTACCGCTGTATCTACTGTGTTATTAATATACTAAACTACTCCTTAAAAGTTAGGGATATTAAAATTCGTAACTCATTTTTAACTTGTCATAATTTTTTGGATATTTAATATAGTGGGTAAAGCGAGACAGCGCCAGAATGGGCAGATTTTCGACTTTATAATGGTGGGTTAAAAACTTCTTTGGACAAGCATGTGTCAATTATACAGAGTCTGAAAAAGAGTGTTGAAAAAACCTTAATAAATATAGAGCTCCAACATTTGTGACGAGAACTGTGGAGGCTGATAGGTGAAAATACTTTATTTACCTATACTAGTGTCTACACCTTAAGTATATTTATATTCTTAAAATTTGAGTTTGTGTTAAAATGGTAAGGCATAATTTAAGTGTTAAACAAGCCAGTCGGGCAGTCGGCAAGCTTTAAAGAGTGGCCGTTCTCAAGCACATGTCGCAGAACTGTTCAATCTGTCTCAAAATGTCATTAGTAGACTCGTTTTAACGAGAAACTGGCAAAGTAATCGAGCGCCAAAGAAGAGGTCATCCCAAAAAAACAAATCCAAGGGAAGATCGACTAATTACGTTAAGCGCAAAAATACAACAGGCGTGGGATATGCCGCAAAGAAAATTGGATGAACACGTGCAGGTAGTAACATTCGTTAATTTAAGAAGAGTTAATCTAGAGTTATGGAATAGTGTTCCTTATCATAATTAGGACTAATAATTTAACTGACAGCATGCCAAAAAGATGTCAAGCCGTAGTTAACATTCGTGGCGATTTTACCGCTTTTTAATTATTCATTGACTTATTTTTTTGCGCTTCGAAACATTTTTTGTTTTTAAGCTCTTTTTTTCCATCCTTCCATAAAGTAAATTAGTTTTTTGTTATTTTCAGTTTATATTTTGGTATTTTCTTGGGTTAGGCAGATTGTTAAATTTAAGGATTAGCGTCATAAGTAGCGTGCAAATAAAAAAAATATACACTATTGAATAATCGAGTACCATTTTGTTAGGAACCAAAATCGAATATGGGTTCCTATTTTGCATTATAAGATGATATAGGCAATCTAAAACTCAAAGAAACTTAGCTCCACAGTTCGTGTCACACATGGTAGAGCTCTATATTTCATTAGGTTTTTGCAACACTCGCTTTCACCCTGTACACATGCTCATTCAAAGACGTTTTTGACCCACCATTATAAAGTTGAAAATCTGTCCTTTCTGGCGTTGTCTCGATTTACCTTGTATATTAAATATTTTAAAAATTATGACAAGTTAAAAATGAGTTACGAATTTTAATATCCCTAATTTAAAACCCTAAAAGCAATTTATATGGCGGGGTATTGTAATGGGAAAAAAATTGAAAAACACAAGTTGCGTTTTTCGACATTTTGGAGTCACGAGAAAAGCATTTTTAAGAAAAATTGTGTGAGTGTGTGTGTAAAATAGTTCACTAATTTCATTTACGTTTCTAAACTTAAACTCACACCTCTAAAATTAAATCACTCATTTTACACCTTACTGTTCAATTTTTTTTTACATTGGATTTTTATCTAATTTTTTCTCCGATCTGTATATGGGAATTTTCAAAAAAAAAATACTTGAGCAGTGTAATGTTCAAATTTGCAAATATAAACATACTTAAACAAAACGTTAAAACAAATTACCTCTAAAGGAGCAGTCAACATAGCTTTTACTTAAACACAAATAATATATTTTTACATGTTTTCAGAGAAAATCTGTCTACAAGTGAAACCTATTTAATTACCAAATTTCTTATTAATACAGATTCCCTAATTATTAATACAAATTCCCCAATTAATTTTTCTTCTTGTTGGTATTAGACACACCTTGAAATTGTCTCCATACTCTCGTACATATTTAAGCATCAAAAAAGTAAAAAAAAAAAATTGTTGTCATTGAATTTGGAATGAACCTAAAAACATATCGACCAAAGAAAAAGTATTTAAGACTTTCCTCGTGAAATGTTTTTCAAAAAAATATAACCAAAATTAACTTTAATCTTATTCCCTTACCTTTTTAAATTGAAGTTGTATTCTAGTGATTATTGCAAAGTTGAAAGTAAGTCACTGATGAACAGTAGTTATTTCAACAATCAAACTGTTTTCTGACCTAGAACTTTTTAGCCTTATCGATAAGAAAATTCAATATAATTAATTCGGTAATTAACATCTTGCGGATTAGGATTATTGTTATTCAATATTTGCACTTGAAACTGATCCACATCGCACGTAATATTAACGAATTAGAGACGCACAAAAATATCAGATGCTTTATAAAAAAACTCTAAACAAAAACTAATATTTAACTATATAGTCGGTATATGTATATAGTTCACATCGTACGTTAGGTAAAGTACTAAATATGTATGCTTTTCATTATACGGATGTACATGAGAGACCTTGACTCTTGAATATTTTATTGTTTTTAAAACTAAATTCATAACATGGCGCTGACTTTAATAAAATAGCAGGCTGTTGTGCATATAGCTTTTAATGCCTCATATCAGAATTCCGTAAAAATTAGATTCTTTACTTCCTTATCTGTC
This sequence comes from Kuschelorhynchus macadamiae, assembly GCA_030620095.1. Classification (NCBI taxonomy): domain Eukaryota; kingdom Metazoa; phylum Arthropoda; class Insecta; order Coleoptera; family Curculionidae; genus Kuschelorhynchus; species Kuschelorhynchus macadamiae. Next base: position 1,925,870 of record JAUTXW010001141.1, on the reverse strand, counting down.
TAAATTTTAAATATCATTGGATTATAAATATTCCCGAAAGAACAGGTTTTAATAAATAATCTAACCCTAATACTCTTTCCGTTTTACGGAATATAGCACAACTATTCATGCATATTACTTGTGTAGGGATGATCATTTGAGGCCTATAAATTATTGGCATTCACAGGACTGGACTAAAACAAGTCAAAGAAATCTGACTATATATACAAAAAGTGAACCAGAAAAAAGGTCTCGAATAAGTTTAAGGAGGTCTAATCTTTTCTTGTCAAGTAAGCATTATTGTAAGATGTTTAATACTAATAAATTATTTTTGTCACTTGCTGCATGTCATTAGCATATCAGAGGGCAGTAAAATGCATTTTTCTTTGCAATAAAAAAGTAATTTAAATATTTCGCTTTTTGTAATGTGGCAACTTACCCACTTTTTGTGGTGTTGGTGTTCACAACTGATACTACAATAATGGATAATTGACTGTTTGTTTTCCTTAATTATACGGCTTTGCCTGTGATATTATGCAATAATTGAGTTCTTGGTAACAAAATTATTTATTATTTAAATAGGTTGAATCAGTACATCACGAGCTCAGGCTAGAATGATATGTAACCAGTATGTTTATTTTTAAATAAAACACTTTTTTATTTATTTTTAACCCAGCAGCAATTCACAATAAAATTTAAAAAAAATTATTTAAAAAATCTTCTGCGTAAAGCATATTAAATTATTTTTATTATTATTACTATTAGGTTTTAAAAAAATATAAAGTTAATTGCAGTAAATAGCACCCATATATACACCAAACAACACAAGCAAAGTTACAGAAGTAAATATTTAATTCTCTAAACTTTGCCACAAGTGCTAACCAAAGATAGGAAAACGCCCTATTTATATATAATATATAATCTAGGGTAGATTTTTTATATATGAGTTATAGAACCAAGTATATATAACTAAATTCTAAATTATGATTTACACCTGGCTTGTCAGGGTAGAAAGAGACTTTTATTTTTTAAACGATTTTTTGCAAATGTTAACTATTTTACAGGTGAGGTCAAACATTAAGTGCAGTTTTTTTAAAAGTAATCCTTTATATTTCATGACATTTTTAAACTCTGCAGTCTATTCAAATGCAGTGCATGTAAACAATAATGATTGTGAGTGCAATACGCCTTTCAAAGTTTGCTAAACACATATCATAATTAGGGTTGCCAACCGTCCTCCAGCCGGGAGGACAGTCCTCCTTTGGGCCAATATGTCCTCCATCCTCCACAGCTCCTCTGCAGGACGCTATTTGTCCTTCTTAAAGCTCCGACATTTCAAATTCCATATAATTCAACCAAATCAACATAACAATCAACCAAATTAAAATTAATGAACATATTCTTGTATTCATTTTCTTAAAACAACCGAAACAAAACTATATTATATTTTGTTATAATGATCCTCTTAAAAATATAAGATAGTATAGCTTGACCTTTTATAAGAAAATTAAAAAAAATAATTGAAACATATTTAAATAACGCCAGTAAATGTTTATCGATATCATAATTTTTGCTAATTTAATGAAAATTGTTCATCATGAGATTTTCGAAAAATCTGGGATAGTTTAAAAAGCAAGTAATGATTGACCACCTAAAGAAAACCAGATTTTTAATGCAATGCTATTGTTTCAGGTCCTCTAAGCAAGATAATATCTGACGGACTAAAAACAGTGAATAAAAAATTAATATAAAATAATTAAAAAACGATTTCCTAAATCTGCAAAACCGCAAAAATATTAGGTAATAAAATTTAAATTTGTTTTTAGTATTTTGGAAAGTTTACAGATAAAAACTATCTAACACATATTTTTTTTGAATTCCCTTTTTTAAATTGATTTTTTAAACATTGCTAATATAGTAAAAAACAAAGAATAAACATCTGAACTTTTTAATAACAACGACAATGGCTAACAAAATTATTTCTAAAAACCAGCAATATAAAACAAAACATAATTTAACCAAAACCCTTTTTTTAAAAGCAGTAAACGAAAAAGAACTTATTTTATACATCAAATCCTTAAAATCAGACTCTTCCCCTGCTGAGGATGGTATAACTGTAAGATTCTTTAAAACAATCCATATGTATATCTTAAAGCCTTTAGTCCATATAATTAATTTAACCTTTACAAGTTCCAGGATACCTGTAGAATGGAAAACCGCTATAGTTGTTCCTATTTTTAAAAGTGGAGACCCATATCAAATGACAAATTATAGACCAATATCCCTTTTAAGCAACTTTTCAAAATTATGGGAAAAATTTGTAAAGACACGCCTAGTTGATTTTTTTGATTCTCAGAATGTCCTTTTTACCGAACAATTTGCATTTAGACGGAATAGAAGTACGGATGATGCGATATTTTTTTGGTTTTATGAAATTATATCAAAAATTATAACAAAATAAAAAATGTCTTACAGTCTATATGGACTTTGCTAAAGCCTTTGACACAGTTTCCCATTCCTTGCTGCTAGGGAAATTGGAAAGTGTCGGAGTGAAAGGACATGTTCTAGAACTTTTTAAGTTCTATTTAGAAAATAGAATACAAAGAGTGCGATGTAATGATACCTTAAGTACTGGAAATATACTAAAAACAAAATTTATAACATTCTCTTTGACAGCTTCCGATCAACCAAAAAAAAATGACATTAAAATGCATGACTCATCATGTAAATTATTAAGTAATAACTGTACCTGTCCGTATATTCAGAAAACTGATAAAACTAAATATTTAGGTGTGTACATTGATCAGCATCTCCGCTGGAATGAACATGCTATTGAAACCGCCAAAAAACTTAGAAAACTGTACCATACATTTTGTCAGCTTCGGAATATCTTGGATGAAAAAGCAATAAGGATAGTCTACAGCTCACTAGTTGAATCAATTTTAAGGTATTGTATAGTAATTTGGGGAAGTCTTAATGATAATGCACTGCAAATTTTAAAAGTATTTCAAACCAAAATTCTGAAAATAATACTAAATAAAAACAATCAATATCCTACAGTAAGCCTTTATTCTGAATTTAATGTCTTAAATTTTAGAGGGCTTTTTGTGAGTGCAAGCCTTTTTTTCTATAAAAAAATTAAGCACATTTTTGGAGATCTAGACTATCATTACAGGACTCGCTCTAAAAGAAATAATGATTTGTCACACTTTTTCAATAAATCACATTTACAAAAAAACATACTATTTTTGCGTCCTAAGTTTCTTAAAATGCTACCTTTAAATCTAAGGGTGAAACTCGGAAAAAACGAATACAAAAAAGGGCTAAATTTTGAAATAAAAAATTTTATCATCCACAACTATGACAATTTTAAAAAGTTAATGAAACGCTAGTAAAAATTTTTACATATTGCTTAAATAAATTAACCTTTATTAAAACTAAACCTATTTTTTCTTTTTGATTTCCTTTTGATTTATTCAGCCACAACATCAGTCTGTTGTTTTCGATGTTTGTGTTTTTTTATTTATCTGTCATGTGCTCTTATAGAATATTTGTTGTTTTCTAATAAACATATATTAAGCTAAGATTAAATTGTAAAACATTTGGGTTTACTGCCATGCTATGCTAAGGAACGAAAAATTTCAATACAGGCCAATAAATGGTCTAGCGAAATTTTCCATTCCGTGGTAGACAATATTATAAGTGTACATTCAACAGTATGTTTTATCGATAACTAGAATAATTTAATTGTCTCTAAAAACTTATTTATTTGTATACTATAAAACCGTAATATATTATTGTATTGTATTGTATTGTATTGTATTGTATAAATATCAAAAAATAATATTTTTTTGCACTTTATTGTAAATTTAGTTGGTGCGTTCCCAATTTTTAAATTTTTCTCTTGACATCTCAGTTTAACTACAGTTTTCCATTAACTTATCTTAGTAACTACCATATTTAGGAAAAAATCAGACTCGGGACCATTGAGTCTCTGGCATTTTGGTATTGTCAAATTGAGCTGACAACCTGAAATTTGTACTGGCAATGGGAAAGTGAATTTTTATCACACTTTCAATGTTCGACTGGGTCAAAAAGACTTAACATTTGTATTATAATAATTTTATCAATATAAAACCAATGTTTTTTGCTTTTCTGGTACTATTATTATTTTTTAAATTTACGAAAATAACATCTGGAATTGCAAAAAGTTTTTTTTTGCAATACTTTAACTTAAAATAAACTTCCTAAGGGAGATAGAGTAAGGATCTATGGCCCAATATAAATCAAAATATGCCCTGCCAGGTTGCAGATTCTTTAACAATTATTCTTCTTCATATTCATTTGGTATATGGTACATATTTTCCAAATTTTTCAACTTTTTTGTCCATATATATACATACCTACTTAAATAAAATTACTGCTTCGGTACTCCAGTATTCCATTTTTGTTGTTAAATTTTGTTTTTATTCATTGTCAATTTATTATTTTTATAACTTAATAATAAATAGTCTATAAAAAAAATCGATTAGGGTATTTAATATTTTTCTCTAGGAAATAAAATTTTACTGACTTTTTAAACATTTTATTAGACAATCACTTTGTCTTGCCATATAAATTGATCGTCAAAAAGTTTTTTAACATGATATTAAAATCAGGCGTTCCGGTTTTTTTACCTAATTGAATGTAAATAATATGAATAACCAAAAAAAGTCATTACTTTATTTTTGTTGTACATAAAAGTGGTACTGGGAGGGGTTTATCCTCCAATTCCGAAAAAAAGGTCCTTACTTTATGTTATTTCTATCATTTAGCTTAAATAAAAGTGCCTCTGGGGGGTTTTAACCCCCCCCCCCCCTTATATACGACACTGTCATATAAAATCAGCGGCGGTGAATACTTTACTAACATTTTTTTTTTATTTCTACCAAAATGCTACTACTTCATCTCCGTGAAGTCAATTGGGTACGTAGTTTTCAGCCATGCCGCGAAAAGAGAGACAGACAGACCGACAGAATTGACAAAACATGTTTTTCGGCATCTAGGGACCCTAAGACGTGAAAATCTGAAAAAACTCCGAAAATGGGTAATTACAGGTATAAGTAAAATTTAAACCCAATATAAAATACAAGGTCTTTTACAGCGAGTAACAAAAGTAAGAAAATGGGGAAATATCTCAGGTAGCGCTTACCTGAATTTAACGAAAATATGTACACGTAGGTATGAAATTATGCTGGATCCAATGGCGATTGCTGCCAAGTTTACCGTTTTTCTGTTATAAAAGGATTTTTTTAATGGAACACCCTATATTGTATTACTTTTTTAAAAGTTGCGTAAAATTCTCAATACAATATAAAGTATTGAGAGAGCACTTTTTATGAAAGTCAACAAATTTTGCAAAAATAAGGGTCTAATATCCATAATTTAATGTATTACCTTTTATTAAAATATCTGCACACGAAAGGTTACCTGATATGTTTGACAATGTCAGTTTTGTTGCCTAAAAAAATAGATCGTTTAAGTGAAACCTATATAATTTAAATTTTAATTATGCTGGGTTATGGGGATAGAATGCGAAACAGTCAAGATGTTTGTAACATTTTTAATGACAAATATCCTAACAGAAATCCAATAACTAAATCTACCGTGAGTAAAATTAACAAGAAATTTCGTGAAACGGAAAGGTAAATGATGCTGTACGTTCTGGCAGACCAGAAAGCACAATAATTTCTCATCTCAGATAAGGACTGCACTCGATGAATAAGCACACCAAGAACGGCGACGTGAGTGAGATCAGTTTGAAGGTAGGCAAGCTAGACTCCATCGTAGGAGTAGTAACGGGGCACTGTCGATTAAGCAGGCACCTCGTCTATTTTAGGTATTGAGGAGGACTCTACCTACACGGAGTGTCAGGAGGAGGAAACTCCACTCCACTTTCTGTGCAGGTGTCAAGCACGAGCAAGACTACGCCAGGTTATTTTTTGGCACTACGGTCTTGCATAGGGATGCAGTCAAGGAACTATCCTGGAAAGATATCCAGACCTAGGAAGGACAGGTAGATTTAAGGATGTAAACCTGGTAGCGGGTGGTGGTTGAGGGAGGGTCTGGAGTAGACTTAAGGGGTCTTATAGGCCTATCAGTCAGGGCTCTAGACCTCCCCTCAATTGCTACGACTACTACTACTACCGCTACCAAAACACTTGCAAGAGAAAAAATCATCTCAACTTTAAAAGTAAGTTATAAAAAACAACGAAAACAATACAAAAAAGAAATACCTAATACAACAAATAATAAATTAATGAAACTAACTTCCTGACAATAGGCCAAATAATGTGGGAAAACATTTAATACAGTAAAAAGAATGGAGGCTTCCTCGATTCATCTACATTCGATTTCTATTCGCTTCTTGAAATCCTCTAGGTCATTGTGCTTAGTTTAATACACCACATTTTTAAGGTATCCCCACAAAAGGTAGTCGAGGGGCGTCAAGTCCGAAGATCGAGGTGGCCACTGTATTGTACCCCTACGTTCAATACATCTTAAAAAAAAAACATTGTCTAAATATTACCGAACATTCCGAGCAAAATGGATCCTGCTGAAACCATTTTTCATCATTTGGTTCACCATTACCTAGAAAAATCGAGTTTAAATACTTAATATAGTAGGTAAAGTAAGGAACCAACGGTTATTCGGAAACCGTTTTGCAATAGCTGGGACAATTTTGGTTAATGCGATTTTCATGAAGAAGGGACTGATTATATTTACACCCTTTATACCACACCAAACATTTATCTTTCCCTGGTCGAATATTGACAATTATGCCTGTTAATGTTTCCATTAAAAAAAAAATTGCTTCGTTAGAAAAGTAACAAAGAAAGGCAAAATTTATCTTGGTATTGCAACGTTCCATCACGATTTCACAAAATTCCAAGCGCCTATCTTAATCATCCTCAGAGAGTTCTTGCAACAAAGTTATTTTGTATGAATGAAAATTTTTGTTTCAAACATCTCTATAACCTAGTATAATTAAAATTTCAATTCTTTGGGTTTCAGTTAAACTATCCATTTTTGTTAATCAACAAAACTGCCATGGTCAAGCATATCATGTAAACTTTTGTGTGCAGGTATTTTAATAAAAGGTAATACAATAAATTATTGATAGTAGAGCCTTATTTTCGCAAAAACTGTTGGTTTTACGCAGATTTAAAAAAATAATACAATAGGGTTTTCCATAAAAAAAAATCCTTTTATAACAGAAAAACTGTAAGCTTGGCAGCAATGCGGAATCCGCCATTGGATCCTGCATAATTTCATACCTACGTGTACATATTTTCATTAAATTCGGGTAAGCGGTACCTGAGATATTTCGCCGTTTCCTTACTTTTGTTACACGCTGTATAAGTACTGCACTTAAATTTTAAACCACAATGTATTATAAATAATAATATTGGAATATTATCTGTTATTTATAGCAACCAAATAACTTTTGTTTAACTTTTCCAGTATTGAACAATTTGAAAGATAAAGAGTGGTCTCGCTGCCTTCAGTATCTCTGCATATATGGGGTGATTAAAGATCAGACATTAAGTTTTAAATTATGAACATGCTGCCGAATTTAGACATAATACGAAAATCTTAACAGAGCATGTTTTCATCATAAAAATAAAAAGAAATAGACTGGATTCACCAGCCGCTTTGTATATAAAATACGTCACTAAACTTAAATGGGATATTTTTTAAATTAGAAATAACTTCTAAATATTTAAAAATAAATGTGGCAGTGCAAGTATAGAGTGATGGCATATTCTAGGGAAAACATCATGCTAACTAAAGACTAGGAAAAGGGTGAGCGAAAAAACAATGAAACATGTTAACAGCAAAACTGGCATTACCTTCGCAAGATTAATAAGCCATATGACAATCACATCCGCAGGGTAACGGAACGAAAAAGGCTGTCACGTCATCTTGGAGGACTGACTGATGTAGGCAAGAGATATCAAAAACTCTCTACTTTTCCGGGCAGACTATCTGCGACTGAGAAAACAAAATCTGTACAGTCATTACAATTATTAAGAAAAAGAAAAAAAATTAACCTAGCGCCGAAGAAGATTTGGGCATAACATTTTCATCTATACTAAGAATTATGAAAAAACATAATATGCTAGTCTACAAGTTGTCTCAATATGTACGTGTACAAGTCTCAAGATGGTCCGCTAAGAGTAGAGTTTTGCAGTTACTAACACGTACATAGGACAATCTATTTTTTTACGCAAAATTATATGGACCGATGAGTCTACATTTTCACTCATTCAGCCATTCAGCTAAAATATTTTCAAGCTGGCGGCAGTAGATGTCAACTTGCTTATTTTAACATAGAACGGAAGCTTTCACGGCTGTGGTCAATTAGGGAATCGTGGTTGTTGGGATTAGACCGTGTTAAAATGGAATCATGCTTAGACGTTTTGCCTTCGATTCCACAAGGCATCTTCAGGGGTCTTTACTTACATATGTTCAACCTATGTTCACCGAACTGTTACTCGGTGTAGCGATCGATTTCCACATATGACGTATACAGAAGCCCGTATCTCTAGCGAAAGAAACTAAAATTCTTGCATCGGTCTCGGGATTCTATAATCGGGAAATTAGATAGTCTATTATATAAGCATCTTACATTTTTAATAGAGATACGGGCTACAGTCTGCTTCGTACCTGGAAACCTATCGTTACATCGGAACACGGGTAGGTGAATACAGGTCAATATGCAATTTCTGTAAAATATTTGAATTTCTACTTTACGACTACATATTTCCTTTATGCAAAAACTTAATAATACCGCAACAACATGGGTTCTTTAAGGGTAGGTCTATACTAACAAACCTCACAATCATTACTCAAGACATTGCGGAAGCAATAGACAACGAACTACAAACTAACGTAATTTACTTGGACTTTAAAAATGCCTTTGATCAACTAGATCATTATATTTTACTTAAAAAGTTACATCAAATTGGCCTCTCTGAGCCACTCATTGAACTATTTCATTCATATTTGTTAAATCGTAGGCAATTTGTGCAGGTTTGCGGCTCTAAATCCGACTACTATATTGCAACTTCAGAAGTTCCTCAGGGTTCTGTCTTGGGACCCCTACTTTTTAACTATTTTATTAACGATATTGGGTCCCAACTTAATATTAACTTTTTGCTTTATGCTGATGATGTAAAGTTGTATACAATCATTAAAGATTGTGAGGACTGTGTGAGGCTTCAACATAATCTGGATATAATAAGCAACTGGTCTCTGGAAAACGGGCTATGGCTCAACGTTGAAAAGTGTAAACTTTTATCCTTTACCACAAAGCAATTCCCTACTATTGTTCGATATTCTCTAAATGAAAGTTTATTGTGCCGCGTAGACTCGTTTAAAGACCTTGGAGTAACTTTTGACACAAAGCTTTCTTTTTCTGTTCATATTAACAACATTATATCTGAAGCTTACAAATCATATGGCTTTATTTTGAGATCCACCAGAGACTTTAGAAATACTGATCCAATCAAGTCGCTATATTTTTCCTATGTTCGTTCAAAATTAGAGTACTGTTGCACTGTGTGGTCTCCGGGAACCTGGAAAGAGTTCAGCGTAAATTTTTAAAATACTTGAGCTTCAGAAGTGACAGAACTTACCCCATCTCTGGCTTTCCTCATAATTTATTACTTAGTAGATTTCATGTCTCCTCATTAAAAGATCGACGAGATTACTTTGCCTTTCTCACTTTGTTTAATTTACTAAATAATAATCTTGATTGCCCAAATATACTTTCAAGAATTAAATTCTGTGTTCCTCGAGTAAGCAGTCGCCATCATGCCCTACTTTATCTCCATACTCCGAGAACTAATATTCTTAAGTTTTCTCCTCTATATTTAATGTGCAATGTGCAAAATACTAAAAGAGATACTGATTTATTTAATATTTCTAAGAGAACCCTTTCTCGCATGCTCAAACCTTGAAAAACTTTGTCAGAAGAGTCTTATTTAGGTTGTGAATTTTTTACTAGATAGGTAATCTTTTTCAGTTTAAGTATATTCATATATTTTGTTTTATTTTAAGTCATCTTAATTTCTTATATAGTTTAGTTTTAGTGTCATGTAATCTGCAATTGCCTTGTAGTTGGGTTGTAAACCTGTAAGGCACGCTATGTAAATAAATAAATAAATATGTCTTACACTTGTCTCACCGTTTTTGACATTTTTAATATTTCATGTTAGAAAAGAAATTTCAGGCCGAAAAATATATGCCAATTTTTTGTATACGGAAACTTGTATTGTTTTATTTGGACGCGACGCTTAACTTACACCCCTGATTATTTATTATTTATGGAAAATGTTGCAAACAGAAACCATGACCTGACACCGTTACAAAAATCAAGATTTCTGATTTTCTCTTGGTAACCACACACCTTTGTTTTATCCCTGTTAGTGACTCAGGTAAGGTTTGACTGTACTTATGAAGACTTTAACAAGTGTCTATGGTGGGCCAAATTTTATTGTGCTTTAGCGGTCATCGCACAAAAGTTCATTTTTCTACTATATAATAGTTCTTGCCACGTCAATGTTTTTTTAAATTTAATTTAATTACTTTTGGGTTATGAGTTTCGCCACAGGTGGCTTTCTGTTGCTTCGTGGTAATAGAGTGTCAAGCCTGGTGAAGATTTCAGATGTTCTCCTGGTAACCACAAATGTCGGTTTTGCTCCTGTTGGTGACACTGGTGTGGTTTTCGTGCTAGCTGCACTGGTCTCTCAACTAGTTGACAGTAGTGATGAAGATCTTAAGTCAGAAACACGTGTCTACGGTTGGCTAAATTTCATTATTTTTAGCGGTCGTCTTAAAAAAATCCTTTTTCTTCTGTAGTACAGTTCTTACCACGATAATATTTTTTTTTAAATTAGGTTTAATTACTCTTGGGTTATGAGTTTCGAGTTTCGCCACAGGCGGCTTTATTGTGCTCCGTGGAAATAGAGTATCAAGTCCGGCGAAGATTTAGGATGTTCTCTTGGTAGCCACAAATAACGGTTTTGCTTCTGTCGGTGGCTCTAATTTCTGAAAAAAAGAATCCCTAGTAAGAGGAACAAAATGGCCGCCTAATGAAATGTCTAAAAATTCAGTATTAAGAATCTACTTATCCAATTGACTAGAAAGTTTGCTCAACACTCATGTGTTAATAGGGGATAAACTGGTAATATTTTAGTGCAAATCCTTTATGACAAAACAAAATGGTGGCCTAATAAAATGTTTAAATATTCGGTAAAATTTCTTATTCTGGAATAAAACCCTCTCTTTATGGAGGAAAATAATAACCGGCAATTTATTTTTTATAGATATGTAAATAAAGTTGTGAAAAATAAATGATAATATAAAAATAAACTAAAAAATAACAAATAGAAAAATCCCCCTTTTCTCACAACTTCTCTTGTCAAGAATAAACAGACACATACAAATAAAACATTTTAAGAATTCATGTAGTGGTTTTCCTCTGAATGAAAAAAAAATAAAGAAATTATGATATCTAGGATTTGTATGAATTCATTACAAAATAATTATACGCATATATAAACTGTGTTATCTGTATGTAGTAGAATTATTTGCGAGGGACATTCTGGGTAAAGGCGAATTTACCAATTTATGCATATTAGTTTATTTCTTGTTGATATTTTTATTCTATTTTTTTTTCTGCAAACACTGACAAATCCGTTTTTTAAAATCTTTAATATTCAGTTTGGTTAATACTTTTTTTAGTTTTGTTAGTAAACATTTCACTCAATTTACTAATATTATAAGTTATTACATTAATAGGTAACATATGTAAATTATATTATCCCTTTCCTGAGCGACCTTGCAATCAAAACGAGTTCCTAGGCATTTAGGAAGTCCAGTGAAACGGATTAATCTACACCGGACAAAAAGGATTCCTTAAATCTTCGTATCTGCTTTTAGCAATATTAGTTCAGAATCCCAGTAAATACTTACCTAGTCGTCCTAGTGGGAAAGAGTATAAAAATACTACCAAAATCCTCTCTATTATCTTCATCAAATCGTGTTCCTCTGTTCTAGTATTTTAATGTCATTATTTTAAAAAATACAAGTGCTAAAATATATAATATATAATTTGATATATTCAGTCTTATAATTTTTTGTTCATGAGTAAATAGCCGAAACGGAAAACACGTATGGGAACTAGTACCTTAATACAAATCTTAACTGGAAGGTTTTTTCAGTTTTTTATTTGCAGAATTAAAGATTCGAAATAAACAAGAACAAAGTACATTGAAGAAACATTATTTAATCGAAGAGCCTTATTTGCAGACGTCGACAAGTCTCATAAAGCAGAGATTTCATCTCTACTGGTTTTAATTTCACCAACGTGTATGTCCATTTTTGCTTTGATTCAACATTCCGAGATCTTGCAACTCGCATTACCCAGCATTTTCAATCGCCTTCCTTTTTCGGACTTCATATAACTTCTAGTTACCATCTGTGTATTTATCAATGCATTATTGCCAGACATATTGACGATAAAGCAAATGGCACGATGGGAACTTGTCTTTCTGCGTTGACAAAAACCATCACGTTATTTCCTTACTACATAAATTACTATGTATTGTAAGATATTACAATATCGTAGTCCTGAAATTATTTAATCATTTTCCCAATTCTAAAAATGAATGGTGCTTTGAAATAAATTTATCCGCTCGTGTTGTTTAAGATTTTCATTAAAGTCCAAATATAAAAGAAAAATATAATTCCAAATGTTAGGTATATTACCTTTAACTTAGTTTAAGTGCTTTTACATACTCAATAATAACTTTTGTTTTAGTGATAAAGAGTCTACATGAACCTTATAATTATTTCTTGAACCATTAGATTTCAATTATTGTTCGCTAAGAACTTTTTTCAGATTTTCAAAGCAACTATTGCAATTTATCTATAAATATAAAAATATTTATACATACATGGCAGCATCAATATTTAAGAATATTTTCATACAGTTATAGAGGAATATAGTTCAATACTTGGCAACGACACAGAGTGATTTAGCAAAGTGAATAAGATACGTCATTTTTCTGTAAAAATGTTTATTAATATTATACAGTGTCTTAGAAGTATAGTACACTAGTCTAGTTTACAAACTCAAAATAGTATTAGTTCTTGCTACTGTTAGTAAAAATATGAGTGGGGACTCACTCGATTCGGAATGATGAAAAATGTGCAAATGTTTTAAACCCGCACGTAAACAATTTATAAAGTTATTAACAAATTGAGATTTAAGAAAAAAATAGTTTGGTTTTTTTACAAATGATTCTGAAACTATTTTAGTATGGAAGCTTTCACGGCTTAAGTTTCTAAAGTCTTAGGAAGTTATGTTGTTTCAGTTTTGCTAACAAAATGGGTTATTTAATTACTAGGTATACCACTAAATTAATGTTTGTGCAGTTCTTTTGTTTTACCTAAGTCACAATGGATAAAAATTGAGTAATAGCTATGAACAATAAAAGCAATTGCAATTAAGTAATAAAACGTTAAGCGTACAGTTATTATAAACAATGGTTGGCTCAGCAGTTGCCATAGTCGATGTCGAGATTGTAGTACTTATGGAACCAGAGCTAGAGGTGTCCCCTCTCATGATTTGGATTACGTTTTTATGATGGTCGATGTCCATTTGAAGATATGGTTTTATTGAATTACAGTTATTATGTCCTGTAATTTTTATTAGTTGTTGTTCACTGACTCCTCCTTTTGCCAAATTCGATACAGCTGTCGCCCTACCAGAATAATTCGTTATTTTATTCCTTTTTGTATCAATGCCAATTGTTGAAGCCGCCTCTTTGAAGCAAGAAGAAATAGTGTTTTTACCGACAGGGAAGTTTTTTATACCAGCCTTTGGCTTGCGGATGCTTCCATTTGCATTTGGCGTTGAATATAATCTATTGCATGTTACAAAACTGCCCGTTTCTCCATAAGTTTCTCAAACATTCTTACAGGACATGCTTGAAGATCTCTCTTTTACGAGATTGTGTGTACCTGTGGTAATAATTCAAGATGGGGAAACAAAACGGCGGCCAAATAAAATATTTGTAATCGTGAAAAAAATCACTTTCTTAGGTTTTACATGTTTTCAGGTTTTAGCGTTGCCAAAAAATATGTTTCATCAATTCCGTCGGTGCTCTGTCAGTTTGTTTGTCGATCTATCTGTTCGCGACATAGCTTAAAAGCTACTCATCAGAATAACTTCTGTTTTAGGCAAAAATTAAGAGTCATATGGGGATGACCTGGTAATATTTTGGTAAAAATCCAATATGCCGGAAGAAGATGGCGGACTAGTGAAACGTTAAAAAAACTATTACTAAAAAATTAATTCACAAATTTTGCACAAAAATGAAGAGTTAGGAATAAACTGCTAACATTTTAGTATGAATAAGAGATACCAATTTCAAATTTTGTGCAAGCAATAAATGTGATATACAGATAAACTGGTAAAGTTGTGGCACGAATTCAAGATGGTGGAACAAAATGGCGTCCAATAATTTTTAAAAATTCAATTGACATTAAATTTTATAGAAAAATTAAATGTGGTATCAGGATAAACCTCGCTATAAATTGGGAGAATTCAACATGACGTAACAAAATTATGTAATGTTTGTCAACGTAAAAAGTACTTACTGAATTTATTTTCAATTATAGGTAGAAATTATTAAAATATTGGTAGGAATCCAATATGATGGAAAAAATGGCACCTAATAAAAATGTTTAAAAGATGACTATTTAAATGACTATTATACTGAACTTAATTGGGCCACTCTTCACTATTCCTAATAAAAGAAAACATTCATAACGAGGGAAGTTCCGGTTAAAGAAAATTTACCGATTTAGCCAGTAATGCAATCACTACAGCATTGCTGTCCGTACTTTAAAGATTTATATAGTCGCATGCAAACCCTTTTAAAGAACTATTTTTGTCGCTATATTCTTCGATCATATCAGAAGTTACATTAACCAAAACTTTATTAATATCTTGGATACATTTTGCATCTTCAACCCCATTAAGATATTTTTGAGTAAATAATTTCTTGAATGCCTTACAAAATTGTATTGGGGTTGGATTTCTCGAATTTTCACCACAATTCTTATCAGGACAAAAAAATCGAGGCAATCCTGATTAAGGTATCTTGTTAAAAGAAATTAATATTTTTTGCGTTTTAAAGTTTCCCGTAAAGATAACAGAGTTAATCATAATTTTACAGTCATTTACCAAGCACAAAACACTAAGTAAATTGGTAAATGCTTATTTTAATTTAAAAAAAAATAGTTTCACGCCGTGCACCAGAAAATATAAAGAAAATTGGTATATTTCAATACTTTATTATACAACGGACAACCGGTTTATGCATCTCGCCCGGCAGCGACTTCGAGGGATCGAAAAAGCATAGCATCCGATATTCGAGTGAGATAGGCATATCAAGGGGAGGAGTTTCGAGTGCTCCTTCTTGTCTTGTTAATGTTGGGTGATGTTATTTAGGGGACTATTTCAAAACTATATGTGATCAGCCAAACAAATCATAGGGGCCAAACATCCCCCCAGATACAAAAAAACTCTTCCGTGAGTATGAGCGCGAGGATACTATGTAGGCGTTTCAGCGCGAGTGAGATATCTATGCGAACTGATTTCGCCTTCTTAAACTCATAGTCAGCTTTAGGCTACTGTATGCTGCTACTACTATGCTACACAACGTGATATGGGCAGTGGCTGATTTATAACATATGCATATTTGTTTTATTCCTACTGTAATTTTTAAACATTCTAAATCCAAATAATTAAAATAGATATTTCTGGGTTCTGTGTAGAAAAAACAATATTAAAGTATGGATAAACTCTACACCATAATAATAAATGTATGTAATATTTATAGCTATTGTTTCTACATTTTAATACAAAACTAAAAAACATTTTGTTTGTTTTTAATTTTCTCACGTTTTGGAATTTGCTTCGCTTGGATGATCCTAAAGGGAATCTCTTTAAATTATATTGTATTTAATATTAATTAATACCTACCTTTTTTAATATGTATTTAAAAAATAATAAAAAATACGATTTTTAACGTAATACACCTACTTTTTAAACTCTTAGCCCACAGAAAGCCAATATTTTGTCGAGGTCTCCAAACAAGCGATGCATTTTTCGGTATATATTGGCTTTCTGTGGGCTAAGTGCTTTAAAGGTAAGTGCGTTACGTTAAAAAGTGTATTTTCTATTTTTTTAATACGTATTAAAAAAGAAAATATAGCAGCAATAGCTTATAAATATTACGTACATTAATTATTATAGTGTAGAATCTATTCATACTTTACTATTTTTTTTTGCTACAAAGAACACAGAAACATCTATTTTAATTATTTGGATTTAGAATGTTCAAAAATTACAGTAGGAAAGAAACAAATATGCATAATATGTTATTCGCATATAACTAAGAACTTTAAAGCGTCTGGCGGAAGTTATGTCCGATGGGAAGTATCTGGCAGTGTTGAATATTATTATAAAAATTAGCGATAAGAATTTAAGTTAAGTGAGTTCTATTTTTACTTACCTTTCTCACCTGGTACCTATGAAACGGCCGGCTACCCAACTTAGCACGTACGAATGTGTTTAAAGTACATAGGAACACTACTCTATCCCTCACATTTTGTCTTTCACAAAATAAGTTACGTCTGGGGGCCTGGGATCTTTCTCTACATCAAAAAGCTATAAAATAGCGTGGTTCCTAATCCGTTTCGGCCTAAAAGATGGTTTCGCTTCATGTACTGTATGGTCTATAGGGTAATACAGTAATCGCGACATTTTTCGAGAAATAAGTTGGCTTTTTTCGACGTCTACAGTTGGGAATGGCTTCCTGGACTAATGGAGAAAAATTTGAATTGTCCTTTGCTGGGATTGGGAAGTTGGATAATATTTGGCGAGAAGTAAAATGTTAAAGCTGATTGATAAACAATTTTTTTTGGCTGTTTTCGCAACTGAATAAAAATATCTAACTTTAAATTGATTGAAACAAATATTTATATTTATGAAAATTACATATCTCAACATGTAGACTCGTCTGTCCACGGAATATTTCGATACCTAATATAAAGAATATTATTTAATCTAAAATAATAAACAATATTCTTTATATTAGGTATCGAAACATTCTGTGGACAGACTAGTCTACTTTGTTGAGATATGTGATTTTCATAAATATATAAATATTTGTTTCAATCTATTCAAAGTTAGATATTTTAATTCAGTTGTGAAGAAGCCAAAAAAGAAATTTTGTTTATTATTCTAAATGCAACAAATAATCTGAACACATTTAATAAAATCTGAATTCAGTTTACTTGCACGATTCGTGAGAACTGAGGTGTGTTGGTGTTAGTACTCATAGTGAGAGGCTTTTGCCATTTTACGAATTAATTGTCCTCAATTGTGAGATGTTAACATTTGTAGACCTCATTTGTCGCTTCTTTACCTAACTATCTTCCCTGAGGCGGAAAAGTAACATTATTTTTTCATTTTAAAGGTAGTAATATTAAAATACTCTAAAATTTGGAATCATTGCATAATAATAGTATTTCCATGATATTATGGCACTTGTTTTCTTCCAAATGAAAAATACAACATTATCAGCTAATTATAACAACATTATTATAAGCAGCGAAGTGTGATGATGCTATCAGTCACGGAGAATTATTTGGGTTAACGCGGAGAAAACACGTTATTACACAGATGATTAACTTCGATTTTTATCAGTTTAATGGTTCTGACGTTTTGAACGCCTCTGTGAAAACATGGGGCCATAAAAATCAGGTATTATCATCTAAATGTTCATTAAAATGAATTGGAAAAGTAGTAATTAATATATTCTTGTAAGTGTATACTTTTTTAACTTTTTATTATTAAGTATATTAAGAAAAAAAAATATTATTATAGACACAAAAAATTTAAATGAAATTAAAAGTACTGACAAAATAAAATATAAGGAAAAGCCGTTAGCGTTTGATGACGGGCTTGTGTGGCCGAGATGACACCTATAAGAAAAAAAAATCGGTACATTTCCTTTACTCCTTTTGCTATATTGGATTCATACCATAATTTTTCCAATTAATTCCTATGTAACATTTGATTTTTGTGCAAAACTTGAGGTAAATTGGATAATTAGTTTTTTTGGTAATATTTTTTTTACATTTTACTAGGTCGTCGTCTTGTTCCGGCAAATTGGATTTTTACCAAAATATTACCAGATAATTCACATATGACCCTTAATCTATGACTAAAATATGAAATCAATCTGGTAGGTAGTTTTTAAGATATACCGCCAAATGGCAGACAGACAGACCGACAAACGGACCTACGGGTATTGATAAAACATGTTTTGCTTAGTAGTAGTTTTTAAGCTATGCCGCGAACTGACAGAGAGACAGACAGACCGACAGACGGACCAACGGAATTGATAAAACATATTTTTTTGGAATTTAGAGACGCTAAAAGATGAAGATATGTAAAACCTGAGAGGGTAATTTTTTATCACGATTAGAAACAACTTATTTGTCCGCCATTTTGTTCCGCCAATTTGAATTAGTAACACAGTTTTACTAGTTAATCCCTATACCACAATTAATTATGGCACACAATTTGAAATCAATTCAATATCTGTTTTTTAATGCAGTTTTATTAAATATTTTATTAAGTCGCCATTTTGTTCCGCCATCTTGGATTCGTACAAAATTTTACCAGTTCATTCCCACATAACACTTTGATGTTTGTGCAAAATTTGTAATAAACTGGATAAGTAGTTGTTTAATAATACTATTTTAATATTTCACAAGCCGCCATTTTATTTAGCCATACTAGATTTTTACCATACGACTCTTAATTTTTTATCAAAATTTGAAGTCCTCGATTGACTTCAAATACGTAGTCTCGAGACTATGCCGTGAACTGAAGTCAGACAGACCAACAGACGTACCGATGGATTTATAAAACATATTTTTTGGCATCTAGGGCAAGCTCGGCAAATATCATAAGATTTATATAAATATCAAATATCGGATATATATCAAGTTTTGATATTTATTCTTGTTATTTTTTTTAAGTATTATTTTTGTAGTAATCAATAAAACTATTAGGATAAATATTTCTATTACGAAAAATAAGCAGAAACTACAAAAACCACATTTTTAAAGGTAGTAACAAATATAATATTATTACAAAAACAAAAAATTCACATTAAGTGTATCAAAGGTAAATTATCGTGAGATTCATCAGAATCAACAGACTCTACTGAGGATTCTTCTGGCAAAGACAAATTTTCTCAAATCCAATCGATACTTTCGTTTTTGTTTCTTTCAATTTGATTTTTGTATTTAAATAAAAATGTCAATTTTCCAGCTTTTTCATTTCCAAGTCTATTCCGTAGTTTCGATTGTACAAGTTCAAATGATGAAAATGTTCTCTCAATTACACTAGGTAGCTGTTCACACAATTATAGAAAGCTTCGTTTATTTGGCCAAATTACAGATTCAGATATAAGCGCAATTACAAATCGAGTCAAGTCTGAATTAATTTCATTTAAATAAGTATATGCTTTTTTCTGTTTAATGCTTATTCAAACGTTTCTAAAGCCATGTCTTTTCCTCGATAAAAACGTTTTTATCATCTAATGGTTGTTCTTGAAGATCCAAGTCCAGTTTATACCAAATTTCAACTGCAACTCAATAGTCTAATATCTCTTTGAGCTCTGTCCAAATCGACTGCTATTGGTTGTAGGTAACTAAGCATATGTTTAGCATTCATCGCATTATTTATGGCATTTATAATTTTAGTTAGGTCAGGATCTATGTCATCTTTGTGGTCTTGACACAGCTGAACCAGGTTACCTCGATTTTCCAAGAAAGACTTGATGGCATCGGTCATCGTGTTCCAACGAACTTCATGGAGTAAAATAAGCTTCTTTTGCAAGAGCGGCAAGTAAATGTTTATTTCAAAAATATTTAATCGAATGCCAGTAGGTTTAATATATGTGCTGAACATCCATATTAAATTAAGTTATCACTCTGTAAGTATATTCTCATTTTAGCAACATTACTAGTATTATCTGTTACTATTTTTCGTACCAATACTCCAAATGTTCTAGTGGCGTTAGAGATTATTATTAAATTTGTATAAATATCACCATATATATTAAGATATAAATATCATGATTTATATCAATGATATATATCATTGATATATATCATGCCAACCTTGATCTAGGAACGCTATAGCGTGAAGATATGTAAAACCTAAGAGGGTGATTTTTTCACGATTACGAATATTTTATTTGGCTGCCATTTTGTTCGGCCATATTGAATTAGTACCACAATTTTACTAGTTGATTACTATACCATAATTAGTTAAAGCACACAATTTGAAATCAATCCATTAAGCAGTTTCATTAGGCTGAACTTTTAAATATTTTATTAAGTCGCCATTTTATTACGCCATCTTGGATGAATAATTTATTTCTTAGTTGGTTTTTGAAAAAGACACAGTGTGTAGAAACAGCTCTCAAACGGAAATAAATTACTGGAAATTGCTAAACAAATATAGTTTGTTTATTTATTATACTAGTGCTTATAAATTGCTTGTTTCTTGTCAATGTCAAAATGTTAGTAGATAAAATCAACCCAATTTTACAATTTACATATTTCTGAAAATTATGAAAAATCATCTATACATTTTAATAAGTGTAAGTAGCTTTTAACTGTTAAAAAAATTTTCATGCAATTTATAGAGCCCTAAATTCAAATTCATTTGTATTTAGTTCATCATATTATCGAACACGTGATGATGTTGGGAGACAAATGATTTGCTGTAATATTTATATGAACGCATTTTATTTTTGCTGTTGCTGAGTCTTTTTGCCAGAAATGGCAACACATATATACATTTTGGTGCAAAATGCAAAATAATTCGACCGTTTTAAGATTATGTCAAATAGTGTTAAATTAAACGTAGATCTATTATTTCAGATAGCAACTTCACATGTCGGAGGTGTATACCCCGTCAAAAATTTAGTTCCTTGCAGAAACAGCTGTGTCACGTTTTTCTTATTTTTCTCAAAATAAGGTTTAAAACTGTTTAAAATTGTTTAAAACTTTGTTCTGACATGTTTTTAATATATTATTATTATTGTTCTAAGATCAAGCGTCCCCAGACTACAATGCAATGCAATAATGACAGGTAACTTTGGTCTTAAAATGTTCCGTTGCTGATAAAATCGATAATACATGTTTCTAATATTTTTTGAAGTTTCGGTTATTTGTTCTGTTTTTCGCATGTGCTGGTCTAAAACAATGCCCAAATATTTTATGTAATTTTTTGAATTAAAGAACACTGGCATATTCTATCAATCACATCACTTTTAAGGTCGTGTATGACATTACTTTCTAGATGTGGTAGGTCTGAAGAAGAAACGAATTGTTTTGAAAGCTTGGCATATTAAAAAAATAAATTTAATATAGACTTTTTGACCGAATCCCTATTATTTGTTTATACTGTTGTTAATATACGGCCGATACGTACATATATATATATATATATATATATATATATATATATTTATGTATGTATGTATATATATATATATATATATATATATAATATAAATATATATATATATATATATTATATTTATGTATGTATATATATATATATATATATATATATATATAAAATATTGCTTTTTTTAACAGTTGTTCTCATACACTGTACTATAAGAAATCGTCAATAGTGCATCTAAGATAAACATCAAATTATAATGAAATCGTTCATTAAGAACACTTTATTATAAAGACATTCGTGATTTTAAAGGTTAGAATGCATAACTAATTAAAATAGATATTTACATAGACTTGTGTAATAAACAACATGGTGAAATCAATGAGTTGCTGTGGATAGGTGAATACAAGGCGGAAATCGTGGGTTCGAACAAGGAATAAATTCAAAAAACCCGTTGCATTCAGTCTTATTTGTGGCATAGTTTGTATTTTTTATTGACTTTCCGTACACTTTACCCATTTTGAACTTGTTTATATTTAAATATAGACTCCAACTGTGATTTAAAAGCGATCGCAGTAAACCCACACACGTAAAAAAACAAATGTCTCATTCTAGGAAATTTGTTTCGTTATTTGACATTCTTATTATTATATTATTGGTACTAAAGGAGTTTAAGTAAAATTTGTTGTTTAATGGGAAATACCAATTTTCTAAGAAAATAAAGGTCCATCTTGATTAACATTGCCTTACAACTGTATTTTTTACCGCTTTATCTGTATCAATGAATCATCTATGATATTCATACAAATCAAATCAAAATTATGGTTTATAACGCTAAAAGTCAAAAATACCAATACAAACTTCTAAAGTAAGAAAAAGTAAAAATAAGAGCCGTTAGAAGAATTAATTTTAAGTCTTAATTCGACTTTAAAGGGTTCAAAGCATTCTATTATTTAATTGCTAACGGAAAAACCGAAAGAGATACTAAAAAAACGCGGTTGTGAGTGCTACATCAAAAAAATTAATTGTTCTTATAAATAGGTCTACGATTACAGAATGCCCAAAAATACAGGGGCTTTTATTGAGAAGTGTATTATACCAGAATTTACATAAACATAAACGGACCAATGTTCTTATTCAATAAATAAATTAATATTACAAACCATATGCCATAGCCAAATCGATGTTACCTTGTCTAGTTAAGAAATATTAACAGCAGGATATTCCATTTTTACACCAACCAAATATTGGCATTCGAAAATTTGTCTCAAGTAAAGAAGAACTTGTGGAATACTTAAAAATGGCTTCCGAGATGTCGTAGGGATTAAAATGAATGCAAATATGTGAATTAGCTTTTAGATATGCTCGAGCCTTGAAAGAATATTCCAATAGCTGGAGTAAGAACCAGATTACTGGAATTTAAGGGTACAAGGGCTTTATAAAACGGCACTTTTTTTGAGGAAGTCAGGAAAAAACTAGTTACGGGCTTCAACAAAACTACGGTGAACCGATTTTATAGAAATTTGAAAATTGCGTTGGAAATTTTCTGTCCTGAAACATTTATAACGCTTATGAAACATTACTACTTACTGTAACTGAGTTATCGAGTGTAGCTGCACAGAAAAATATCAAAATATGGCAAGCGGGGCAAAACACACCGCCCCCGTTTCAACCCGCACCGCCCTCGCATTTTAACTTGCTACACCGAATCACGCATATGATCTTTTTTGATTATCTGTTTATGATAGTTGCTTGTTGTCCTCGAAATACAAAAGGAACAGTCTTTTTATAGTCTTTTGTCAAAGGCGTCCTCCCAAAACTATTTTGCCCTCGGCCTCGCAAAATGTCGCCCCGGAAGCAAGGAGGACAAGTAGTTTGCTTTCAAAAACAATGCTAACTGGTATAAATGTATCTCAGTCGGCATTTCTTTCGGTAACTGAAAACTCCGTACCGCCTGCTTTCATCTTTTCCCGAGTACATTTTAAAGATCTTATGACAAAAGAATGTCTTATGGATAGCTTGGGACAAGCCAATAAATCTGGATGGATGACCAGAGACACTTTTACTTTATTCAAACATATTGTTGGGTATTCAAAACAACAACAATTAACCTTGTTTCTCTATTCATGGACAATCGTGACAGTGATCTCACTCTAGATGTGGTAATCTCTCACATAACAAAAGTATTTAAATCGGCTATAAATGATTGGTTGGTAAGCAATTCGGGTAATACGGCAACAATCGTTTACGCTTTGAAATCCATCCTGATCCTCATAAAAATTCTACAAATAAATATTTTGACAAGGTCAATTAGCAGAAAACGGAAATAAATAAACTCGAAAATATCAGACCATCTCTAAAGGCCTCAGCCAGAAAAGATATACAGGGTGGAAGAAAAGGAAGATATTCTAAAATTGCAACTGAAACGCCTGGAATGGAAATTAAAAGGCACTTAGGCGAAGAAGAAAAGGAGCAAATCTTTGGCTAAAAGTAATTTTAGAGCAAACAAGAAGGTTTTGCAAGATTATAACAGCAAATATGGCGAAAGTGATGATAGTGAAGATTTTAACTATATGTGGGACGACAAAGGTAGTATCGTTTTAAAAATGATTTTGTCATTGTTAGATTTGTAATTAAAAGCAAAAATAGTTACAGGCATGCGGTTGGCACATTCATGTAAAAAGTTGCCGAAAAGAATTTAGCTATTTTTGTAACTCACGTTATTTTTTGTTACGGTCTCAAATAAAAGTTATTTTAGAAACGTCATTCTTTTTTGAACGACAATTATAAACACTGCCGAATAACGTAAAAATATTTTCTCTAACACTACTTTAGAAACCAACTCCACAATTAAAGATGGTGAAACACTGTTTCAGACTGTATTTCAACAGGGTGTCTTAAAGAGGTCTATACAAAATATTACCACAATTTCCTAAAACAAAATCTGATATTAATAAAGATACAGGGAATCAAATTAAATTTTTAAGTTTGCTAGTTTTCAATGTATCGTTAACAAAGTTCGAATTTGGGGGTTTCTTGGGACGAAAAATTCAGATATGCTCCCACTTTTAACTCAGCTCCTAGAGGGCGCTACTGCGACAACTTTTATAGGTTAAGAACGTCGTAACTTCTTTGCGCCTAGGTTAATTGAAAAAAAGATATTCCCTGTATTTCTTAATAAAATATGTGTACCTTGTAAAAGTCGCTAAATTTACCCGTTTTTGGAGACATTTGCTGTCTACATTTTTGATGCATGATATTATGTATTCCTTCTTATTTGTTCTTTAATAAAATTATTTTGTTGCATAACTTCTAAAAACCATGTCCCTTCCACTATACTCAATTACTGAAAATGACAATTGCAGAAATTATCAATATTTTGATTTTATAAAGTACAATATTAATATTTATATATATATAAACTTCTTTCTATGGGAAACTAAAGTTAATAAATGCTGAATATGTATCAAAGTGTAATAATAAAATTATGCCCTAGCTTCTGCCCTCTTATGTTTGCCAAAACACATTGTTACTTACATATTAATTAATGTAATATAACGTGTATAATATCCAAACTGCAAAATCATAGCAGAGCGTTCATCAATGCCAGTGTCTCTCTTCCATAGGGTCATTTGGTCAATGACCCCCCAAAAATATTTCAGAAAATAAATGATTCGTTTGACCGTCCCTCCTAATAGTTGTAATAAAACGCGAACCTTGGGAAAAGTTAAATACGCTGCACTACACTTCCTTAGGCATAATAAAATACGCTATACTAAGCTAGGCTGGGCAGTCCGAATTGCTCTGATTACCTTAAAGCCTGACGAAAGTACCCGAAGATTTCACAGCTACCGACCGGCAGCCGAACGTGATAGCAAATGGAATATGAAATCGCGATTTGGGTCATCAGCCGGTCTCTTCTCATAACTCTATCGATCGGTCGCGGCATTACGTCGGCATGCGGAAGTTCAGTTGTTCAGAGGTCGCGCGGTCGATATTCTAACTCGATATTGTTTCGGACATTTTTAATCGATGAAAGGTGGTCTATGTTTGAGTTGTGAATGTAGATGAAATAAAATGTCGGTAGTGCAAAAAATTAAACAACTAAAGAGTGCCAACTTAATTTTGAGAAAATAACCGGATTCAAGGTAAGTGGTCGCAATTTGTCAGAACTTAATATACGACAAACTAGTAAAGACAAAAATAAAGAGGTTCATCGAAACTTTCGCAAAAGTATGTCCGATTTAACTAACTGGATATGTGGCTGTGGAGTCTCTAACTCATTTTACTGTTATGTTTGTTTGTTGTTTTCTAAGGACTCGTCGGACTCATTGTGGTGCAAAACCGGTGTTAAAGACTTAAAACACTTAGAAGGAAAAATAAAAAAAACAGGTGTTTTCTGCAGATCACATGAAATTTCCGGTGAACTATGCTATCTACGGTCGGAAGTGTTGATATTCGCACTCAGCTAGATACAGCTTATAGAAAATCCCTTAGAGATTTTAGTGAAAATGTATCCAAAAATCGTTATATTTTAAACAAAATTATAGATTGTGTAAAATTTTGTGGGGCATTCGAGCTGTCACTACGTGGCCATGATGAAACGGCTTTGTCTGAAAATCCAGGGGTTTTTCGAGGGCTTATAAATTTTGTTGAGGAGTTGGGCCAAGATAGACTATCCGCTTTAGCAATGTTAAGTATCGAGAAATCGTTTATAAAAGAAATGTGCGTGCAATTTTAAGGAACGTGTCATTCAGCATTTTTCCAATTCTAAAGAACGAAGAGAAACCTGAACTTCAAGAGAATTTAAAGTTCTATTTAAAGATAAGATATTTTTATTTTAAGTATATTTAAGTAAGTTGACGATCACCAAATTACATTTTTCAAAAATTTGTTTAAATTTATTGCTTAAAAAGCAGCCATAGTTCATGTAGACATGATATAACAGAGAAATGGAAATCATGCCTATGAAAGATGGCTGCTTTTTAAACAATTTTTTTTTTAAATATAATTTTAATGTTTGTCATTGTTTCATTACTTTTGCAAGTGTACACAGCCTTTTAAGATATTAATTATTTGGTTACATACATACAACAACTGAATCGGTTTCCAATTTGTTATTAAATTTAGCGATAAATATTAGACGAATGGCATAAACACAAAATATATATTTTAAAAATTAAAAAAAATGCTTTTCCTTTTATATAGATTTAGATTCATAGTAGTAATCAACTAAAGAGCGATAATAAATTAATAACTCTTCATTGTACTTGCAATTAAACAACAGAACAAAAAGAGATTTCAAAATGCCAATGTAACATTTCTTATCAAAGATGAGGCATTGAAGTGACTTTTTGTATTGGTCACCTCCATAATGAGTCAAGAACGAGTATGAGAAGAAAACTGGTCTAGAGAATATCTAATTAAATATAATAATGTATAAATATATATATATATATATATATATATATATATATATATATATATATATATATATATATATATATATATATATATATATATATATATATATATATATATATATATATATATATATATATATATATATATATATATATATATATATATATATATATATATATATATATATATATATATATGTATATAGATATATAAATATATATATATATATATATATATATATATATATATGTATTTATATGTATATATGTATATATATATATATATATATATATATATATATATATATATATAGATATATAAATATATATATATATATATATATATATATTTTATACATAATAAAATGAAAAACAATAATAAAACTGGACCAAAAAGCAGAGCCGCTGAACCCCTAATCTAGGAAACAAGGAAGGGGGGTGTAAGGATATGGCTAGACAAAGCCCCATCTCGAAGAAATGCGGAAGCAGTTCCAGGATGAAGGCTCGATTTATGAAATTACTAAAAACTCTAGATTGTAGGCATTTTCAAAATATAGAAACTAGACGGAAAATAAAATTAATTCAGCTCAATTTTGTATATTAGCATAACACTACAGTAAAGCATAAAATTACAATTTTTAAACTTTAACCTAGACCTTTTTTTTGTTGAGAGCTAAATTTTTTTTTAATACATTATCAATATGTTCAAAATACTTGCAACAAAGCCATTTTACTTATAATTTTAGTTGAGAAATTTGAAGTTGGCAGTAGAATTACAGTGGAAATTAAATATTTTTATAGACGACAGGTGTTGTAACGATCAACTACTGTTGGGAAAACAATCGGTAGTCTTTGACTGAGAACCCACATCAAATAAATAGTTTTTTTACAAAGCCAGGTAAAACCGTTTTATTTTTCAGGATGTGGTGGCTGACCCTTTCCCTAGTATGGTGGTGTGGAACCGCTGCTATTCCCTCGCCCGGCCCACCTCCCTGTCCAAGTACCAAGGAATGGCAATGTCCGGATATCGCGCAGCAACCGGTGGTGGAATGCAGTTGCGACATGCCACATACCTTAAGGTGTACTGGTGATAAAACTGCTTTACATTTAATAGGTAAGAAAATTTAAATTTAATATTTAGTCACCTGAGTCACCTATAGATAGTCTATTAGACGTCTCTCTAAAACGGCCCACTGAATTTAATTAGGTGTGCGGAAATAAAACCTAGCAAGGCATTTTTTGAGAATATTTTGAGAAATACGGTGTTGCCAGATCTATCTTAAATTGACAGCAACTTTAGTATTTTGAATTGAATGCATACATGATACATTTTGGGATTCTAGGCTTTATTCTAATTATATTTTAATAAATATTATTTCTACTTATATCTTATGGTTTTTGACATGTTTCAATTTAAAGAGGAAAACTGCAAAAGCAGATCTATCTATGTAATTTTAAAACCAAATTTCTACGAGAAGTAAAAATCACTTCTTAATATGGTTTATTTAGGAGATAAAAAAACACCCAAAAAGTTGGAATTTTCACCTTATTTTTGTTTTCATAAATAGATTCTGGCTAAAAAATATTTACAATGTCTTATGTAGCTTTCTTTAGCCTTTTTTAAATGGATTCAGTATTCTATATCGAGTTTCACTCCATATTCAGTAATTACATATCCGAGATATTTTACTTCTCTTTGAAAAAAAATACAATTATAGAATAGAGTTTAGTTAAGCCAGGAAGCCAGTCATTTCCAGCTTCGATATTCTCCAAATAACCTTTATGTTTCCCAAGTAAAATGTTGTCATTTAAAACACTAGGTATATTTCCCATGTCCATCCACGTAAAGTCAGTTCTATTATACGTTTGCATGACTTATCAATTCCATGCTGCTTAGCCAGGTGTGTTAATGTGATGTTGTACGTTGTTAATTTTTCCCAAGTCACTGTCGGAAAGAGAGAAAACGTCCTGTTTTTTCTCAGAAGGTCTTTCAACCTGGTCACTTGAACTTGATTCAGTAAATATTTTGACATCACTGTTTCTTAGAGTAACTTTAGAATAGCGTATTGCAGGTCCTGAAGGTGGCAAGGTTCTACAAGGAATAATTGTTTTTGCGGTTTGATATGTTCCTTCCTTTTTGGTTGCTGATGATAATATTGAATGTCCATGGTTTTGACAAATGTCGTGTCTCTTCTACCTCGAGTTCTTGATGTTAAAATTCCTTTTGTAGTGGGCAATCTTGAAACAGTTCAAACAAAACTACTCCTTCATCGAAGTCGTCAAATGCCCCTTTCATTACACCTTCTGAATTTCAGGTAATATAACATCTTCTAACAAAACAACTTCGCGTATAGTTGATTCATTGCTTCAGGCTATATTCATTACTATTTCTTTATTTTTCGCACGGAGGACTACATGTATGTTGATCATAACATCAAGACCAATTATGACATCATCCATTATGTCTGCGACAGAGACAACATGTATAAAGGGAGCACTCCCTAGGGTTATTTCACCTTTATGGACTTTTGACAGATATAGTTTCATCGTCGACTATTTCCAAGATATAATTCTTGTAGGAGTTGACATGACATCCGGCTTTACGAACCAGTGTCCAATACCATTTCACATTCCCGACCACAAAGTTTCACCCGATACTATCGAGCCCTTGATCGATCCTAGACTACCTACGTGACCCTAGTTTATAGCCAAACATGTAGTGCAGATACCAGAAATGTAATGTTTTTTTTTTTAAGTACATACGTATTTGGTACATCGGCTGAAATGAGGAAATAAAATTATTATTGTTAGTGATCGTAGTATGTTTTAATTCTTCATATTTTCATTCTTGGTTTGTTCGTTTGTTCGTCTGTTGTTCGTGAAAACTAGGATGAGAGTGTACCAGTATTATTAACCTTAAACGATATTACAAAGTCGAGGTTTCGGATCTCGATCATGAAATCATACGATGTCAAGTCAATTATTTAAAGTATCAATTAAAAAAAACATAAGAACTATAGTAAATAGTAATTGCAGTAATAAGAATGTCTTCTTCTTCATCGGTTTCCATTCCCATTTCCCATGAAAATTCATTTTATGTTTATTTCCAGCACGAAAATTGCATTCCTTAGCATCTGCCTCGATATCGCTGCTGGACTGTACGGTGCAAAACGTCTCGATACTTTCTGGACCTCTTCTCGAAGGCGTGTCTCTCCATGGTCTAGTCATTTCATCTGGAGAAATAAGGGAAGTTGATCCAGTTGCATTCGCAGGTAAGTTTCAGCATAAACAATTAAATTACAATCAACATAAAGCTAATGAAATGCAATTTTTCCTAAAACAAATGTGTAAACTAAAGGTGAATTTTGAGTAAATACATTTATTTCTGAGATATAGGTACGCGGTGCCCTGGATTATGAATAAAGATGTAATAAAACTTAAATGATTATTAGGAATGTCTTATGGTTTCCCACCATGTTTAAATAGAGTAACTTGTAGCTTTTTTTAAAAATTGAATAAATCAAATATTATTCGCAACGTTACATTAAAATGAAAACACTTTGGGTTAAGTTTATATGACCGTTCTTTTGTAGCTGATGATATGTTATTAAATTTGATATATTTACTTGCTAATAACCCTGCATATTACAAACATGTTTTCAACTGTTTACTCATTAAACTATATAAGAAAGCATTAAGTTCTTTTGTTCACAAAAGATTTGCCAGTCATATACGAATATTAGGGGTGTCATGGTTTTGGGTATGGGTATCTTCGTCTGATACCTAGAAAGCCAGCCAGGATGCCAATGCCAAGAATTTTTATGGTTACTATATTTCAAATCTGGGCGACTCATCTGTTTCGCAGCATGCAAACACTTTTATTTTAAAGTAATTTAGAGTAATTGGAACCCCCTCTCGTAGTCTATATCAACTAATTCAATTCTAACAGAAGTCAGTTAGTGTAGAAAAACAGTTTTGAGAAAAAAACAAGCCGCTTCAGTTTTATGTATAAAAAAGGTTCTTATTAAGTAAGTGTTGGAATCGAAACAGTAAACAGTTCCGATTACAAGCTGAATATTCAAAAAATATTTATGTTGTTTGGACACTTACCGAAATTGTGATTGCAGTGGCCAAAACATTTCAGTGACCACTATTTATCGAACAATAAAATATTGTTAGCAAAAAATACCAGACGCAGATCCGCCAAAAAGTGAAGGACTTAAAATATAAATGGCAGCTTAAGAACGAAGGTTAGGTGAATTCGCAAAAAAACAAGGTGGAATTATCTGCCCGTAGGTTAGTTAGAAGATTTCGTGTTTCGCGCGTGGCAGCAAGCTGAAGTTTTGAATAGTATTTTATCAGTTTATTTTTAAACTGTGAAATATATTTTTTAGAAATATTTATAATCAAATCACTAGTCCATTGCTTTAACCAATTGCGCTATCGTACCACTGATAAGCAATTCGTTAGAACTTGTACATATTCAAACCCACCAGTATCATAACCTTTGTTGATCCTTTCAAATATTCAAATTTCAAATTTCTAAAAACTATATTTCACAGTTTAAAAATAAACTAATAAAATACTTCTATTCAAAATTTGGCTTATACGGGCATAACGTAAAATTATAAATTTACTAATATGGACGGTACCTAATAGCGATGTCAGATTTGACATCCAGTCAGGAACGCCGCGCCATAAGGTAAGAAGGCTCTAAAATATACTGCTGTAGTCAAAAGCAGTGTTATCGTGCGGCTCATACGATTTATCAACGACAAACTTTTTAAGTTTGTTTTTCTTTTATTACGTGTAATCATATCCTCCGCATAAAATCCGGAAGATGAATTAGATAGACCTATGACAATTTCATATGAAAAAAGAGGATAAACATATAAATATCAATAGTTGCAAAAATCTTTGAGCGATGTCACTTGAAAGTCAGATTGACAAAATGAGTAATAGAAAACAATTTTCGGGTTTTTTGCATCCACAAGCGAAAAAAATGGTATCAAATCTAATAAAATATTACGAAAATGAAAATTCACCGGCCAATATCCAGGAGACAGTAGCAAAAGCTCTAGGAATCGGTATAAGGACTGTGCAGAAAATTGTGCATGAAAAAACGCATAATTTACTACCAAAGAAGATTAAGAAATACGAAAAAAGCCAAAGACAGAAGACTTAAGTGACAATGTAAAAATGGATGTTCGTAATGCAATTTACGATTTATACACGTCAAAAACTAATATAACCCTTCAAGTTTTAAAAAAAGCTTTAAAAAATCGAGGCATATTGGAAGAGGACTGTAATCGAAGATTTTTATATAGCAAGTCAGCGTATCCAGTTTTTAAAGAAATACACGGAAAATGTTAATTCAAAATTTAGAAAAGTGGTATTTTTAGACGAGACTTGGATATTTTCTAACGGAAGTGGTTCGAAATCTTGGCAGGACGAGTCTGTAAAAAGTGTCAAGAGAAAAAAGGGATGTGGGACGGTAAAACGGTTCATCATTTTGAATGCCGGTTCTTCAACAGGATTTCTCCCACTTGCAAGTTTACTGTTTTCTTCAACATCCAAAAGTATGAACTACCATGATAATATGAACTGTGAACTGTTTGAAAAGTGGTTAAAAGAAGAACTGTTTCCAAATTTAGATGGTCCATCTTTAATCATTCTGGACAATGTATCTTATCATTCAAGAATCTTAAATAAACAACCTATTTCATCCTGGAAGAAAAGTGATATTTATGGCTAATAAAACAAAAACAAAATCCTTTACCCAATATGCTGAAACTAGAACTTCTTTTAATAACAAAATCTATTAAAAAACCAACAATATATGCCGTAGATGAAATATTACGGGAAAATGGACATGAGGGTTCACGTCTGCCGCCATACCATTGCCAGTTTAACGCAATAGAATTAATATGGGCTGGGGCAAAATCATATTACGAAAAACACGTGAACGATGGTCTTACATCAGATGAAGTGCAAATTGTTCGGCAAGATTCATTAAATTATATTACGGAGGAGTACTGGAAGAAATCTGCGGAACATACGGAGAAATTAATATGGGATTGGTGGAATCGAGAACGAGTTCTAGATGTCGAAATAGTACCAATAATCATTGCGCCATTTGAGGACGACTCAGAAGATGAGGACTTTTTAAGTGATGATGATATTTTTTAGTCTATAATATTAAAAAGTTTCTAAAGGATTATTTTAGTCTTTGACGTGTATAAATCATAAATTGCATTATGAATATCCATTTTTGCATTGTAACTTAAGTCTTTTGGCTTTGGATTTTTTCGTGTACATTTCTTAATCTTCTTCGGAAATAAATTATGTTTTTTTTTTTCATACACAAGTTTCTATGCATTCCTTATACCGATTCTCAGAGCTTTTGCCACTGCCTCCTGGATATTAGCCAGTGAATTTTAATTTAAAAAATTTTTTTTTAGATTTGACACCATTTTTTTGCTTACTTTTTTAGTACATTTGTAATTGTGTAGGCAATACATAAATAATTATAGAATACTTGTTCCAATTTTAAAGCGTGTTTAAAATAAGTAAATTTTTTTATTATATATAAGACAAAATTTGATATATGAAAATCGGTAAAATCGCTTTAGCAGAAACGCGGGGCTAACGAAAAATACAGGCTATATATATATATATATATATATATATATATATATATATATATATATATATATATATTTGTTTCTTAAACCTTTTATTTATAATTACTTCGAAAATATTTCTTGGGTCTAGGTTTATGCATTGAAACAATAGTGGTTATATTTCGCTCGACGTTTCGCTTTTGATTAAAAGCATTTTCAAGAGCATTTATTTTAACTAAAACGAGAAAGAAAAAAAACAATATCAGTTCGATACAAACTGGTTTGTTAAAATTGCCGTTTTGTCAATTATAAAAACACTGATAAAGTAAAATTTCTTCAATTAATCCTAAAACATTTAGCAGTCGAACACTTTTCTAAAATGACTTTCACAATTTTACACATTAAAAAATATTAAAAAACTTGTTTACATTATTGACGAAAAAAAAAACACAAAAACATTTGTACAATTTGGTTTAAAGCCGTTAATTAAAAATAGGTAACCTACCTTGGAAAACAGAGCTTCATTTTTAAATCTATTATATTTAAGGCACCTATAGTATCAGCATCATAATGTCTAGGTTCGTTTTGGGTGACATTACTTGATCTTAATAATTGTAAAATGATACTGATATACAAGAAACGGTACAAAGTGATGGCGATAAGACAAGAAATTTTTATTATTTTGTTAGTTTTTTTTAAGGATTGGAAGCTAATGTTATTATTTATACAAGGGTTACTATTTTCTACTTATGGTTAGAATATACGGGTGATGTTGATTGAGTACTATAGTTACGTTATTAAATTAAATTATAATAGATTTGACTTAAATTATTTATGTCTTGCTTATCGTTGACAGCGTTTGGTTCTTTCTTTATGTGGAACATCTCTTTTATAGCTAATTTATGATAGTTTGACTCCTGGCATAGAATTTCAGTCTCTACAAATCCAAACTCATGTTTTTCATTTTTTTCGTGCTTGTGCAGAGCAGTCGAAGCATTTTTTGTGTATTTGTGACCATTGAGACGGTTTTCTAAATATTGCGTTGTCATACCAATGTATTTTTTTGGACAGTTTATACACGGCACAGAATAAACAACATTAGATTTCTTTTTCTTGGGTATTTCGCTTTTTAATGAGGTGTATAGGGGTGTTAATAAATTTTGTGCCTTGTGGCTTACGATTATGTTATGTTTAAGCAATATATGTTTAATTTTTTCTGACAGGTCTTTAGTGTATGGTATGGCTACGTGTCTGTAATTTTCAGTAGAAATTGTTTTATTTTTATTTGTATTGTAAAATTTATAGGTACGGTTTTTGAAAATGCGTTTTATAAGACTAAGGGGGAAGTTGTTGTTTTTCAACGTTTCTTCAACTTTTTTTAATGCGTCTGGTCGAAATTTAGGTGATGTTAAAGCGATTGCGCGATCTGTAAGGCCAATTATAACACTATTTTTTTGATTGTTTGGGTGATGCGAGTTATAGTTTAGGTATCGGCCTGACCAAGTCTTTTTTGTGTACCATTTTGTATCAATTTTATTGTTGTTACGAACTAGGGTTAAATCTAGAAAATTTATTTCATTATTTTGTTCAATTTCGGATGTAAATTGAAGTTTTGGATGAAAGTTATTGAATGCATTTAAAGTGTAAAACAACATGAAAATCTAATTTATCTAAAACATGTTCTTCCAAATATTCCATTACTAACTGCGCAATGGTGGAAGATATTGGGGACCCCATGGCGCAACCATCTACTTGTTGATAAAAGTCATTTTTGTATTGAAAATAGTTGTTATTTAAGGTTAAATTTATTGCTTCTATGAAGTCATTGCACGACAGTTTGGTGTATTCTTCTAACAAATGCCATTTATTTTTAATGATTTCAGTCACAAGCTCGGTTGGAATATTCGTGTAAAGTGAAATAACATCTAGTGAAATCAGTTTATAATTTTCTGGAATTTTTACTGTGTCAATAAATTTTTTAAAGGAGAATGAATCCTTGATATAAAAATCGTTTTTTCCTGTTATGTTGGATAAGCATTCAGATAAATATTTCGATAAGTTATAAAATGGTGACTGAATACATGATACTATTGGACGTAAAGGTATTCCTGGTTTGTGTAACTTGGGGAGTCCGTACAGTTTGGGCGGTACCGCATTATGAATTATTAATTTTTTTGCTTCAGTATCGTTAAGTATTTTTTTGTTTACTAACTTTTTTATAAAGTTGTTATTTTTATTTTGAAAGGTATTTGTAGAATCTGATTTTAATTTCTTATATGTTTTCTTGTCGCTCAGGAGTTCATTCATTTTTTTATCATACTCTGTTGTATTCATGACAACCGTTTTGTTGCTTTTATCAGGCTGCAAAATAGTAGCTGTTAACGATAAGCAAGACATAAATAATTTAAGTCAAATCTATTATAATTTAATTTAATAACGTAACTATAGTACTCAATCAACATCACCCGTATATTCTAACCATAAGTAGAAAATAGTAACCCTGGTATAAATAATAACATTAGCTTCCAATCCTTAAAAAAAACTAACAAAATAATAAAAATTTCTTGTCTTATCGCCATCACTTTGTACCGTTTCTTGTATATCAGTATCATTTTACAATTATTAAGATCAAGTAATGTCACCCAAAACCAACCTAGACATTATGATACTGATACTATAGGTGCCTTAAATATAATAGATTTAAAAATGAAGCTCTGTTTTCCAAGGTAGGTTACCTATTTTTAATTAACGGCTTTAAACCAAATTGTACAAATGTTTTTGTGTTTTTTTTTTCGTCAATAATGTAAACAAGTTTTTTAATATTTTTTAATGTGTAAAATTGTGAAAGTCATTTTAGAAAAGTGTTCGACTGCTAAATATTTTAGGATTAATTGAAGAAATTTTACTTTATCAGTGTTTTTATCGTTTTAGTTAAAATAAATGCTCTTGAAAATGCTTTTAATCAAAAGCGAAACGTCGAGCGAAATATAACCACTATTGTTTCAATGCATAAACCTAGACCCAAGAAATATTTTCGAAGTAATTATATATATATATATATATATATATATATATATATATATATATAGCCTGTATTTTTCACATGCATGGCCCTTAATTTTAGACTGAAATTTGAAGAAATCGGATAAATAGTTTTCTAGCTATGCCGCGAACAGACAGACTGACGGACAGACATACCCAGAGACAGACGGAATTGAGAAAACATGTTTTCCGGCATCTAGGGACCCATAAACGTAAAGATCTGAAAAAATCTCACGAAGGAAGTAATAACTAATTATCTTGCGTTTTTAACAAAAGTGTATAATATTTTTGCAAAATAAAATTTTTTTGTTATCACAATACAAAAAAAAACAAGTTTTCTTTGCACAGAGGTGGCCCGCATTTAAATAAATGACACTGTATAAGTGGTTAGATTTTTAGATCAAGCTGTGCTCATAATTTTTGGTGATTGATAGAAAAATCTCACTTTCATTAAGAGACTGTATAAACAGAACATATCCTGATTGTTCCACTGGCACTGATTCGAACCGCCTTCCGACTTTATTAAGGCGCTTGCCATTTTGTGTATTTTTGTTTTTGGCATCCAAAAAATTTTAACCAAACCCATATTTAGCGAATTTTCTTATTTAGTCCCTCGGCATTTAATATATAAAATAATATTAAGCGGCTATCTTAATAATATTGCGTAATATAATAACAAAAACTATTTTATTTCTCCCTGTATATTTGTAAATAGCCCATCCAGATTTATTAGCTCGATAAGAGAATCACACAACATTTTGGTATTCACTGTGTTTTCAGATTTAATTCATAATGTTGGTGACCTTTGGACCCGCACGATAAGACCGCATTCGACTATACCCATAAATTCCAAGGTATTGCCGTGCGTTGAGACGTCTTAATTTTCTTAACAGAGTATTTGTCAGTTGAAAAATACTTTATTCTGTACAATTTTACAGAATTATCCAGGCCTGGATAGATTAAAAGAAATAGTAAAGTTTGCTAACAAAAATTGATTTCCAACCTACTCTGGATGTGTTCGGGGACAAAGCCATTAATGCCAGACATTTAAATTATTTTTGGGTCTGATCTAGCTTCGTGTAATCGCGATACACAGACTTAACGGTATGTTCTGGCGCATTATCCGGCACTTGCCTCTTTATGAATTTTTCCTTTTTTAGGAATAGTGAAGTGTGACTCAAATTTGGTTTCGCACATAGTCATTTAGTAAGACATATATTGTTTTTCAATCAATTTTATTGGCAGTGGCGGCTCGTGATCAGCTTTTCAGGGGGTTATATATATGTTATATCCGTTTATAGCCACGTGTAGGCAATGACCTTCGGTCACACGGTATCGGATGTAGCAATTTCAACATTTCAAGGAATGCATTGTAAGCAGTACCTTCGAGTTGCAATTCCCACAGCTGGAAGGTGCCGCATCAGCATTTTAAATCATATAAAACGCTCTGAATTGTAAATATTAGTTAGTTCATATTATATACCGTTTTTATGCCAGTTTAAGTTCCGTAAGTAATTTCAAAGTTAAAAAATAAATTTTTTTAAAAAGTGAATTTTTGAATTAATAGTGTAACATATATATAGTAATTAGGTACTTCTTTTCTTGGGATGCTTGTTCATAAAATTAAAACGATTTTTTAATTATTTGTCATATTTATTTTAATTTGACGTTTCGACAGGTAGTTCCATGTCTTTTTCAAAAATGTTTTTATTTTATTTTTCCTAAAACAGATTGCAAAAAATAAACAATCTAAGATTTTAAAAAATCAAAAATTATCTTACCATGAGACGTAAATCAAAAGGACAATAACAACAATTAACATTTAAGCAAAAAAAAATACACATAGCACATTGTCATTTTGTCAAACAAATACAAACACAGAACATCTATTGCTATGTGTTTAAAATTCTTACCTTGGAAAAATTAAATTTTGGTTTTTTTTCCAAGGTAAGAATTTTAAAAACGGAATCTCATAAACCGAAAAGAGAGATATACAAATCTATTGAAATCGGGAAAAATAAAAATGCCATTAATGACAAAAAAAGATGTTAATTTAGTAAACAAAATTTTTTTCAACATCATCTAAGTTCCCCAAATCTGTTTAAAATAAATAAATATTTAAATAATAAAAACTCTCCGGTAACCACTAAAAAAGTATTATGATAAGAATGAATTCCTACAATATATATTTCAGTTAGTCTGTAATAGATGTTCTGTGTTTGTATTTATTTGACAAAAGGACAATGTGCTATGTGTATTTTATTTTGCTTAAATGTTAATTGGTGGTGATTTACGTCTCATGGTAAGATAATTTTTGATTTTTTAAAATCTTAGATTGTTTATTTTTTGCAATCTGTTTTAGGAAAAACAAAATAAAAACATTTTTGAAAAAGACATGGAACTACCTGTCGAAACGTCAAATTAAATTAAATATGACAAATAATTAAAAAATCGTTTTAATTTTATGAACACGCATCCCGAGAAAAGAAGTACCTAATTACAATATATATTTAAATGGTTCAAGAAAAATATTTGCGAAACTATATATATATATATATATATATATATATATATATATATATATATATATATATATATATATATATAGACAGACAGTCATAGACACGAAACAATAAAATGCCCTTATCCCTTCGCAATCGCATATCCAGTCACAGAAATTGTACATATTTTTACCAA
The DNA here is from genome assembly GCA_030620095.1 of Kuschelorhynchus macadamiae. Lineage (NCBI taxonomy): Eukaryota > Metazoa > Arthropoda > Insecta > Coleoptera > Curculionidae > Kuschelorhynchus > Kuschelorhynchus macadamiae. Next base: position 1,886,487 of record JAUTXW010001141.1, on the reverse strand, counting down.
AATAACGATTTCCTTTTTTGTTTTGTCTTTACTAGTCTACCGAATTTTAAGGTTCGGCAAAGGTCGACAACTGGCCTTAAATTCGAGACATTTCTCTAGCGGCTATTAAAGTCTTAATATTCTGAACCACTGTGGCTATCAATCTTTAAAACATTATTTTTTCAATTAATTTAAACTACAAAATCAACAAACAAGTCTTGAAAATAAAGTAATTTCTATAAAAATACGTAATCGTAACCACAACCTACCACATGATTCACATTAAACGCATCAACTGACAAAAATGTTTAAGTTTTCGGCGCGGCTGTTGATTCAAAATCTGCCAACGTAATCCGGATATTACATTTGACTGAATGACAGTCAAAATTTATATGGAAAATGCCATATTATTGATATTTATATTTTGATATTGGAATGTCAAAGAAAACAAGCCAATAATGCCTCACTGCGATTAGCCAATAGATTCTAATTTGTATTGTGTTTTAAGAATTTTTTTACTTTTTTGTGTTTAATTTAAGATACGCTTCCCAAAAAAATAAAAAAAAGGTCAAAAATCGAGGTTTCTTAAACTTTACCAGAAGCCGGGGTAATTGATCTAATTGATCAGTATAAGTCCTAAGAAAAGCTGTACGATCCATATCCAATCCATCTCTGACGTCAGAGATTTACCCTAAATTTTGGGTTTTTTTCTGGCCGAATTTACAAATGTGTGGCTGGCTCCTGTCAGTGAATCCACGTTTGTTTGTTTTCTAGAATCTTCAACAACTTTCCTATATCTTTTAACTTGGTTAAACTGCTCTGCTGATGAAGTCTAATAAGACTGAAACACGTATAGCGCGGTTACCAAACTTCACACCTGCCCACGATTTATTTGTCCCTCTCTTTTTAAGAATTCGTCCGCACAATCATGTTTCCCTTTTGATTTATCACCTTGGGCTTGGATATCAAGGCAGGTGGTCAAGGTCACCGTCGTAGAGACGTCAGAGATTTTCCCTACATTTGGGTTTTTTTCTGGCCAAATTTACAAATGTGTGGCTGGCTCCTGTCAGTGAATCCATGTTTCTTTGTTTTCTAGGATTTTCAACAACTTTCCTATTTCTTTTAACCTGGTTAAACTGCTCTGCGGATGAAGTCTAATAAGACTGAAACACATGTAGCGCGGTTACCAAACTTCATACCTTTTTTTTTGCGGACATGCCCACGATTTATTTTCCGTCTCTTTTTAAGAATTCATCCGCCCAATCATCTTTCTCTTATAAATATATATATATATATATATATATATATATATGTGTGTGTATCAGTGCGTTTTTGTGTATTGCTGACTGTGTATGGAACTAAATAAATTGGGTCACATTTCACTATTCAAAACGAGGGAAGTAGTGGGTACAGGAAATTTACCGATTTTTTACATTTCTTTTTTATTGATTTTACCTTGAACGTTTACGAAAGTTACATTTTGTTTCAGGCTTAATTCATTTAACGCATATGAAAAAAAGTATTCCGAATTAACAGACTTAACAGACCGATTTGCACAATGCATAGCGAAATTCGTTCTTATGGAAAATTCGTATGTGAGACAAAGATTACAAACAACATAGCGTCTTGTATACTGCTTGTGATTGGTTGATTTATGCACATATGCTATTTTGATATGCAGATTTGTCTGCGATGACTTTAGAAACTTGAGCTTATAGTACTGGCCTAAAAAGTGTTAATATAAGCCATGTTTATACTTATGAGGAACACCTAAACGGATTTTTAGTAAACCCGTTAAATGTAGTTACTCTTTCTTTTTTAGTTATCAATCACATTATTTATTTAGCGTTGTTTTTTAGGTTTATCATCACCTTTGCAAGCTCTTGGATTACCTAATAACAAGCTTATTGCAGTACCCACAACAGCGTTAAAAAGTTTACCAGAATTAGATAGATTAGATTTGTCGAGAAACATGATGAAAATGTTAGATGGAGGATCTTTTAAGGTAATACGTCTTCATAAAAACCTGTGTTATTACAACAAAAATGCTTAAGGTGGATATCATTTTTGGCAAATTAAATCAGATTATGGACAAAGTATTAACCGCAAGTCATATTCGGTATTTTGTCAGATAAGTCCAATACTTTTAATGTTTTTGTTTCCTTCTTAATGTAATTTCTTAACTGCTTTGCCTTAAATCACGACTTTTAGCAAAACGATATTATTTATTACGAATTATTATTTACGAAATATTTACATAATAGTATTAAATTATGTTAAAGCTATTGGTAAGACAGTACTAAATATTTTAAAGAACAATTCGACAATAAGAAAACACTCGCTTTTACCTTTTTGGTACTAGTTACTAAATATTCATTATCTGTTTTTGTTGCAGGGTTTGCGGAATCTTTCATTTATTGATATGAGCAATAACATCATAGCTAAGATGTCTCCTAACACATTTGATAATTTGAGTCAACTGAAGATACTAAGACTGAGAGGAAATCGAATTTCACTTCCTGTTATTAACAAGCTTAACTCATTACCTACAGTGGAGGATTTGGATGTATCAGAAAATTCATTAGTAGGTCCCATAGGACCTAAAACGTTTCCAAAAATGGAGTCCTTAAGGGACTTGCAATTGTCTCATAATTCACTCAGTAGTGTTAAAATGGGTGCACTACAAGGACTCATGAAGCTTACTGCTTTGAGATTACAACATAACCTCATTGATGTAATTGAGGATCACGCCTTCATTCACTTAGGAACTTTAGTTACCTTGGATCTAGCTCACAATAGAATTGTTGCTGTATCAGGGGCATCACTAGCTCATTTAAGTTATCTGACCGAATTAGATTTGAGACATAATTTTCTAAGGGCCTTAACAGCCGATTTGGTACAGCCTCTAAAGTCTTTAAACATTCTTAAACTTGATGATAACGACATTTCTATTATAGCCAGTGATGCTTTAAAACCAACAACGGTACTTAAGCACCTAACTCTGATAGAAAATCCATTAAACTGTGATTGCAGCCTAATAGAATTTAGCATATGGCTAACAAATGCATCTATACCTCCTGAAGATAAGGTTACCGCAATTTGCACTACGCCTCCATCTTTAGAAAATGGTCTATTAATTGAGATTCCTTCGGACTCATTATTATGTGGCGAAGATGAACAAGAATCTATCATGGCTCCATTATCTACGCCATACCGAGCTAAAGTCAGTTTAAGAGACTTGAAATATGATGGTAAGGCGATACAACTAAGTTGGAATGTTGAAGAGGAAGCTTCTCCTTATACTTGCGACGCTATTTTTATTTACGAAGAGGAAGGCCCAAATGAGATTCTACTCGAATCGTATCCCATTAAATGTAATTCTACTGAAATGGTGGATGCTAGAGAGTTGCAAGTCACTGTCCCAACTTCTCTGCAGTTACAACATAAATATCGCTACTGTGTAGCTCTGTTTGGCTCGGAGAAATCTGACGATGTCTCTTTGGTTTTAGGATGTTCGGATATGATACCTTTAATTCAAGACCCCATCATACCTCACAACAATTTCATAGTTCAAATTCCTAAAGTTATTTCTATCCAAGCAAACTTATCCAGCTCTGGAAGCCTATCTTTAGACGTAATAGTTTTTCCCGATACTCCAAAATGTGAGCTGAATATAGCTTTACTAGATCAAAATACACTGTTGTCTCAGAGGAAAGTAGATTGTGAAGACCCCAGGTATACTTTTATAGATCTTAACCAGGGTCCCTACAGAGTATGTGCTAATGTTGTCCAACCAGGTCCAGCAATCGATTTGCCGAAATCGAAATGCGTTACTGTGTTTAAAAAGGAATTCCACAGATTTACAGGGCTAGATATCGCTTTTGTGACGATATTTTCCATTCTGTGTATTATGGTAATTGCGCTTATATGGGGGGTACGAAAAATGTTGTTAAAACCTAAACTTCAAACCCATCAATGTTTTTTGCCACCAGATTGTGATGATAATGTGCAACACAATCGGTACGTCAAACTGCAAGCAACAACAAAATTATAACTAACATAGTATAACATGATATAAACATGTCGTATTTATGCAGTGCCATAGAAAGGTTAGATATTTGAGAGTGCAAACGATATTTTGAATATTTTTTATTTAAAATGTAGATATTTAGTGATTAAAAGTATTAACTGTTACTAATGTAATATATTTAAATAGTCTTAAGAAATTCAGTCAGTTAATTAGTGTACTCAAAATATAGACGAGACATATTAATACAATTAGTTTTACGTATTTTTTTGAAGTAAGTTTTTCATTTTGGGAAACCGTGATATTTCTTCGGGAGACTTGTCATTTATTAAATGTTTTCAGATTATTTGTTCCTGTTAGAATCGAACTGGCTTTTCCGCAATTCAACAGAAATATCTAATTTTTTATTTATAGAAAACAATATTTAAAAAATCTTATCGTGTAGACTAGTCTTACACGGAAGCTTTCGATGCATGCAGTCCTTGACTTCAGGGATTATATATATATATATATATATATATATATATATATATATATATATATATATATATATATATATATATATATATATATATCAGAAATAAGTACTGAAAATGTACCAGCATGTAAACGAAATTGACGAAATAAGAAAACATTTTTTATATATTTCACCTCACCGTTTATAAAGGGCATTAAACATGTGTGACAAAAAGGACATTTTATTATGTAGTATCTGCTAGGAGTGGGATATCAGTTTCAATTTTTTTTCACTACATAAAGACCCATTAATCCAAGAAACGAGAACCATATGGGTCATTTCAGAGGCATAGAACAGGGGTATATGCCCATCATTCATGGTCATATTTTTTTACCACTCGGTATATTATTATTATAAATATTTTTAATAAAAAGAGACAATATACCGAATGGTAAAAAATATAACCACTAATGTAGGGCATATACCCCTGTTCTACGCCTCTGACCCATATAGTTCTCGTTTGTTGGGTTAATGGGTCTTTATGTAGTGATAATATCTTCCAAAATTGAAATTGATATCTCTCTCCTAACAGATATTACAATAAAATGTCCTTTTTATCACACATGTTTAATGCCCTATATATTCTAAACGGTGAGGCTTAGAGAAAAATGTTTCGATACTTATTTCTGAATCACCCTGTATAATGCTTCGAAAGTTTCCTTGAACAGACTAGTCGTCTTGCAGCGATACGAAATTTCTTATATATTTATTTCTATCAATAAAAAGTTAGGTATTTTTGTTGAGTTGGGAAATCTGTTTTTTCTTGTCATTTATGTTAATAAGAAAATTGTGAAACTTGATTCTTGCAATAGATAACGATAATATTCTATTGAAAACACTATGTATGTCTAATTTGTATGTATAGATAATTAAAATTCTTTTGTTTTATTAAAAATTGAAATATAAGGAGATTTTTCATTTTAATTTAAAAATTAACAGAACTGATTAACTTTAGTTTGTATATTGTAGATATTCACATTGACACTAATGCTTGTTTTTATGTTGTTTAAATTGTTGTTTTTTGTATATTGCCTTGTAATATAAACTATTTCTTGCCAAATCGTTGTTTCATCTCTTAATACATTAATTACCTATTTTGAGAGACGTTCTGTTATTGATTTATATATTTTTCAATATGTTTTTTATTTCGAAGTGTGTTACCTGCTGAAATTAAAAATGTCTTTATAACATTACAGAGAACGGTCTTATTTAATATTAAAAAAATTGTTAATTTTAATTTTTTTTTTAATTTTAAAAAACGATTATACCTCTAAACGAGGTCATCGGTTATTTGATATACAATAAATTTATTCTGGACAGACTGGAATGTATTTCAAATTTAATTTAAAAAATATTGCAATTTAAAATCTCATAAAAAGCGGTTTTACCAAAAATGTTTTAGAGAGAAATGGCGTTTATTGTAACAAAAACCCGTTTAAATGTTACAACACAGACACCAAAAACATATTATTTTTAAAAACTTGAAGGTTCCAAAACGGGGAAGAAATTACGAGGAAAAGTCTATGCGCCGGCTCAACACATACAAATCGAAACTCTTCACTTACAAAAAAAGTGCGAAAAATAAAACAACCTATTTATGACATATCGTGCGTCGTACTAAATGCATTATACAGCCTGTTCACTTAACGGCTTTCACTGAAAAAAAAATAACAAAAGTGACCTTAAGCAATTGACTGAAAATATTTAATAAGTTTCTAAATTAACCGCAAAGGGCCGCAGTTGCTAGGGTGAAAATTTCAAAAATTCAACAAAAACTCCCAGAACTAGATATAACTTTTATTACCTCATTGGAAAGCTGTGTTCATTTTCTATCACTTTGGTTCTAAATATATTGTCAAATCACTCTTGTTAAGAGTGGGGGGAGCTTAATGTCATATACGCAGGATATTTTTAGATACTCCCTCGTATTGCTGGTTCCCTCGCAAAAGTGACTTGTAACCTCAAATTATATTCAAGCGTTCACATCACTAGCTTTGTATTTTTCTATAAATATATAAACTGACACATGACTAAGCAGGAAACTCCTTCCTGCCTAAAAATAAATCTGGGATAAAATATGTTGTTTTTTTCGTTAAGATTGTTGGAAAGTCTATACTTTTTCAATAAACAAAAAACAACTTTTTTAAAACAGAATAAATACTGGCTTTCCGATAATCTTAACGAAAAAACTTACTCGGGACATATTTTCTGCCTCGAAAACTAAAAACCTAAAGATTTGATGAATTTTAGAGTTTCTCCGGTAAACTTTTAAAAACAGTATTAAACAATTATAAGGTTTTGTTGGACTATGGAAACAATATTATTTTTGAATTCTGGGCAGTTATTATTTACAGCTTTATTAAATTATTTAAAACTAACAATTCGCACTTTATCTAGGCTTAGAGCTGAACCAAACTTTGTCAGAATCGAAGGTTGGAGAGAAAAAATGTATTCACTGTATCGATTTAGCAGAACTGCTAAAAGGCGTGACCATCGTAACTAGAATGAACATGTGGTATAGGGATGATGGTTGTCCCGCCCATTTTAATAACGATGTCTATGGAAATATCACCACCAGCATCGTTGGACTGGATTTCTTTCGTCGCATAGTTTTCCGGATTTAACTTTTTGGACTTTTATTTACGGGGGATGATCATTTGGTTTACAAAAATCGACGAATGACCCGGGAAAACATCATTAAGAAGATTAAAATTGCCATAAACAGTATATCAAGCCGGCGTTGTGCTTTGCTTTTTGGCCTCTCAGCACACTACAAACTTCAGTCCTGACAAAGTTTGGACCAGCTTTAAGCCTAAATAAAGTCTGAAGGGAGGAACGGCAAAAGTAACAAACCATATTACATTATTGTTAATTTTAAATAATATTCTGCCCAGTATTCAAAAATAATATTGCTTTCATAGTCTGTTCGACCAAATCTAATTTAATACCGTTTTTGAAAGGATATCGGAGGAACTCTAAAACGCAATGATTTTTCAAGTTTATTTTTCGTCGAAGAAAAAATCTCCCCAGAAAAGATTAAGATTATCGGAAAATCAGTATTTTTTTCATATTTTATTTCTGTTCGGTTTCAAAAAAGTTTGTTTGTTTTATTGTTAAACTGTAGACTTTCCGATAACCTTAAAGAAAAACAAATTTTCAAGGTAGTCACCACGGACGAGTGGGGTAGGCGGGGCTGTGCCGCCACGCGGAACTGGCAGGTACACCAAAATTACTGTAATACAAGAAACATGACTTTTTTGTTTTTTGCCCTTTCTGAACGGAAATGGTTTAGAGATGCCCCTGGAGATTTTAATTTCACTCCGATATCCTCAATATTAATCATTTCGTCCGAAAAATACCTATTAATTTACTTATGTATAAACAGCTTAAAAACTAATAACGATATCTGCGTGTGGTTTTCGCCAAAACTTGGGTCTTTTATTATTCTTTTTTACATAATTACAACCATCCATTTAAAAATTTTAAGAAAATTGGAGAAAACTAATCATTTCAAACAGCGTCATCTAACCAATTTCTGAAAAACAGAGAACTATTAAAATCCTAAAACAGATTCCTTTTTAAAAAAGCCTTAAGTTCATTCAATTCGGATAATGGGTTCAGAAGATATAGAAATTTAAATCTTTTGTAAGTCAACAGCTCCCCCAGTAAACGACAAAAACCCAAGAAGAGAAAATATATCCCCCCCATATGTCCTCGGTCCCTGACTACCTACAACTCGAAATGGGGAAACGAAAAATTAGTATATAACAATAACTTATGATTAAAAATAATAGAATATACGAAAATTGGTATTTCAAAAATTACTTTTTTAACCTGCCTTTTTGGTGCCTAAATAAGTACATGAATTATTTCTTTAGGTAACCCTTGAAGAGTCGACATAAAATCGACCATACCATGCTAGAGATCCGTAGATCAATTTCCGCAATAGAAAATGGATAGTTTGTCCTTGAAAACTTTAATACGCCGACGGGCATCTCGGGCTTTATCACATTTCAACTTTGTCATTCTATATTTTTCTTATAGAATAAATTTACCGACACCCTGCATAGTCCGCATTCCTTCGAAATTTTGACTGTTCAAGAATAAATGCTTCTACCACAAAATCGAGGTAAAAATGTTAGTTTTGGTAATAAGAGTCGATTTATACACATCCGTGACGTATCAGTGCCGATATAGTTCCGTGAAAATGTTAACAGTGTGTTTATGAAGCAGCACTGAAACTAAAAAATCATCACTGTTTCGGACGTGTGCAACTATTTTCATTTAAATTATAAGCAACGACATTTTTTTCCACTGATAGTGGCATCGTTACGGAATTGAACGGATACATCACTTATATATATAATATACATATATATATATATATATATATATATATATATATATATATATATATATAAAAAATCGATATTAAAGTTGCTTTTCGCGGTATTCCTAAAACATAGCATAATAGTATATTACATAACGAGAATATATGAAGGAGCTAATTGAAAAAAAAAATGTTAACGCGATGCAGAGAAATCACCCGATTTGAGCGGTGAGAGAAAAAAAAGAGAAAAGGTTTTCAAATGGAGGTTTTATTATATTTCATTGAATATCCTACGAACTCGTTAAGAGATGCACAAAGGGATTGAAGCCCCATCTAAGTTTCATCCAGTTCAATTTTTAAGTGAAACTGATTATCAGACCAGACTGGAATCTTGTATGCAAATGATGGACCTGCATTTTGAGAAAGGGATTTTAAATAAAATCCTTTGGACAAATGAGGCGATATTTTCCACTGAGGGAATGCATAACAAAAAAATATTTGCTGACACAAATACACATTTGTTTATAATCTGGAATAAATCCGGGGTTTATAAATTAAACTGTGGATCATGCCCAATAGTGTATATAGGCCAGACTGAGAGAACTTTTAAACAGAGATTAGCAGAACATAAAAGAAGTATTATTAAAAATAAAACAGATTCAACATACGCCGAACATTTGTTAGATAATAACCATGCCTTTAAAGGAAAGTTTGAAACATAACATAGAATACACAAAAGTAAAACATTGTCACTTTTAGAATCTATGGAAATTAATAACCCATTTAAAATTTTATAGTTGAAGTCGTCCCAGCAAAATTGGGACACTCTGTATAAAGAAACTTTTTCTCGTATCTATTACCGATTTCCAGATAGTATAGTGGGTACTTTTAGGTGGAACACGGTGCACATAAGAGAATGTTTACGAATAAGGTACCTGCGGCAAATAAGGCCCAGTTAGAAAGAAACTGTTTTATTTAGCAAAAACGTATAAAAAATACAAAAATGATCTTAATTCGGACTTAAAGGAGACTAAAGGTACACTTTTAGTCTTAAATGAATTTGAAAGCTGTAACTAGCTTTAAAAAAAACGGCAAATGGGTTTTATTATCCAAACATTTGGTAAAGACGGCCCCTCAGAAAAATGGGGGTCAGTTATAAAGTCCCACCTAAAATAAAGCGAGAACAGGCAACGCACGTCCGTGAAAACAACATAAATCAAATTAAAAAAAAAAACTAAAACTTATTAATCACAACGTACGCAAATAAAGTTACCTTGGCGTTTTCTCACTGACATCTTTGTTGATGGTTGTTTACTTTTCTTTTTGGATATTGTAGGTTTGTTGAGTTAAAACTTTGCGTTGTAACTGAGAGATTTTCTGTTTGAAGTCATCTTATTTTCTTTCAATTTGAACAGTTTAGGTATAGGAAGCAGTTCTTTAAAAGATGTACTAAGATCTTCACTTTTTTCTTGTGTCTGTTTCATATCACCAGTTTTGACAAGTGTTTCAAAACCGTTTTCGACGCTATTAGGGACTTTTTGCTTTATAATACTCTTCAACATAATGAGTGGAATATAATATATAGAGTCGTTTCAACTATAATGGTTGGATTACATATCATTACCAATAATAGAATGATCGTTACCGCTATAGAGTTAATATCATTGTTATCATCATTAGCGTCTCATCAGTTTCCGCAGCGTAAGGACGTTCAGTTGCTAGTGAGGGGCCGAAAGCTGATTCAGAAACGACAGTAGGATCTAGGATTCTCCGGTGTCATATCTTGGTCAAACTTCAGACAAAAGATCTGAGAACTTCTTGACCCCAATGATGTTCAAAGGACCTATAAACAGCTTTGTCTAAACCCTGTAGTTCATGTGTGGTGTTGGAAGGTAAGCAAAACAGCATTCTATCTAACTCATCTGCAACCTCGGTTATGGAAATATCCAGATGACTAGCAGCTCCATTAAATACAAGCAAGATAGTGTCTGCCCCCGTATAACGTTGTAGGTACCTAAGAAAAACAATGAAGAGTTCATTGGTCATGCTACCCTTTTCGGCCATTTTAACCAGGGTACCTGGTGACAAGTTTGCAACCCATTCAGGTTTTAATCGCTTCCCCCTGAATATGGCCATAGTTGGAATACTGTTTCTTAAAGCATTACAGCACTCAGCAATGGTCACATTCTCTGCATGCTCAGATGGAACTTAATGGACACGTTTGGTACTTTTTTGCCCAATAACCTGCTGATGATGATGTATAGTTATTCGGTATTCCTATTCGTCCAGGTTTAAAAGGTTTTGTGGGTTTGCTGGAAATTCATTTCAGTAAAAATGTTAGCTTATTTATTAAAGTAATTCTTTGCTATAAATTTATTTAATTTTTTGGGTTCATCAGTTGCGCCTTTCGCCTAGATAAATGAGGATTGCCTCTCAAAAACTCATAGAGCCAGTCTTTACCAGCGACTTTTTTGGAAGAAACCAACCCAACTTTGCCATTCAACATAAAAATTTATGTTCTACTGGATTATATTAAACTGATTAAGTCTAGGTTATTTAGCTTAAAAAAAAGAGGGTTTACGCGCCTCTGCTATTTTAATTAGGTTTTTTTAAAAACATATTTAGCACGCAAGT